>JBBGZY010001145.1:425000-852500 GCA_037952925.1 Lithobates clamitans
ATCCTTGACTAGTTTACTTAAGAAGGTACAGCCAAGTCACTTGCACTTATTTTTAGGTGGGAATGGGGCTGTACGAATTCTGCAAGTTTAACACCTGTCACTCTGCTCTTGTCAGAATTTTTCATAGTTATCTGCTCTTCGTGGACTGATTTCAACACAATTCATCAACACCTACTTATCTCTTCCAGGTCTTATCCGCACTTCAAATAACCCAAAAACAGGCCGATGGTCTGATGTTTTCACCAGCGGGCAGGAAGCATACTTCAGGACTTTGATATCTCCTTTTTGGCGACTCTTGTACACAATCCTGTCCTGTGATGGCAAATATAAAATATTAATACGGATGCTGCCTCAAATGCTCATACACACAAAAAAAAAAAAAGAAAATAGATAGAGATTATAATTTTATACATATATATATATATATATATATATATATATATATATACACATATATACACACACACACACACAGTACTGTGCAAAAGTTTTAGGCAGGTATGAAGAAATGCTGTAAAGTAAGAATTCTTTCAAAAATATCATTTTAAATAGTTAATTTTTATCAATTTACAAAATGCAAAGTGAAAGCACAGAAGAAAAATCTAATCAAATCAATATTTGGTGTGATCACTCTTTGGCTTCAACTCAGCATCAACTTTTGCACTTGTAGGCCTGTTTCACACCTATGCATTTTTAAGTGCAGTTTCAGTTTTGCTGAAACACATTACAGTCCATTTAACATGTTTTTCTATGGGTCACGTTCACATCTGTGGATTTATTTGGAAAGGGCCAGGGACTTTTTTCTGATTTTTGGTTCCATAGAATTCAGTGTATCAAAAACCTGTATTGAAAAAATGTAAAATGCATCTGGAGTATGCAAACTACAACCTGCATAGGTGTGAACCAGGCCTTACACTTGAACAACGTCAGAGATTTTGTAGGATTAGAGTCAGATGTATGATTTTACCAATTATACAAAGCAGGTGCCAATGATCAATTTAATCAAAAGGATACGTTCACCTTTTGTAACATGTTACACCCCTATTCAGTGTGTAACATGTTACAGATGCACCGCACCCCCGCTCCCCCAGTCTGACAGCTAGCAGGGGATCTTCTCCCTCCCACTAGCTGTCACAATCTTATAAAAAGCGGGCAAGCAGGGTTCCACCCACCCGGCCGCATCATCCATGCACAGTGTTCTGTGAATCAGAAAACGACAAGGTCCCACAGCCTTTGCGGCTGTTGGCTTGTTGTTTTCAAAGAAAAGGGGTATGGGCAGATAGATTCACAGACAGTCTCCAGGACCATGGCATTACCCCCACCACCTGCTGATTGTGGGTGCAAAGCTTTACAGGTCATTACAAAAAAATAATAAATGCATATTTTTTTACCTGCAAAAAAAATGTGTATTTATTTTTTTTGTACAGGTGAACTTATCCTTTAGCTGAAACAGAAACAGCGGTGTTGGAGGCCTAAAACTGGTTATGGAACAGCCAAACTCTGCTAAGGTGATGTTGTGGAAGACAGTTTCATGTCACAGGTCATACACCATGGCAAGACTGAGCACAGCAACGAGACACAAGGTAGTTATACTGCATCAGCAAGGTCTCTCTCAAGCAAAGATTTCAAAGCAGACTGGGGTTTCAAGATGTGCTGTTCAAATTCAAGCACAAAAAAAGGGGCAACGTTGAGGAGAGTAGATGCAGTGGTCGGCCGAGGAAACTTAATGCAGCAGATGAAAGACACATCACGCTTACTTCCCTTCGACATTCGAAGGAAGATGTCGAGCAGTGCCATCAGCACAAAACTGGCAGAAACCAGTGGGATCCAGGTACACCCATCTACTATCCAGAGACATTTGGAAGAAATTAGGCCAAAAAGCCATATCCCTGATGTGGAAACAAGGCTAAGCGACTCAAGTATGCACAAAAACATAGGAACTGGGGTGCAGAAAAAAACGGCAGCAGGTGCTCTGGACCGATGAGTTAAAATTTGAAATATTTGGCTGTAGCAGGAGACAGTTTGTTTGCCAAAGGGCTGGAGAGCGGTACAATAGTTAGTGTCTGCAATCAACATTGACGCATTGTGGAGGTTCCTTAAAAGTCTGGGGCTGCATTTTTGCAAATGGAGATGGAGATTTGGTCTTGATCAACAGTGTCCTCAATGCTGATCATCAGGGAAACGTGTAATTGGCTACAAAGTTATTCTGCAGTAGGACAATGATCACAAACATATGGCCAATGTCATGAAGAACTGTCTTCAGCATAAAGAAGGCATACTGAAAGTGATGGTTTGGCCCACACAGAGCCCTAATCTCAACATCATGGAGTCTGTTTGGGATTACATGAAGAGACAACAATTTAAGTCAGCCTACATCCACAAAAGATCTGTGGTTGGTTCTCCAAGGTGTTTGGAACAGTCTACCTGCTTAGTTCCTTCAAAAACTCTGTAAAAGTTTACCTAGACGAAGTGATGCTCTTTTGAAGGCAAAGGGTGGTCACATCAAATATTGATTTGATTTAGATTTCTCCTCTGTTCATTTACTTTCCATTTTGTTAACTGACAAAAATAAACTAACAATTCTATTTCTAAAAGCATTCTTAATTTACAGCATTTTTGCACACCTGTCAAACTTTTGCACAGTACTGTATATATATTCTTAACATGGCATTACTGAGCCCCTATGAACCACTAGGTATCAGTATGATGCAATACTGGGGGTGGGCACAGACACTGTGGGACTCCTAATAGATTTAAGGAATGGTGGGCTTAAATATATTCTGAGATGTTCTTACTGTATAGGACGGTGTTCTCTGCTTCGACGTTGTGTCATATTGGTCACAGCCAATGTCAAATTTGTATGTTGGAAGAAACTCAATTGTTGCTTCTTGAAACCCTTTAAATATGGAGCCTGTAAATTAAAATAAAAAAAAAATAAAAAATGATCACTGCATCTTTAGGAATGGCACATGTAATGAAAACTAACACTACTGTAGTAACATTTTAGTCATCTGACTTATCCATTTGTTCCCCCCCCACTACCAACTGACAGTCTGTAGCAGAAGGATATACAAACAAACTGCAGCTCAAGGAAGAGATTGTGTGATCTCCCCAACTGCCAAGTTGAGGTTTATTAAAATGAAACTTCCAGGAAGGGGCCTTACTAAGGACAGAATACAAACAAAATGAATAGGCATCAAGACTAGACGGTGCAGGCGTTTCGTCATATTAGGCGACCCGTCAGATTTCATAACGTAGGCGACGTTCCGTCACGGCCATCTTGGTACACCCCGCACTCGTCCACAGTATACAGTCGGAAGTCGCCAAGTGGACATCTTTTTACACCCAACAAAATCTTGCATTTCAAATTTATTTTTACCACTAAATTGAGCTTATATAGTGAAATACAGTAGTCAGAAATCCGTGACACAGTTTTGATGTTGAATTTTAAAAGCAGCAGCAAGTATGCTGATCTCACAGGTTTGCTGATCTGACAGAACACTGCTGCTTTTAAAATTCAACATCAAAACAGTGTCATGGACTTCTAAATAGTTTTAGTTTAGTGGTAAAAATAAATATGAAATGCAAGATTTTGTTGGGTGTAAAAAGATGTCCACTTGGCGACTTCCGACTATATCCATACTGTGGACGAGTGCGGGGTGTAAATATAAGTGTGAAATGCTCTCCTTTCCCTTTCCTTTAGTCCGCAGGGTGTCTGGGCAGCAAAGTTTCTTGGTACACCTCCCTGATGCCATGGCACTGAACTGGCTGTCCCTGAATCTTCAGGGTATGAACTCTCCCCAAAAGAGAGTGAAGGTTTTTAAATAACGCCAAAAACAAAAAATAGAAATTGCATGTTTGCAGAAAACCCATTTCTCATCCTCATCTTGCCCTAAATATTTTGACGCCCTGTACCCTCAAGCTTTTTTGCCTAATGGCCCAACTAAACAAAGAGGTGTACTTATTGCTCTTTGTAAATCGGTTCTCTTCAGTTGCAATAAGCAGGTAGCTGACCCAAATGGCAGGTACCTCTTATTACAAGGTACTATTCAGGACACCGAAGTTACCATCCTGACGTACTATGCTCCAAATATAATACCAGGGCCCTTTCTGACTCATATTTGCTCCTTGTTGAAGTCCCGCCAGAAGGGTACCCTTCTTCTGGCAGGAGACTCCAATGTGATGCTGAACCCTGCTCTTGATAAATCTCCTTCGGAACACAAAGCCCCTTCTCCTGATGCTAAAAAATGTTTACATCCTTTACAAAGTCATGACCTGGTGGATGTCTGCAGAGAGCTCCATCCCCTGGGTAAGGACTATACTCATTACTTTCATGCTCACTCCAGGATTGATCATGTTTGTGTTAAAGAAACATCTCCTTCTTAATTGTGTCCGCCTCCATTTAGCTGCTCCGTGATCAGATCATGACCCTGTTGCTTTTTGTTTGTCACTCTTTGCTTTGTAAGCCTCAACATTCTCCCTGGGTTATGAAAGTATCTCTTTGAAAGACAAGAGAGTCAAACAGACATTCACCAAGCCTCTGTGGACTATTTTCGTCTTAATGTAGGTTCAGTTTCTTCCCTTGTAACTAGGGCTGGGGGAAAAAAATCGATTTGAATCTTAAAATCGAGTTGAGCGGTCAAATCGATTCAAATTTTCAGCAAATCAATTTTTTTAGATTTTTTATTTTTTTTTCACCAGGAGCGACACTGACACCACGCCGGTCTTGAGGAGCTGCGGGCAGGAGTTTTTAGGCGAGGCCGCGGCTTCGGCCTAAAAACTAGCCTAAAAACTCCTGCCTGCAGCTCCTCAGGACCGGCACAGTGTCCATCAAAAAAAAAAACAAAAAAAAAAAAACTTGATTCGAATCATGAATCGAGTTTTTTTAAACAAAATCGCAGATATTTTTTTTGAGAAAATTGCCCAGCTCTACCTGTAACCCTATGGGAGGCATATAAAGCGGTCCTTAGGGGCTATGCTATCCAACTGGCGACGAAGCATAAGAAGGAAGGATTATTGACCCAGGGCACCCAGGAGATGCGCCTGGAGTAACTATCGAAAACTTTTAAACAGTCCCCTACCCCTGCTAACCGTAAACTATTGGATCAGGCTCGTACAGAACTGGATCTATGTTTAAATAATGAGGCGGAACGCAGACTTCGCTGGGCTTGCCAGAAATGGTATGCTAAGGCGAATAAACTAGCAATAATCTCCTCAAAAAAAAAAAAAAAAAAAAAAAAAAACAGCTCAGACCTCATCACCTCCAGTGGGAGACTGAACTGGGGAGGCAGCTGGATCCTGAGGACTGGCAGGCCATGACTATAGCTTTGTCCAAATGCTCTAAAAATGTTCTTACTTTAGAAAATGCTTACAAAAAATACTATATAGGTGGTATTATACCCCGGCTAGGTTGGCTTGTTTTATCCCAACTTATTACCCCGTTTCCATGGATGCTCCCAAGAGGGCACTATAGCGCACATCTGATGGACATGTCCAAGGGTATGCAGATTATGGGTCAGAGTCTATGCCCTTCTTTGCAACCTTTTTCTATACCAATTTGAAAAGGGACCCTTATGAGGCTCTTCTGTGTAAACCAATAGCAGAGCTGCTTCGTCCGGAACGCCAGCTGGCATTGCATCTATTTACTGCAACTAAACTAACTTTAGCAAGAGCATGCAAGACACCTGTACTCGGCTTTGAGGCAGTTAAAAATCGTATGAATGATATTATGGTAAACGAAAAACTGACGGCCATTCTTTTAGACACTCATGATAAATTCCTTAGGATTTGCCACCTACTAACCTTCTAGATTTGATTCTACGCTTCTCTCGATTTAATATCTTTTTGCCCCCCACCCCATGGACTCCTCTTCCTTCTTGCTGCTATCCTCTTTCATTTTCCTGGTCTACTACCCTTCTCCCTCTTTCTTTTCCTTTTCTCCTTTTTTTTCCCCTCTCCTTTTCTATATTTCCCTTTAACTCATTAGGCCACCAGGCTTATGCCTGGGTGGGTTGTTTATATGGTTAATTTTTAGTACTGTTTTATGGTATACACTTGATAATATAATTATTGAACACATGGTTTAACACTACGCTGCATTCAGTACTCCATAAGGACTTTTTTACCTACATTTTGTGCAGTGTGTTCCAGAATACCGAAGTTCCTGACGGCAATATTCATCTCCTAATTGTTCTGTGTAATCATTCTTAGAACCTTTTGGACCCAAACACATCTATTTACTCTATTTTGTTTTCTTTTTGTTTGTAGTATTCTATGTTTACTTGTGAGGTGACCATCAATCTGATGAGCTGTTATGTTGGATTGATTATTAATAGAACCCTTTATACGATAAAAATGTGTGAAATGCAATACTTCGCTGGGCGTAAAAAGATTTTCGCTTGCCACCTTCAGACTGTAGATTTACTGCAGCCGAGTGCGGGGTGTACCAAGATGGCTGTGATGGAATGTCACTTCCATTACAAGTTTTGATGGGTCGCCTATTCTGACAAAACACAGGCATCAGAAAGTCAGGCAAATGCTTCTTTAGGTGCCCCAGAGGGAGGTGATGTATGAGGAGGCTCAGGGTTTGCTCACATGCTCTGTGTCCATATCTTACCACCGTTCATGACCTTGATGAGCTGGTCATACTGCAGCAGTTGGGACATGTCCTTCACCAGATTGTGTTGCAGAATGGAGTTCACACCGTTCCGATCCTTGTTCAACCGAAAGTTAAAGTCACCAAACCAGAAGACTTCATCGAATCGTGTAGTGACATCCACTTGTGGGTCAAGCAAAAAGGAGGACAGTAAATGCATGCTTCTATTATCCTGATATCTACTTAGCGATTAGAAAAAAAAAAAAATGTTTAAGCTGGTGACAGGGGGCTCAATTCACTAATGGAGATCACATGCAATATTTGGGTCATTTATGAGGTATTAAACGGCAAAAATAAGAAACAATGGGTAAACGCCACATAAACCTAGGTGAAAGTCAATTCACTAAAAAAACAAAAGCATTTGTTAAATAAGCCATGGTCTAGCCACGCAATATTTAACGAATATTGCTAGTTGTTAACCACTTCAGCCCTGGAAGAATTTACCCCCTTCCTGACCAGAGCGTTTTTTGCGATTCGGCACTGCGTCGCTTTAACTGAGAATTGCGCGGTTGTGCAACGTTGTACCCAAACAAAATTGACGTCCTTTTTTTCCCCACAAGTAGAGCTTTCATTTGGTGGTATTTGATCACCTCTGCAGTTTTTATTTTTTGCGCTATAAACAAAAAAAGAGCGACAATTTTGAAAAAAAATAATATTTTGTACTTTTTGCTATAATAAATATCCCCATTTTTTTTTTTTCCTCAGTTTAGGCCGATGGGTATTCTACATATTTTTGGTAAAAAAAAAAAAAAAAAAAAAAAAAAAAAATCGCAATAAGCGTATATTGATTGGTTTGCGCAAAAGTTATAACGTCTACAAAATGGGGGATAGATTTATAGCATTTTTATTATTTTTTTTTTTACTAGTAATGGCGGCGATCTGCAATTTTTATCGTGACTGCGACATTATGGCGGACACATCGGACAATTTTGACACATTTTTGGAATCATTGGCACTAATACAGCGATCAGTGCAATTAAAAATGCATTGATTACTGTAAAAATGTCACTGGCAGTGAAGGGGTTAACACTAGGGGGCGATCGAGGGGTTAACTATGTTCCCTGGGAGGTGATTCTAACTGAAGGGGGAGGGACTGACTAGAGGAAGTGACGGATCGTGGTTCCTAGTTAATAGAAACACACGATTTGTCACTCCTGTCAGAGCAGAACAGGGAAGTGTGTGTTTACAAACACTCGTCTCCTGGTCACGATTGATCGTGGCCGGCGGTCATCACGATCGTCGGCCATAAGCATCGGCACCTCTGCTGTGCAGCGGGCGCACGTGCGTGCCTGCTATCCGGACCCCGTGAGCCTACGTATAGCTACATGGTTTCGCGCAGGGGAGTCAACCTGCCACAGTACAACTGCAGTGGCTGATCCGGAAGCGATTAAGGAGGCGGTACCTGCCGGCATCCTTAACTACTTCCGCATTATATACTGCGGTAAGGCGGTTTGGCTGCGCAAACCGGCGTGACTGTACGTCGGTCTGTGTATGTGGTACTCTGGGCGTGTGCACACGCACTCGATGTCCACTAGCCACCCACGATCGTGGGAAAGAGCCAGAACAGGGATCTGTCAATGTAAAACAAACAGATCCCCGTTCTGACAAAAGAGTAGAGAGAGATTTCTTGTTCCTAGTGATTAGGAACAGCGATCTCACTTTTTCCAGGCAGCCCATCTCCCTTACAGTTAGAAACACCTCCCTGGGAACACTGTTAACCCTTTGATTGACCCCTATTGTCAACCCCTTCCCTGCCAGTGCCATTATTACAGTGATCAGTGCGTTTTAATAGCACTGACCACTGTATTGGTGTCACTGGTCCCCAAAAAGTGTCACTTAGGGTCAGATTTGTCCGCCGCAATGTCGCAGTCCCATAAAAACAAAAAGAAAAAAAAAAAAAAAAAACACAGATCGCTGCCATTACCAGTAAAAACAATAAAAAAAGGTCCCTAAATCTTCCCCCTATTTTGTAGATACTATAACGTTCGCGCAAACCAATCAATATACGCTTATTGCAGAATACATATTGGCCTAAACCAGTAGTCTCCAAACTGCGGCCCAGGGGCTAGATGCAGCCCTTTGCTTTTATCTGGCCCTTGGGGCATTATCCCCCCACCCCACTATCAGCAACAGTGGAGCATAGTTCCTGCCACTGACACCAATGACAGGGCACTATTCCCTCCACTGACACCAATGATGGGGCACTATTCCCTCCACTGACACCAATGTTGGCGCACTATTCTCTCCACACATCAATGACGGGTCACTATTCCCTCCACTGACACCAATAATGGAGCACTATTCCTCCGACAGATACCAATGATGGGGCACTATTCTTCCCACTGACACTAATGATGGGGCACTATTCTTCCCACTGACACTAATGATGGGGCACTATTCCCCACACTGACAATGATGGAGCTTGATTCCTCCCACTGACACCAATGATGGGGTACTAGTCCTTTCACTGACACCATTGATGGGGCACTATTCCTGCCACTGACACCAATGATGGGGCACTACTCCTGCCACTGACACCAATGATGGGGCACTACTCCTGCCACTGACACCAATGATGGGGCACTACTCCTGCCACTGACACCAATGATGGGGCACTACTCCTGCCACTGACGCCATTGATGGGGCACTAGTCCTACCACTGATACCAATGATGGGGCACTATTTCTCCCACTGATACCAATGATGGGGCACCATTTCTCCCACTGATACCAATGATGGAGCTCTATTCCTCCCACTGATAGGGCACCATTTCCTCCCACTGACAACAATGGGGCACTAGTCATCCACCTAATACCAAAGATAAGGCACTGTTTACTCCCACTGGCCACTGTCCAGCCCCCATAAAGTTAGGACCGTAAACCAGCCTTTTGTTTAGAAAGTTTGGAGGCCCCTGGCCTAAACTGATGAATAATTTTTTAATATATTTTTTTGTATATGAATTATAGCAGAAAGTAAAAAATATTTTTTTTTTTCAAAATTGTTGTTTTGTTTTGTTTATAGCACAAAAAATAAAAAAACTGCAAAGGTGATCAAATACCACCAAAATTTGAGGGGAAAAAAGGACATCAATTTGTTAAGGTACAACATCGCACGACCGCGCAATTGTCAGTTAAAGGAACACAGTGCTGTAACGCAAAAAATGGCCTGAGGTTAGGGAGGGGGTAAATCCTTCTGGGGCTGAAGTGGTTAAAGCAGACCTTCACCCAAAAGGGGAAGTTCCACTTTAAATCCTCCTCCGCTCCTCTTCTTTCAGTAATAGCAGTTTTTTTTGTTGTGGGGGGGGGCTACCTGGTTTTTATAGGTGATCCGAGCAGAAGTTCTCCCCACCCATTCCCTACCCGCAATCTTCTGTGACACAGCCAGCTGCCCACAGTTGAGATGCTGGCACCGGGGACAGAAGACTAATGGAAAGAATGGTTCGGATGAGCAGATCGCTGGATCCTGGGACAGGTGTCGGTTTATTAAAAGTCAGTAGATAAAGTTTTGGTAGCGGAATTTTTTTTTTTTTGGGGGGGGGGGGGGTGCAGTGTTCATCATGATTAACGATGGATCTACAGTTGTGGCCAAATGTTTTGTTTTGTGAATGACACAAATATTAATTCAATTTTCACAAAGTCTGCTGCTTCAGTGTTTTTAGATTTTTGTCAGATTTTACTATGGGATACTGAAGTGTAATTACAAGGATTTCATACGTGTCAAAGGCTTTTATTGACAATTACATTAATTTGCAGTGTTGACCCTTCTTTTTCAAGACCTGGCATGCTGTCAATCAACTTTTGGGCCACATCCTGACTGATGGCAGCCCATTCTTGCATAATCAATGCTTGGAGTTTGTCAGAATTTTTGGGGTTTCTTTTTCTCCCTCCTCTTGAGGATTGACCAAAAGTTCTCAATGGGATTAAGGTCTGGGAAGTTGCCTGGCCATTGACCACAAATTTCGATGTTTTGTTCCCCAAGCCACTTAGTTCTCACTGTTGCCTTATGGCAAGGTGCTCCATCATGCTGGAAAAGGCATTGTTCGTCAAACTGTTCTTGGATGGTTGGGAGAAGTTGTTCTCGGAAGATGTTTTTCTACCATTCATTATTCATGGCTGTGTTCTTAGGCAAAATTGTGAGTGAGCCAACTTCCTTGGCTGAGAAGCAACCCCACACACGAATGGTCTCAGGATGCTTTACTGTTGGCATGACACAGGAGTGAAAAGTCTTCACCTCACTGTGTGTGCAGATGAACTCACACCTGCCTGCTGTCATTCCTGAGCAAGCTCTGCACTGGTGGTCCCCCGATCCTGCAGCTGAATCATCTGTAGGAGACTGTCATGGCGCTTGCTGGACTTTCTTGGCCGCCCTGAAGCCTTCTTTACAACAATTGAACCTCTCTCCTTGAAGTTCTTGATGATCCGATAAATGGTTGATTTAGGTGCAATCTTAGTAGCAGCAATATCCTTGCCTGTGAATACCTTTTTGTACAAAGCAATGATGACTGCACTTGTTTCCTTGCAGGTAACCATGATTAACAGAAGAAGAACAATGATTTCAAGCACCACCCTCCTTTTAAAGCTTTCAGTCTGATATTCCAACTCATTCAGTATTACAGAGCGATTTCCAGCCTTGTCCTTGTCAACACTGACACCTATGTTAACGAGAGAATCAATGACATGTCGCTAGCTGGTCCTATGTGGCAAAGCTGAAATGCAGTGGAAATATTTTTTGGGGATTAAGTTCATTTTCACGGCAAAGAGGGACTTTGCAATTAATTGCAATTCATCGGATCACTCTTCATAACATTCTGGAGTATATGCAAATTGCCATAATTAAAAACGGTGGCAGCAGACTTTGTGAAAATGTATATTTGTGTCATTCTCAAACCCTTTGGCCACGGCTGTACATCGAGGGACATTTTAAAAAAATAAAATAAAAAAAGGAGTTGTCAAAAACTTTCTGCTACTTTTCTTTACACTAGTAATTTTTTTGGTGAATAAGTAGGGGTACTCCATATATGTACCCTATACTCATTTGCCTGAAGGGGGGGCTTCCCAGAATCCGATAAATCGCAATTTCAAAGCTGCATCTGGTGTGAACCAGGACTTCCTGAACTGACCCCAGGTTCTCTAATATAAAAATAGATGTCAATTGATTTTACTAGCTCTATTTCTAAAACCATTTAAAGGCTTTTGCACACATCCATAATTTTGCTGCTTTAACTGTATCTATGTTTTTGTATTTTTAATATACATTTAAAGAAACAAATAAGGCCTCATGCACACTGGATGTTTATTCTGCTGCTCCTAGGGGCGTTTGGCATTTTTTCCCTGCCTTTACACACCCCTGCATGTTAGCCCATGTGTACATACACAAACAGATGTTTAGAGGAGTTTAGAGGCAGAAAAAAAAAAAACACTGCCAGCCTGTCTAGTAGCAGAGTTTTGGCAGAAAGAAAAATCTTGCTGTGCCTAAACACTTGTAAACGCCCATTAGCGTTAGGCATGTTTAGCGCTTCAGCATTAATTCATTTCAATGGCCAGTGAAATGAATGCCCAAGTGCTTGACGCACCTAAATGCGTTACACAAGTTTACAAGCATCATGTGTTTTTTCTGCCAAAATGCTGCTGCCAGGAAGAAAGGAGTTCAGGTAAGGTAGCATAATGTCAGGGCCATAGTATGAAGCCCAGCTTTTTGTTCCTAAATTTTGCCATGAGAGAACCTGTGAGTTTGTGTTTTTCAGCCTCCTTCTCTTATCTTGTTGATGGGCGGAGTGTTGCAGACAGGTCTGATATCCCCTGCTGGTCTCATTCCACTTTGTGGAACCAAGCAGAAAGTTTGTTGGTTTTTGATTGACAGTTGTTGTTGTCTTATATAACTTATGCTTTATGTCTATGCCGAGCCAGGGTATACCCAGAGGCTCTGTTTTGTATGATCTAATTTTTTTTAAATGAAACAGTGTTTATTAAAAAAAAAAAAAAAAAGTAGCAAAACGTTCAGTGTGCATGAGGCCTAATAAGGAAGCTCTAGGCCAGTGGTTCTCAACTCCAGTCCTCAGGACCCACCAACAGGCCAGATTTTAAGTATTACCTTGGGGAGATGCGGACTACAATACTGCAATCACTGAGCAACAAATGATATCACCTGTGATGTATTTCAGTTATCTTGCAAACCTGGCCTGTTGGTGGGTCCTGAGGACAGGAGTTGAGAACCACTGCTCTAGGCTGATGTGGACTCCCATGTTGCCAATGACAGTTTCAGGTCATAATCTATAGCACTGAAGAAGGCGACAATGGGTGTGAGCTGGCTAGCACACTGAACCTATTCTATTTAAACTATTGTTTATAAAATGAAAAAAAATAATCTGAGTGGTTGCTATGGGAGACACTGACAACATTTTTCCCCTCTGCCTCTGATATTAGTCCCCCTTTGTCCAGCTTGATACTCACAGGGATCAGAGCGGAATGGGTTTGTGTCAGGGACACTGCGAGGTAGTGCGAGACCCTCAACAATCTTCTTGTAATCCTGAATCCTTTCATTCACTTTTCCATCTCCAGCTGCAAATCAGAAGTGTGAGAGAGATTCAATAGTTAATTATTGAACAATAACATATCAACAGCACAGACAGTTTTATAAATAAAGCAGATCTAGCTCATAGATGACAATAGATCACTATTTCCAAAAACTGAGGGATGTGTAGCCAGAAATCACCATCAATGGAGAAAGTAAACTATAGCATTCAAGAGATCTGTGCAGAAATTACCTCAGACCCTAATCTTGCTCACCAAAGGACCAATTAAAACTTTTTGTATCAAGTGCGGTCCTACACTAATTTTTGCAAATACTGACTTTGAGCTCCAGAATCAGAAGAGTATGCCCCGTTATCCATACTTCTATATTGTTCAAAGAGGCACATTCTGAGGTCAGAGGCCCTCCCAAACTTCAACTTTGGACTTGGAAATGTATATGTACATGTACACAGCATGCAAATTATCTTTCACTAATTAGATATTACTTGCTTTAGTTTATATTTGTACCATTTATGTAATATTTTGTACCTTTTACCTCAGAATTTTAAATAATGTGAGAAAGAAAAAGTTGGTGGGTCACATCTTGGCTCATTCAAGATGTGCAATGGGCTGTAACCCAACCAGCTAATCATTTACCAGTTTAAGAAAGCCAGACTGAAACAGGAAGGAATAATTGCTGCTGAATACAATACTTTACTGCCCATTTGTCAGTCTTACATGTAAAGTGGGAAGTGATGAAAAGGAAGGAGGTTCCAAAGAAAGTTAAGGACACAGCCAAAGCGCCTTTGGTCTTGATCTGGGATACGATGCGTGTGGTCACTGTGGAGGACTCCACGTCTAAGGAAACAATGAGGCAGGAGGAACCAAATCAGTGGAGAAGGGTGGTACATGCAATAATGCCCTATAAACTGGTTTGTATGCTGTGAAAATAAAATGTATCATACCTGAACAAAACCAGATGAGGTCCCTACGAATAAAGATGGAGAGATAAAGGACACCATGGGCAGATGAGTGCAATAGAACGTAATGGGGTCCGAGAGTTTCCTGGAGCCGGACCTCCCACTCCCTCCTGCAAACATAGAGAAGAAGGTTTTCCTACTCCTTTAAAATGAAGGATGCAGCTAAATTTAGTTCCAGATTTCTGCTGCACACGGCTTGAATTTAAACACTCCTAAAATATAACTGTAAAATAAATAAATATATATATACATACACACACGCACAAAAAACACTCACACTGGCAAAAAAAGTGAGTACACCCCTAAGTGAAAATATCCAAATTGGGCCCAAAGTGTCAATATTTTGTGTGGCCACCATTATTTTCCAGCACTGCCTTAACCCTCTTTGGCATGGAGTTCACCAGAGCTTCACAGGTTGCCCCTGGAGTCCTCTACCACTCCTCCATGATGACATCACAGAGCTGGTGGATGTTAGAGACCTTGTGCTCTCCTCTACCTTCTATTGGAGGATGTCCCACAGATGCTTAATAGGGTTTAGGTCTGGAGACATGCTTGGCCAGTCCATCACCTTTACCCTCAGCTTCTTTAGCAAGGCAGTGGTCGTCTTGGAGGTGTGTTTGAGGTCGTTATGTTGGAATACTGCCCTGCAGTCCAGTCTCCTAAGGAAGGGGATCATGCTCTGCTAATGGCTGTGTGTTGAATTTTTTGGAGGGAACAAATTTACACTGTTATACAAGCTGTACACTCACTACTTTACATTGTAGCAAAGTGTCAGTTCTTCAGTGTTGTCACATGAAAAAAAAAAAAAAATCGAATGAAAAAAACTGAGGGGTGTACTCACTTTTGTGAGATAGTGTGTGAATATATATATATATATATATATATATATATATATATATATATATATATATATATATATATATATATATATATATATATATATATATAAATATATATATATATATATATATATATATATAAAATACACGTGGTATACTTGCCTGCATATCAGCTGTACCTTATCACAGTTAAAATGTTCCCTGAGGTCTCATGCTGCCCTCAGTTGTTCATAGCAGGATACACCCCCAATTCCAAAAAAGTTGGAATGCTATGTAAGAGTTACATGAAAACAGAATGCAATGATTTGTAAACATCATAAACCCATATTTTATTCACGATAGAGAACAGAAAACATATCAAATGTTTAAACTGAGAAAATTTACTATTTTAAGAAATGAAAAAAAAATATGTAATTTTGAAATTGATGGCAGCAACACATCTCAAAAAAGTTGTGACAGGGCAACAAAAAGCTGACAAAGTAAGTGGTACTAACAAGGAAGAGCTGGATGAACATTTTGCAACTATTTAGGTTAACAAAGTTTTGCAAAGTGGAAAACTGCTCTGTGGTCAGACAAATCAAAAATTTACATTATTTTTGACAATCATGGGTGCCGCGTCCTCTGGACTGAAGTGAAGAGAGACCTTTCAGCTTCTTATCGTTCAGTTCAAAAAGCCTGCATCTCTGATGGTATGGGGGTGCATTAGTGTGTATGGAATGGGCAACCTGTAAATCTGGAAAGGCACTAGAGCTGAAACGATTAATCGATATTATCGATAATAATCGATAATGAAAATCATTGTCAACGATTTGCATTATCGATTAGTTGGTCCGCACCTTCCTCCCTGCCAGTCCGTTAGAATCCTGTGTATCCTCCTGTGTACAAGGCGGCGGCGGCACCGTATGTGACCAGGCACGTCTGCGCCTCTCCTCCTTGCGGACGTCAGCTCCCCCTGCTATTCTCAGCCCCGCCTGCTGCTGCCTCGAAGGAATACACAGAGAGAGGCGAGAAGCAGCCGCGAGAGCCGAGCTGTGTGCACACTGAAGTGAAGTGATGTAATACTAACCCTGGGGCAGGTAATATAGAGAAGAACATCTGCATATAGAGCTAATTTATATTCTTTGCTTCCTACTCTAATACCCTGAATGGAGGGATTAATATGACTGCCTTCTACTAAATGTTCCAAGGCAATAGTATAAAGAAGGAGCGATAACGGGCAAACATGCCCAGTACCGTTCTAATTCGTTAGGAGAGCTGATAGAGAACCATTATTTCTAATCTGTGCTGATGACAGAGCTGGATGGCGAAAAAGGTCACCTGCAGTCTGTTTAGTGTTTTGCAAAGTAGTTTTCTGTGGAATTTTGCTTAATGCAATAGCTGAAGTGCAGAGCAGTCTGGTGGCTGTAGCCAGGAATAACAATAAAAAAAAAAACTTGACATGCATGGATGCTAAAGATTTTCTGATTCAGCCAAATGCAGAGAAACCTATCATAGATATTTAAATTATTGATGCAATTTCATCGACATTGCAGAGAAGCTCTTAATCTACATTAAGGCCATAATAAGGTAGCTAATGGCTATACAGAATACTTGTCATCAGTAGTAGTACAGTACATTAATTTCTTTGACAAGTGCTCCATGATCCTAAGTATTTCTGGGGGGGAGTGCCCCATCATTGGTGTTCCTCCGGGGGGTGGGAGGAATAGTGCCCCATCATTTGTGTTCCCGGGAGGAATAGTGCCCCATCATTGGTGTTCCCTGGAGGACTAGTGCCCCATCATTGGTGTTCCCGGGAGGAATAGTGCCCCATCATTGCTGTTCCCGGGAGGAATAGTGCCCCATCATTGATGTTCCCGGGAGGAATAGTGCCATATCATTGGTGTTCCCGGGAGGAATAGTGCCCCATCATTGGTGTTCCCGGGAGGAATAGTGCCCCATCATTGATGTTCCCGGGAGGAATAGTGCCCCATCATTGATGTTCCCGGGAGGAATAGTGCCCCATCATTGATGTTCCCGGGAGGAATCGTGCCCCATCATTGATGTTCCCGGGAGGAATAGTGCCCCATCATTGATGTTCCCGGGAAGAAAAGTACCCCATCATTGATGTTCCAGGGAGGAATAGTGCCCCATTATTGGTGTTCCCGGGAGGAATAGTGCCCCATCATTGATGTTCCCGGGAAGAAAAGTACCCCATCATTGATGTTCCCGGGAGGAATAGTGCCCCATCATTGATGTTCCCGGGAGGAATAGTGCCCCATCATTGATGTTCCCGGGAGGAATAGTGCCCCATCATTGATGTTCCCGGGAGGAATAGTGCCCCATCATTGGTGTTCCCGGGAGGAATAGTGCCCCATCATTGGTGTTCCCGGGAGGAATAGTGCCCCATCATTGGTGTTCCCGGGAGGAATAGTGCTCCATCATTGGTGTTCCCGGGAGGAATAGTGCCCCATCATTGGTGTTCCCGGGAGGAATAGTGCCCCATCATTGGTGTTCCCGGGAGGAATAGTGCTCCATCATTGGTGTTCCCGGGAGGAATAGACATAGACACGACAGGATACCTGTATATGACTGGGGACTCTGTCATGCATTATAATATTATATTACAGTCCTGTCTGAAAATAATGGTTATTCATTATATCCTAACACTGCAGTGCATATTATAAAAATTGAAAAAATGGCATATTACTTTTTTATGATTTTATCCGATTAATCGAAAAAATAAATCGGCCAACTAATCGATTATGAAAATAATAGTTAGTTGCAGCCCTAAAAGGCACCATTAATGCTGAACGATGTATTAGGGTTTTAGAGAAGCACATGCTCCCATCCAGACAACATCTTTTTCAGGGAAGTCCTTGCATATTTCAACAGGACAATGCTAAACCGCATACTGCATCTATAAAAACAGCACGGCTTTGTAGTAGAAAAGTCCGGGTGCTTAACTGACTTGCCTGCAGTCCAGGCCTTTCAACAACTGAAAATATTTGGTGCATCTTCAAACAAAAAATATGACAAAGAAGACCCAGGACTGTTGAGCAGTGGGAATCCTATATTAGGAAAGAATGGGATAGCATTCCTCTCCAAAAACTCCAGCAACTGGTCTCCTCAGTTCTCGGACTTTTACAGAGTTTTGGTAAAAGAAGAGGAGATGCTACACATGGCCCTGCCTCAACTTTTTTGAGAGGTGTTGCTGCCATCAATTTCAAAATTAGCTTATTTTTTTTCCTAAAATTGCACATTTTCTCAGTTTAAACATTTGACAGGTTTTTTATTGTGAATAAAATACGGGTTTATGAGATTTGGAAATCATTACATCCTGTTTTTATGTAGAATAGTAGAGCCTCTCAGTTTAAATGTAAGCAGTTTTGTAATTTGATATTGCTGTGTGTACTCGGGAGCTGGGGAACAATGTGTTATCAAAAGACAACTAAAAGTGGAGCAAGGTTCAGACATCAGATGGCAGTTTTCAAGTTCACCCACCTGTCTGGGCTTCCTTCCTGAATCCCAATAATGTAAAGATCTTGAGCAAAATCATCGTCTGGTGGCAGCAAGAAATCGTCCAGGCTTTCCGGGAGCTCCTGCGCGAGCCAAGAGTACCATAATGAATCAAGTGAAACAATTAAATGACTAGAACTTGTCCAACAGCCTCAATGTATATATGTATGTATCTGCAGGGCTTTTTTTCAGGGGGAACTTGGTGGAACTCAGTTCCACCACCTCTGGCTCAGATCCTTTGGTGTCTGCTCAACACAATCACTTGTAAACACAGAAGTCTGGTTTCTGTGTTTACAAGTGACAGCTCTGCACTCTGTATGTAATGTAATCCTGGTATTTAATGCCCCTTTAAGACCCCCCTACTGTTTTCATGAAACTTGACTTAACACACCCACTGTTTGATGTGATTTTGAGGGTGTGTGTAGGGGGAGGGGATTTGTGGGGCCGTGGTTAAAGTGGGGTTCCACCCAAAAAAAAAAAAAACTTCATGAAAAATCCTAAAAAAAAAAAAAAAATACAAAAAAAATTTGGATATTTTTTTTTTTTTTTTTTACTCACCTCTAAATGCCTGTTGTCCCTCGTAGTCTGCCTCTTCCAGTGCCTGGGCTGGTGGCATCACTTCCCCCTCGGCACAGGAAGGGCTCAGCTCTGCTCCTTCCCTCCTGTCAATCATCTGAGACCCATTACAGGTCCCAGGTGACTGAGCGGCCAATCACGGCGCTCGGCGCCGCTCGCGCATGCGCAGTGGGTGCCAGGCTGTGAAGCCACAGCCCGGCGCCCACAGTTGCAATGCCGGCGCCGCTGAACGAAGGGGGAGACGAGCGGGGCTTCAATCCCCCGCATCGCTGGACTCCAGGACAGGTAAGTGTCCAATTAAAAGTCAGCAGCTGCAGTATTTGTAGCTGCTGACTTTTAATTTTTTTTTTTTTTTGACTGGAACTCTTTAAGTTCCAGCACCTATTGTTTGAGAAAAAAAGCCCTGTGTATATACCTATTTACAGGACACTGTCACACATAATATGCCTGATCCCTTGTGCCCCATAAATAATGACTCTCGGGGACCTGACTATAAACTATGCTGCATTATTCACAGTGCAGATGAAACTATGCAAAAATGTCCTTTTATATTCATTCCACTGTTACAGCAGAATAAGGCTGGAACATTTGTCATCTGCCCATCTGTCCATATGGGACCTGACACAGATACAGTATCTCACAAAAGTGAGTACACCCCTCACATTTTTGTAAATATTTTATTATATCTTTTCATGTGACAACACTGAAGAAATGACACTTTGCAACAATGTAAAGTAGTGAGTGTACAGCCTGTATGACAGTGTAAATTTGCTGTCCCCTCAAAATAACTCAACACACAGCCATTAATGTCTAAACCGCTGGCAACAAAAATGAGTACACCCCTAAGTAAAAATGTCCAAATTGGGCCCAGTCAGCCATTTACCCTCCCCAGTGTCATGTGACTCGTTAGTGTTACAAGGTCTCAGGTGTGAATGGGGAGCAGGTTTGTTAAATTTGGCGTTATCTCTCTCACTCTCTCATACTGGTCACTGGAAGTTCAACTAGGCACCTCATGGCAAAGAACTCTCTGAAGATCTGAAAAAAAAAAGAATTGTTGCTCTACATAAAGATGGCCCTGAAACTGAGCTGCAGCATGGTGGCTAAGACCATACAGCGGTTTAACAGGACAGGTTCTACTCAGAACAGGCCTCCCCATGGTTGACCAAAGAAGTTGTGTGTACGCGCTCAACGTCATATCCAGAGGTTGTCTTTGGGAAATAGGCATATGAGTGCTGCCAGCATTGCTGCAGAGGTTGAAGGGGTGGAGGGTCAGCCTGTCAGTGCTCAGACCATACGCCACACACTGCATCAAATTGGTCTGCATGCTAAAGCAGAGCATCATCCCCTCCCTTCAGAGACTGGGCCGCAAGGCAGTATTCCAACATGATAACGACCCCAAAGACCTCCAAGACGACCACTGCCTTGCTAAAGAAGCTGAGGGTAAAGGTGATGGACTGGCCAAGCATGTCTCCAGACCTAAACCCTATTGAGCATCTGTGGGGCATCCTCAAACAGAAGGTGGAGGAGCACATGGTTTCTAACACCCATCAGCTCTGTGATGTCGTCATGGAGGAGTGGAAGAGGACTCCAGTGGCAACCTGTGAAGCTCTGGTAAACTCCATGCCCAAGGGGGTTAGGGCAGTGCTGGAAAATAATGGTGGCCACACAAAATATTGACACTTTGGGCCCAATTTGGACATTTTCACTTAGGGATGTACTCACTTTTGTTGCCAGCGGTTTAGACATTAATGGCTGTGTGTTGAGTTATTTTGAGGGGACAGCAAATTTACACTGTTATACAAGCTGTACACTCACTACTTTACATTGTAGCAAAGTGTCATTTCTTCAGTGTTGTCACATAAAAAGATATAATAAAATATTTACAAAAATGTGAGGGGTGTACTCACTTTTGTGAGATACTGTAATTTGCCGGTAGATGCTTTGGGATTGTCATCCTCATCACTACTTCGTCACCAACCAGCAATACATACAGTATGTAGGCAGATTACAGAACCTGCCTAATTGTTCTGGGTCTATGCCTTACTAAAGGATGAGCAGAAACAATTTACAGAAACAGAGATACAAGGTTTGATGCAACACAGGAATGCCAGCAACACAAATAGGACATTTAAAGTTATTTTAAATAGATATGTAATGCTTTCTAAACAGTGCTGAAAAAATGAACATATTCTTACTGTAGTAGCCCAAATCACGCATCTGTAAAGCGTATGGAAACAAGACCTGGCTTTTACAAATATCATGTAGCTGATCAACTAAAACTCCAACACAACTGGCCTGTGACCCGAGGACAGCTGTCGCTGGTGGCATAGAGATTTATGCAGGCAGAAGATTTTCATAGGGAGCTGAAGCAGAGACAGTTGTCACAAGCAGTGCCAGGTCTGGGATCTGCAGTGCCTTCAGGGACTAAACAACTCTCTAAGCCGGAAAAGAAAAGTATTTTTACTTCCCCCAGAGAATAATGTGCAGGTAAATTTAGTTCTGCCAGGTAATGAATGGAAAAGAAGCCTTAATGTCCAGGAGGACTGTTAGACCATAAAATTTGAGGCTGCACTCCAGGCAAGCAACTACAGTGAGGGAAAAAAAATACTTTTTGAACCCCTGCTGATTTTGTACATTTGCCCACTGACAAAGAAATGATCAGTCATCAGAACAACAAACAAATCCAGAAAAATGCATTTAAAAAAAGTTATCAATTGATTTGCATTTTATTGAGTGTATTTGACCTCTTCGCAAAACATTACTTAGTACTTTGTGACAAAACCCTTATTGGCAATCATAGAAGTCAGACGTTTTTTGTATTTGGCCACCAGGTTTGCACACATCTCAGGAGGGATTTTGTCCAACTACTATTTGCAGATCTTCTCCAAGTCATTAAGGTTTTGAGACAGACATTTGGTAACTCGAACCTTCAGCATATTTTCTATGGGATTAAGGTCTGGAGACTGGCTAGGCCACTCCAGGACCTTAATGCGCTTCTTCCTGAGCCTCTCGTTTGCTGCTTGGGCCGTGTGTTTAGGTCATTGTCATGCTGGAATACCCATCCACAACCCATTTTCAATGCCGTGGTTGAGGGAAGGAGGTTCTCACCCAAGATTTGATGGTACATGGCATTGTCCATCATCCCTTTGATGCAGTGAAATTTTCCTGTCCCCTTAAGCAGAAAAATACCCCCAAAGCATAATGTTTCCACCTCCATGTTTGACGGTGGGGATGGTGTTCTTGGGGTCATAGGCAGAATTCCACCTCTTCCAAACACGGCGAGTTGAGTTGATTCCAAAGAGCTCGATTTTGGTCTCATCTGACCACAACACTTTCACCCAGTTCTCCTCTGAATCACTCAGATGTTCATTAGCAAACTTCAGACAGGCTTGTACTTGTGCTTTGAGCAGGGGGACCTTGCGGGCGCTGCAGGATTTCAGTCCTTTACGGTGTAGTGTGTTACCAATTGTTTTCTTGGTGACTATGGTCCCAGCTGCCATAATCGCATCAACTGCTGTCACCCTCTCAATATGCTGCTTGGCAATGGTCTTGTAGCCCATTCCAGCCTTGTGTAGGTCTACACTCTTGTCCCTGACATCCTTGGACAGCTCTTTGGTCTTGGCCATGGTGAAGAGATTGGAATCTTGTTGATTGCTTCTGTGGACAGGTGTCTTTTATACAGGTAACAAGCTGAAATTAGGAGCACTCCTTTTAAAAAAGTGCTCCCAATCTCAGCTCATTACCTGTATAGAAGACACCTTGGAGCCAGAAATCCTGCTGATTTATAGGGGATCAAATACTTATTTCATTAAAATGCAAATCAATTTATAACTTTTTTTAAATGCGTTTTTCTGGATTTTTTTGTTATTATTCTGTCTCCCACTGTTAAAATAAACCTACTATTAAAATTATAGACTGATCATTTTTTTGTCAGTGGGCAAACGTACAAAAACAGCAGGGATCAAATACTTTTTTCCCTCGCTGTTAATACACGGGTGAAATTTAAAAATTTGAACGGTTTGTAATTCTGTCAACAACGAGCCTTTTGATTCACACTGCATAGCCCAACCTGGTCAATGGACTATAGGCTCGGTTCACACTGCAGCGATGCGGGAACCCTGCGAATCCACTGTGCATCGCATGTCTCCCAGCGGAAGTTCACACTGCCCTATGCGAACTGCTGGAAGTTTTAATTGAAAGTTAATTACACCCCCAAATCAGTTCACATATCGCAGTGCAAACTGCAAATTCGCACTGGAATCGGATCGCATGGGTGTGAACACCCATATGACCCGATTCTGCTGCGGACCAAAAAAAGGGTCCTGCATCTGTATGGCTGAAATTGCATCGCACAGAGATCGCATGTGATTTGCAGTGCGGTGCGAGTCACATCCAAAGTCGGACATCGCACCAGTGGGAACCGACCCTTAACGATCACACATCTTCCTCTCAGCTCTCAAAGCCAGGAACTTTCGAGTGACAGATGTGGACACAAAGCTCTCTCACTAACACACAAACAGGTGGGGTGGAGTTTGGGTAAAACAAATGGGATTTACACATTACGTTTAAAGTCAATCTAAATCAAAAAAAAAAAAAAAAAGTACAGTGCAGCTTACCAGTCCTTAGGCTTCATTCACACTTGTGCGACTTTGGACAAAGTCATATGACAAGTTGCAGCGACTTCAAAGTAGTTTGTACACTACTTTGGTTCGACTTTCATGTGACTTGAGGGGCAATAGACCTCAATGTTAATCCTCAAAAGTTGCATGAAAGTCAACATCTGACTATAACATGTGACAGTTTTCCCCAACTTTGGAGACACATCCTGATTGTTAAGAAGCTGGAACCCGCGGTCTCAACAACCAGTAAACAACATGTAGTAGTCAGTATCCTTAACAACTGATAACTCATTAGTGGCCAGTGGGATTCCCCGCTGACAGCTTAATGTAAACAAAAGAATGCTGGCATTAAGATTAATTTAAAAAAAAAACTGGGCGGCATGTGAATTGGTATGATAGATGAGGACAAGGGCGTTTTCCCCACAACCCTGGCCAGGTGGTTATAAGGGTACAGGAGGTGACTTAAAATCTGAAAGCCCCTCCCCCACGTGAATGAATATGGGGTACATAGATTCCGGTACATCGATTCCAGACCAGGGTTTCTGGGTAGAGGCCCTTGTCCTCATCAATATGGGGAGAAGGTGCTTTGTTGAGTGGCATGGTATGGTTCAGGAAGGGGGCCTGGGATCGCTCGCTCATGCTTCCCCTTTCATGGTCTTTGGGGCTGCATGCTCGGATAAGGGTCTGTATTTATTTTTTATTTGCCTAGGGGTTTCCCTTTAAAATCCATACCAGACCTAAGGGTTGAGCATGGATTTTGGGGGGATCCTACGCCGTTTAAAAAAAAAAATTGGCATGGGGTACCCCATAAAATCTGCACCAGACCCAAAGGGTCTGGTATGGATTGGGGAGGGGGCTCTCCTGCGTAATTTTTTTTTTATGCCAGCATTCTTTTCTTTACATTCGGCTGTCACGGTGAATCCAGCTGACGAGTCATCGGTTAAGGACGCGCCGGCCGCCCACTGCTGGACCAGGTGGAGAGCAGCGAATGCCAGCAACATTACAGGCCAGCCCTGCTTTTTCAATCCTGGTCTAGTCCCTCCTCTGCTGAGGAGTCAACCAATCTGGCAGCTGCAGTAAGAGTTGCGATGAGTATGGGTGCAGCAGAAATTTTGATAGACGAAATCACCTTGGTAGGAGAATTATAAAGAAAAACTTCCACAGGAAGAAGGTAAGCTTCTCCATCACCTAAGGACACTAGCAACAAACTGAGCTAAGCTGGAGGTGAGAGGTTATAAAGGGGAGAGGTTATAAAGGGGGGGGGGGGGGGGGGTCCCTGCAGCCTCCTCTATTTGTCAGTGTCCAATCACATGAAGGCAGCTGCAGTTAACCCAGATGCTGTATGCCTTACTGTACAACTAAGAAAACAGCCTGCCACTGAAAACATCCAACCCAAAAAACAATCAAAGCATTTTAAAAAGCATTTTTATAGCAGTCAGTTGTCTAAGATTTTAGAGGAGTTACACACCCTAAGGAATACTTGTCACCCATATATGACACTGAAAACCATTTCACCAGGTTAGAAAATGTTTCAGAGAAAACAAACAGCCTATAAATTCACTAGCAACTTATAATATCACTGCGACATGAGGCATGTTGTGCCTCATGCTATACCACAATATCACTGACTCCTAGTGAGCCGATAGGCTGGAGACTGGTAAAGCACGCAACATGGCTGCCTCTAGGGCATTGCTTATTACCTTCCGGCCTTGCATGTTCCAGGTAGCAATGAAAATTCCCATTCGCCTATCAGGGAAGTATCGATCCAGTTCCTCTGCTCCTAGCAATGCTCCACTGGCCAATAGACTGCCTTCCAGATAACTTCTGTGAAAACATTTTATGAGATGCGAGCCTGTCATTGTCTTTTTTTTTTTTTTTTTTTACACAATGGAGATTAGTTGTAAAATAGAAGCAACAGCATTTAAAAACATTAATACCTCCGCACATTCTACAGGCAAAATCTCCCCAACTGAGAAAAAGAATTGGGAGAGAATCAAACCCTCTCTCACATGATCCAAAACTATAATATGAAAAAAGGTTTAAGTTATATGTTCACTGGCTGCTCAACTACCAAAAGAGTCCTGCTTTAACTCTCAGTTATGTTAACAGTGTTGAAGAACCTTGGACCTGGTTGACTAAACATGATAGGGTATAAAGATTTTGTACCTGTTTCGGACATCCTTGGACCGTATGGGAGTAAGAAGGCTGTAGGTGGACTTCAGAGAGTCATTGGAGCAGTGGTCACACACTGTACCGAGAAGTCGCGTGTCACTCAGGCTGCTACTGTGCCGGAGAATCTGACGCTGTTTGTAATCCATGTAATCTGGATCTATTTTGTTAGATGTCCTCAGAGCCCTGGAGGTAACGTTAAACTCTAGCTGAGGCAAAGGCTGTGAAGGCTTCACATGTGCAAGGCGAGGTTTAGATTTAGAAGAAGGCTTGACTTTCTTAGAAGCCGATGTCATGTCGATTCTGCTGGCGGTGAGCAGAGGAGACTCCAGGGCAAAATGATTCTGCCCACTGGAGGGATGCTCGTGATTCATACGGTCTGATCCGAGGGCTGGCCGATCCCCAGTGACCGCAGCTTCCTGAAGAGAACCTGACGATGACCCAGATTCATGCAGGTCTGTTAAGCTCCCCTGACTAGTCTTAAATCTCCTTTGCCAGCTTTTCTCATCCAGGGAAAAAGCTCTTTCCAGTTTGTGAGGTCTCAGTTTAGGCTTCGCAGGTGGCTTTGGTAGAACATAATCTTTTTGATTTGTAATTGCAGTCCCATTTCCTTCCTCCAGTGCCTTGTTGGAACCTGATCCCTTCTGCGCTTGCTTCTCAATCCACTCTCGGATCTCCTCATATTTGCTCTGCTCTAGGTCGGAATTCCCAGCAATTTCCTGGTCATCTGTAATGGACACCCTCTGACTGGAAAGCTCAGAAATATTCTGCACCTCCATCCTCATGGGCATGATGGTGGCTTTTGCATGTAATCCTAATGGCAGACCATTGTCAGAAACTGACAAAAGCAGCTGATGACGGAGCACTGAAGTAGTCAAAATGGATAATAGATGGCTACTCGGGTTCCCATCTTCTTAAGGATAAAAGAAAGAACTTCTACATAACATTGGAAGGTAAGATTCATCTTCAGTATAGCAGTTCATTCGGCTGCATCTGATAGAATGAAGAGAGAAAGTTAAGCACTGTAAATGAGAAAAGAATTCATTATGATCTCTGATTTAGTTCAGTTTTCAGATGATGCTTATTGCTAGCTCACTTTCACCTCTGGATCCTGTTCCTATAGATACAACCTGCTGCTAAAGCAGGGACCCGAGAGAAATAGTCCACCAATAAACTAACAATCTATGCATGCTTCACTACTGGAAACTGGAACCATATGTTACATACATTTACTTTTAGAATCACTGCAATCCAAACACAGAACAAAAATATGACAAGTCAATATAAAAAAAGGACATGTTAAGCTTTGTCTCCTGGAAAGAAAGCCTAAATTCATAGATATATAATAACTAGCAGATCACACTGGAACCTCCCTTTCAAAAATGAGTGTTGTCCGAGCTTGGCAGGAGCTATAAAAGCATTTTACCATTAACCGCTTCAGCCCCGGAAGATTTTACCCCCTTCCTGACCAGAGCACTTTTTGCGATCCGGCACTGCGTCGCTTTAACTGACAATTGCACGGTCGTGCGACGCTGTACCCAAACAAGATTGACATCCTTTTTTTCCCACAAATAGAACTTTCTTTTGGTGGTATTTGATCCCCTCTGCAGTTTTTATTTTTTTGCGCTATGAACAAAAAAAAAGAGCGACGATTTTGAAAAAATCTGCGATTTTTATCATGACTGACATTATGGCGGACACCTCAGACAATTTTGACACATTTTTGGGATCATTGGCATTAATACAGCGATCAGTGCAATTAAAAATGCATTGATTACTGTAAAAATGTCACTGGCAGTGAAGGGGTTAAAACTAGGGGGCAGTATAGGGGTTAAGTGTGTCCTAGTTTGTGTTCTAACTGAAGGGGGATGGGGACTGTGCAGGGAAGATAACAGATTGTCTGTTCATACTCTGTATGAACAGACGATCTGTCTGTTCTCCCCTCAGAGAACCGGAAATTGTGTTTACACACACTGTTCCCTGTTCTCCGTGTCTTAGCAGTGATCGAGACCGCCAGGCACTCGCATCGGCTCGGGGGGCGCGTGCGCGCCCCTAGTGGCCACAGGGCGAAGTGACATTACATAACGTCATTTTGCCCAGCCGTGCCATTCTGCCGCAGTACAACTGCGGCGGCTGGTCGCAATGTGGTTAAACAAAACAAAGTAGAGTTTTATCTGCCATGGCAAAGACAACCAAGCTGTCTATAATGTAGTCGAATCATCTGTCGGCAGAAAAAAAAAGAATTTTAGGAAAGAGGGCAGCAGCTTTATCCTCCTGCAGTATAGGCCTGTCTGTGATGACTTTCAGAAATCTGTGGAATTATGCTTTGTATAACTGGCCACAGATGGCTCTAAATTCAGCCGGTTCAGCAGACTGGCCAAATTTTGATCAATGTGTCGCCGTCTCAGAAGTTGATCGTTTGATCGTCTGTCGAACAAACAAGTTGAAAAATCTTCAAATCAGTAGCTGCCGATCGAGGAATTCTGACAGCAGCCGGTCCCACCAGAATTCAATTTGCCAGCAGAAAAGGAAGGGGCTGAAGGGAATTTGAATTCCTCCATGGAGGAATCTAATAATTTTCATTTAACCCATTGGCTGAATAAAAATCGAAAAACGAGCCTCTATAGCCAGCTTAAGGGTCAGTGTAAAAAAAATTTTTTTTTAAAAATGTACTTTTTCTAAAACTATTCCCGTTTCCATGTAGAATAAACTCTTCTGGATTACTTGACAATGTATTGCAAACTTTCTTTTTGGCAGTATGTAGGCGACAGATGGAGGTGTGCCTGGCGCTCTGTAATGCTGAATAATAGGATTATCAGATGGAAATCCTGGGGACAGCACATGTCAATGTTTCCTGCTTGTTCTCCGAGTGTGAGTTTGTGTTACGACTCTCATGAATTATAAAGGGTGTCACATAGCAACAAAGATATTTACTGTTAAACAACCCAGAGGCCTGACTGTCACTATCTAAACAAGTAGACACAAAGTCTTAGCAAAACTAGATTTGATATACTCTTAATGATTTATAGATATCATATGTACTGTATATACAGTTGTGCTCATAAGTGTACATACCCTGGCAGAAATGATTTCTTGACCATTTTTCAGAGAATATGAATAACACAAAAATGTTTCTTTCACTCATGGTTAGTGTTTGGCTGAAGCCATTTATTATCAATCAACTGTGTTTACTCTTTTTAAATCATAATGGCAAAAGAAACTACCCATATGACCCTGATCAAAAGTTTACATACCCCAGTATGTAAAAGGATAGAGGTCACAGCTGTGAGAGTGATAGACAGTGCATTTTAAAAAGGGTGAGAAAGAGCTGGAGGTGTAAACAAGGTCACCTGTAGTTTGTGTATTTTTCTAAAGTATTTTCTTGTATTCATTCACTTTGTGCATTCGCTGAAGTGCAGTCAGAAGTGCTCCCACTTATAGAAATACCCCCACTTTGAAAAAGAACCCCATCTGCAAACGTGCCACCCTTTGGCAAACGTCCCTTTCCCAAGAGATGCTTAGTTATATACTGCTAGGGATTGGGTGGGTGCTTCCAAATACTAATCAGAGAGTTAATTAAAGATGGATGGCTATGCAGAGCAAAATTCTCACTTCAGGAACAGACTTACAAGGGGAGAGCTAATAAAGATAAGAAAATATGAACACATGCTGTAGCCAGTCTGTGGGAGCAAAAATTATTGTTGGTTGGTAGGGGTTCAAATACTTATTTTACTCACTGAACTGCAACTCAATTTTATAATATTTGTATCATGTGTTTTTTCTGGATTTTTGATATTCTGTCTCTATCATTTAAAATACACCTATGATAACAATTATAGACCCTTCATTTGTTTGTGTGGGCAAACTTACAAAATCTGCAGGGGATCAAATAATTATTTTCCCCACTGTACTTGATTTAAGGAGAATTTTTTTTTCTTCTTTGAACCCAACTAGGTATCACATGTTAAAGTGATTGTAAAGTCTTGTTTAAAAAAGTAATTAAAAAAAATAAACAAACATGTTACACTTACCTCCCATGTGCAGTTGGTTTTGCAGCCCGGATACTCCTCTTCTCAGGCCCCTCTTTGCTGCTCCTGGCCCCTCCCTGCTATCGAGTGCCCCCTTAGCCAGCAGCTCTCTATGGGGGAACCCGAGCCGAGTCACAGCTATGTGTATCCATTCAAACACAGAGCCCCGACCCCGTCCCCTCCCCCGATTGGCTGATTGACAGCTGCGGGAGCCAATGGCGCTGCTGCTTTGTCTCAGCCAATCAGGAGGAGTGTCCCAGATTGCGTGAACATTCGTGGACATCGCTGGAGAGAGATGGGGCTTGGGTAAGTAGTTAGGAGAATGCATGAAGATAAAAAAAACCTTCTGCCTTTACAACTCCTTTAATATATGCAAAAGTAAAAATTAACCCTTCGTAAACCAGCCCCTGTGCCTGGACCTGCCTCACATGTTTATGTGTTATGCTGGGTGCGTCTCACCTGAAATGGTGAGACTCACCCTTTACAGAGTTTATAAAAACCATCTCTGAAGAACACTGCATTAAAAAGTGTCTGTAACCAATAAAAAAAAAAAATAATGTTAATTATTATTATTATTATTATTATTATTAATAGAGATCCTGTTCCCTTATAGCAGGTTAAACAGCACAGTGCTTGTGCTGTTTAACCTGCCCCTCTAGAAGCTGTAAAAAACCTAGCTGATCCTGCTAGTTTCTGCCCTCCCCCCTGTAAACTGACCACGTTTTATCATGGCTGCTGAGCCCTGGTATCGTGGTCAGTTTACATGCCTCCGACATCCGCAGCTCTGCTCTGTGCTCCTCTCCCCCTCTCCCTGCCTGTCAGCTTGTGTGTCTTCTGTGTGAGCAGTCTCTGCCCCCTCCCCTCCCCTTCTTCCTGCTGCTGTAAGTGTAAAAATTAACTTTTAAAAAATTCACCGTCAGCCCCTTACTTCTATGGAGCCATAACGTACTGTATAATTTTTTGTTAAAAACAATGCCTCTAAATTTTTGCATGCATCTCCAGGCCGGTCATGTGACACGTAGCCGGTCTACATCTCTGAGCCAGAGTTACAGTAGGAGGGGATGAGCGGCCACAAGACCTACCCGGCTGACATCAGAGGGAGATCTCAGCCCCTCCTGCTGTAGTCCTGGATCGCAGGTGTATAGCAACCGCGAGTCACATGACCGGCTCATGCAAAAAGGTATTTAGAGGCATAGTTTTGAAAAGTACATTATGGATGCCTACAAGTGAGGGGCTGGCAGTGTGTGTAACTGTTACAAACACTTTAAAAGGTATAGTGAAAATAACAAAGCACTCAATAAAGACTTGAACAAATAGAAAATATTTTTTTTTTTTTGTTCAATGCTTTAATTTGGGTCCAACAGTCAGGGGAATTCAAAATGGCCCTAACAGTTTTCTAGCGTTAGTTCCCTTAAGAAGTACCTGCGTCTAATTCAGGCAAGCATGCATGTCAGTAACATTACCGACATGCAGCAAATTCAGGTAGTTCTTACTGCTGACACTTTAAGACTCTATTGCTATGGCAGCAACAATTTCCTAAAGAATTAACACCAGTTTTTCATTTAGGAAACTGCCAGTAATTAAGACCAACTCTGATTTGACGTAAAGAAGCACGTCAGTACTCAAGAGTATTGTGTCTGTGACAGAAAGCCGTCTTGTATGTGATAGCTTCCCACACAGAGCTGTATCCCCTGCCTCGTTTACCTGTCAGTTGGGAGATTCCCTGGCTGAAAGCTAATATGGGAAACCAGTCTCTCAGTTCCCCATCAGGCTCTGCCCACCCCTACTATACTATATATAGGACGTGGGATTAGGGTTAGGGACTATAGGAAGTGGGGTTAGGGTTTTCGGGCTATAGGAAGTGGGATTAGGGTTAGGGACTATAGGAAGTGGGATTAGGGTTAGGGTTTCTGGGATTATAGGAAGTGGGATTAGGGTTAGGGTTTCTGGGACTATAGGAAGTGGGATTAGGGTTAGAGTTTCTGGGACTATAGGAAGTGGGATTAGGGTTAGGGTTTCTGGGACTATAGGAAGTGGGATAAGGGTTAGGGTTTCTGGGACTATAGGAAGTGGGATTAGGGTTAGGGTTTCTGGGACTATAGGAAGTGGGATTAGGGTTAGGGTTTCTGGGACTATAGGAAGTGGGATTAGGGTTAGGGGTTTGGGACTATAGGAAGTGGGATTAGGGTTAGGGGTTAGGGACTATAGGAAGTGGGATTAGGGTTAGGGACTATAGGAAGTGGGATTGGGGTTAGGGACTATAGGAAGTGGGATTGGGGTTAGGGGTTTGGGACTATAGGAAGTGAGATTAGGGACTATAGGAAGTGGGATTAGGGTTTTGGTTAGGGACTATAGGAAGTGGGATTAGGGTTAGGGGTTTGGGACTATAGGAAGTGGGATTAGGGTTAGGGACTATAGGAAGTGGGATTAGGGTTAGGGACTATAGGAAGTGGGATTAGGGTTAGGGACTATAGGAAGTGGGATTAGGGTTAGGGACTATAGGAAGTGGGATTGGGGTTAGGGACTATAGGAAGTGGGATTGGGGTTAGGGACTATAGGAAGTGAGATTAGGAACTATAGGAAGTGGGGTTAGGGGTTTGGAACTATAGGAAGTGGGATTAGGGTTTTGGTTAGGGACTATAGGAAGTGGGGTTAGGGTTTCTGGGACTATAGGAAGTGGGATTAGGGTTAGGGTTTTGGGACTATAGGAGGTGGGATTAGGGTTAGGGACTATAGGAGGTGGGATTAGGGTTAGGGACTATAGGAGGTGGGATTAGGGTTAGGGACTATAGGAGGTGGGATTAGGGTTAGGGACTATAGGGACAGGGATTAGGGTTAGGGTTTCTGGGACTATAGGGTCCGGGATTGGGACTGGGAACAAGGGACTAATGGCACTAGATTTGGATTTGAACTTACTTTTGTTGGTTTGCTGCTTCTTGTTAAGAGACGTCCAGTTTGGAATGTACAAGGTGGCAACGGTTTCCCATCCTGCACTCTTCTAATTTCTGTTGGCATACCAGGGATTTTGTTTGTCCCACAGCTCTGGGTGATCCCTCATTGTTTGTATGAACTCTTCAGGTTCAACTGAGGCACAGGCTCGTTCAGGTCTATTTACATATTCAGCTCTTGGCTACATGTCCCGGTTTGCTTCAGCATCCATGCTTCTGTCTCTCTCTGTCTCCTCTCCACCAGGTGATTTCCTGGTATCCCAGCATCCTCCCCTGCACTGCGGTCATGTGACCTTCCCACAGCATGTGGGTGGTTTTTAAGCGCTAATAGGGCACATTTCAGGCGTTTTCCATTCATTTCAATGGGGATGGGCGTTATTACAGCGCTATTTAAAGCGCCCAAAATATGCTCCAAAGATGCTACTTGCAGGACTTTTGTCAGCGCCCAGCCAACGCAACGCCTCAGTGGCAGAGGAAGGAGAGCGGGAGTAAGTGCACTGAGGACGGTGTGTCCATTGTAGACCTTCCTTCCCCAGTGCAGACACAGACAAATTCACAGACAGGTACATGAGTTGGGCCCAAACACCAACACCTTCTGTTTCTACGACACCCTTTATGAATGCCTACGAGTGTGGTTGTAATCAAATAGTTGAATTTGGGAACTAAACGCCTATGTCTTAAGCTGGGCATAGACAAATTAAAATTCATCTGGCTCAGCAGGGACTGGACGGATTACGATTTGTTTTGTGAACCTCCCTCCCTATCGAACGGACACACAGGAAAGCTTTTGTTGATCGGCAGCTGCAGCCGCTGATCAGAGTATTCCAACAGCAGCAGTTGCCGCTGTCTGATTACATTGTCCTGGCTGGGGGATTCCTCCATCCACATTGGGTGGATGGAAGAATCTGTTGGTTTTTATCATTCAGCATGCTGGTTAAATGGAAAAAAAAAAAAAAACATCTATTGCCAGCTTTAATTTTAACAATATCACAACACTTTATTACAGAAAAGGACATTCCTTTCAGTGGCTTTTGTGATTCAGACACCCCTAGCACTGTGTGTGATCCACCTCACCCAACTTAAGTACTCTCTATCCTTTACTCCTCCTGTAATACAAGATTTATTTCTTCAGTGCAAAAATATGTCAGCTTAAAAGGGATTGGCATTGTAAAGCAGACAGGGCTTTACTGCAGTGTATGACTACATGGTCCTACAAGCCTTTCTACCTGCCATTTCTGATTGCGATGGCTGATCCATCAAAGCTGCTCTTCTTGCCCATCCATGACCACTTGTATCACTGCCCCTCTGACCAACATCATCATGTACAATGCCAGAGAGGATAGAAGCTACTGCAGGTCCAGCATTGTATGTGATGGGGTTGAAGTGCCCGCCCACATTTTAGGGTTGGAGAGCAGAGGAACGCACTCGTGATTGCCATGGGACCATGTAATAGGGTTAGCATTAGCTCGCCCCCTAGTAAAACAAGTGTTATATTCTGATTCAGCTGGGGAAGGTGTTATTTATGCTCAGAGTTCTACTTTAAACATGCAGATCAAATCAGATTGTGGTCCAATGCAGAAGGAATAAAGAGAAATGCCATACACACTGCAGTCTGTGTTGCCTCTTCCTCAGGTGCTGCTTACTTCTATTATCAAAAATTTAGAACATACTGTATATTGGGAGTTCATATTAGCACATAAATTTCATTTTTACTGTATTTACCGCGTACACCTTGTTACTGTATATCAATGTAGAGGCGATCTATTGAAGGTGTGCTAAATGTTTCATGATTGTTGGTATCATTATCTTTTATTATAGTTAAAGTAAAAGTAAACCTAACCGAAAAATAATTTGTTTGCTAAAGCAACTGCCATTTTTAAATAAAATATTTGCTTTTAGCTTTTGTTTCATCCTAGTATGACTGATCCCATTTCTTAGAGTGGTTAAAGCGGTTGTTCACTGACTGTTTGTATTTTTTTTTTTTTCAAAAACTTAAAACATCACATAATGACAATGGCACACTCACGTTTTGCGTTAATTTCCTCCCCAGATGTCCGGTTTCGTTGTAAATAATACGTTTTTAAAAATGTGGACAGCCGTTTTCATCTTGCTTGTGGGCATTTGAAACCCACAAGCATTCACTTCCTAGTTCCAGTGATGCTGAGCTACCAGCATTCCTTGCCGGTTCCCGCGCATGCTCAGTTGTAACGCCGCGGAGCGTCAAAGGCATCCTGGTTGCCATCACAACGGGCGGCGTCCTAGGAAGTTCCCGCTCCGTTCCGATGTCTAACGTCACTTGTTCTGTTTAAATCCCGCGAGATTTCGTGGCGGGCCTCCGCACTGACTCCTGGGAACAATGACACTAGCTCCCAGGAGACAGTGCGGCGCGGCGGAAATTACGACAATACCCGCAAAATACCCGCCCATAGCCGCAGGGAGAAAAAAAGACAAAAGCACATATACACAGGTACACCCGAAAAAAAAAAAAAAAAAGTTCCGTTTTGCATTCTATGCTGTTGTATAATACGAATGAGCTAAACTTTGAAAATTGAGTGAACATCCGCTTTAAGAAGGATATTCCTGATGGTGACAATGGTGGACCATGCATGCGTAATGTGCTAAAAACTGCCAATTCTACTGTTTATTAGAAGCCTATTTGTCACAATGACAATGCAGGAGACATTTTTCATAACAACAATAAAAGTGATCAAAAAAAAAAAAACAGTTTAAAAATGTTAATAAAATATATGGGTTATATATCATTCATGGGGTTTTTTTATGCATTAAAATTCATTAGTGTATTTTTTCCCAAAAAACTGCATTTGAAAAACCACTGTGCAAATACTGTGTGACATAAAAAGTTACAACCACCATTTTATTCTGCTAATAAATAAATATATATATATATATATATATATATATATATATATATATATATATACACACACACACACACACACACATAGTTTCAGGATTCTAAGTAGTTTTCAAGCAAAAAACAACCTTTTTGAGTGGGTGACACATCTATGCATGTTGCTTTTGAGCATTTCTGTAGAGATTTTCACTTTTCACTTTTTTTTTTTACCGCGATTTGCATTTTTTATGCTTTTTTCTTTTTTTCTTGGAAAAGTGGTTGTTGAGCAGATTTAAAAATGCAAAACGAAAATCGTGGTAAAAGCACACTACATGCTTTTTTGCAGCTTCTCCAAGTCTATTGAACCAAAAAAAAAAAAAATAAAAGCGTTTAAAAAAGTCCCTGACCCTTTCCAAGAACGCAAAGGCACAAAAATGCATTGATGTAAACGTGTTCCGTAGGAACCCATGTTAAAAAAAAAAAAATGTCCTGCATTTCTGCAAAAAGCATGAAAAAATGCATTGGTGTGAATGGAGCATTACTAACTGCAGTTAAGTGTCCCCTAACCTGCTGGTAGCTATAGCGAAAGAGAAAATTTCCTGTGCAAGCACCAGGGACATGTCTTCCTAGGATTCCTTAGGCCGCTTTCACACTGATCCTCTGCAAAAACACATATGCGTTTTTACAGCATTTGTGGTGCGGTTTTTAAAAGACATGTAACCCAAAAACTGCACCAAAAACGCAGGGTGCGTTTTTTCGCGTTTCTACCACGTTTTCCATTGCATTCAATGGGAAGGACTTTTTTTTTTTTAACAACGGAAGTGCACCGCCCCAGTGTGAACACATTCATTGATTGATTTTTATGGGAAGCATTTTTCTTGAGCTTTTCAGGTGTTTTTTTTTTTAAAGAAAAGCTCCTCGGTGTGAAAGCAGTCTTATTATTACGGAAAGTGCAGTGCTTCTTAATTTAGAGCACACTGAGGTATATGCATTGCTGAAATTGTTATTGAGAATCATTTCTAGGTAGAATAATTAAAACGTATTAAAAACCAAAGCTTTTTTCTTTTTTTTTTTAAAGCGGGGGTTCACCCACACCGCCAAAAAAAAAAATATTAAAAGCCAGCAGCTACAAATACTGCAGCTGCTGACTTTTAATACATGGCCACTTACCTGTCCCAGGGTCCAGCGACGTCGGCAGGGGACGCCGAGAACCCGCTCGGTTCTCGGCAGCTCCCGCTGCCATCCTAGGTGAGGGAATCAGGAAGTGAAGCGTTGCGGCTTCACTTCCCGGTTCCCTACTGCGCATGCGCGAGTCGCGCTGCGCGTCCCTAGTGGTCCCCGCTCTCTCCTGGGAGCTGTGTGTTCCCAGCAGACAGCGCGGTCGGGACGGGAGGAGGCATAGACTCCCATGGGAGTCTATGCCGGAAGTGGGTGCAAATACCTGTCTTTGACAGGTATCTGCACCCCCCCTCCCCCCTGAAAGGTGCCAAATGTGACACCGGAGGGGGGGAGGGTTCCGAAAAGCGGAAGTTCCATTTTTGTGTGGAACTCCGCTTTAAGTTTTGGGTAGAGTGTAGATGAATTAGGAACAATCTGACTGTGCGGTGCATTAAGGGCCCTTTCAAACTGGAGGAGTTTTTCAAGCTTTTTTGTGTTAAAAAAAAGAAAAAAAAAGGGGGGCGCCTGAAAAGCTCAAGAAAAATGCTTCCCTTTAAAATCAATAAATCTGTTCATACTGAGGCGGTGGGCTCCCATTGCGTGAAAAAAAATCCTGCTTGCAGCATCTTTGGAGCATGTTTGGTAAGGTAAAAAAAAAAAAAAAAAAACGCACCTTCCCATGAAAGCAACAGAAAATGCAGTTAAACGGTTGCAATGCGTTTTTGGATCACATGTTCTTTAACTGCTTGCAGTTGTACTGCAGCAAGGCACTAATGCTTGGGCACCTGCTGATTGGCCAGAGGGGGAGCCAATCAGGGGGTCCGGCGGAAGCCACCCACGATCGTTCCCCACAGAGGCTGAACAGGATTCTGTAAACAGGGCAGATCACCATTCTGACAGGGGATGACAGAGCTCTTGTCTTCCTGCCAAGCAGGAACACGGATCTCTCTATTGGCCCAGTCAGTCCATCCCCCACACAGTTTGGCCCCATACACACTATTAAATTTTCTGCAGATTTTTGTCTTCAGATTTACCAAAACCAGTAGTACAAGGGCCTACCTGATTGCATACAAATTGAAACTCTTAAGGTTTGACCTCATATTATATGGTTTTGCTAAATCTGAAGACAAAAATCTGCAGAAAAATCTAATAGTGTGTATGGGGTCTTATAAAACACTCCCAGGGAACACACTTAACCCTTTGATCGCCCCTGTTAACCCCTTCCCTGCCAGTGTCATTAGTAGAGTAACAGTGCATATTTTTAGCACTGATTACTGTAATAATGTCACTGGTTCACAAAAAAGTGTCAGTCCGATTTATCCGCCGCAGTCCTGCTAAAAAAAAAATCGCTGATCACCTCCATTGCTAGTAAAAAAATAAATAAATACAAAATTCCATATACATGTCCCATAGTTTGTAGACGCTATAACTTTTGCACACCAATCAATATACACTTATTGGGATTTTTTTTTTTACCAAAAACATGTAGCAGAAACATATTGGCCTAATTTTTTTTTTTTTTTTAGAAATTTGTTTTTTTACATTTTTTTTTAATCGGATGTGTTTTATAGCAGAAAGTAAAAAATATTGTTTTTTTTTTTTCAAAATTGTCACTCTGTTTTTGTTTATAGCGCAAACAATAAAAAGGTGATCACCAAAAGAAAGCTCTATTTGTGGGGAAAAAAAGGACATCAATTTTATTTGGGTACAGCGTCACACAACCGCGCAATTGTCAGTTAAAGTAACACAGTGCCGTATGGCAAACAATGGTCCGGTCAGGAAGGGGGTAAAACCTTCCGGTCCTTAAGTGGTTAAAAATCACACCACAAACACAGTAAATCGTTTTTGCAATGGACTGGTGTGAAAGTGCCCTAGGATACCTATTGGAATCAACAGGCTTCAAGCAGCAATTTGTCCCAAAAATTGGATGCGCCACAAAATCTCTGGAGCGTTGCCTTAAAGGGGAACTTCACCCCAAAGGGGAAATTTCACTCTTCCTCCTTTTCCTTTACATTTGGCACTTTCCTTTGGGGAGGGGGGGCAGGTACCTAATTTTGACAGGCATCCACTCCCCCATTTCCGGTCAGAGATCTGAGAGGAAGTTCAGCCCCCTCATTCCCCCCGCAGCCTTCTGGGACACAATATAAGCCACAGAAGAAGCGCAGCCACAAGGCTCCACTGCCAATTTCCTTTAGTGAAGATGTCGGCACCTGCCCCCGAAGCCAACAGAAGAATCAGCTCGGGTGAGGACATCGCTGGATCCAGGGGCAGGTAAGTGTCCTTATATTAAAAAAGTCTGCAGCTACAAATACTTTTTCTTTTTTTTTCCTGTGAAAGAGGGAGCGGGAGCAAGCTGCGCTATCTGTGTCTAAGAACACACACAGCCCGACTTAGCAGCTTGCCCACATGGATGCCCCCTCAGCACAGAGCTTGCAGGGCACTCAAAAAACAAAACAAAAGCGTTAGTTGGGGACCACAGAAGAGGAGGTTCAAGGCCACTTTATGGAAGTCCTACTCCACGCAGCAAGTAAGCACAGCATCTTATTTTAAATAAAAAATTGTGCATTTTCCAGTCAGTTTGTTGCACTGGGGTGTCATTCAAAATGAATGTCCCTGCAGTGCAGCAATGCATGTAGCGTGTGTTCCAGTAACGCATGCATTGCCCCAAAGTCCTGAGAGCCCTTCGGATCGGGTTATTACTGAGGCCCTGCTGGGAAGACTCGCCCTCTACGCCCTCCTGGTGACACTTCCTGAGAGCCCTTCGGATCAGGTTGTTATTACTGAGGCCCTGCTGGGAAGACTCGCCCTCTACGCCCTCCTGGTGACACTTCCTGAGAGCCCTTCGGATCGGGTTGTTATTACTGAGGCCCTGCTGGTGACACTTTTCAGCAGCACAGAAACTGATGGGAAATCCTACAAGTTGTCACAAAAACCGGTTTGAAGGGGAAATCTGCCAACAGGGACACCTGTTCCAGTGACAGCTAAGAGGGGAGATTTCCTCTCATTTCCTGTTGGGTCCTTGGGGCAGGAAGTGAAGGGGGGAAAACCCCAAATGGGACACAGCCAGCAAAAAAGACAAAACACTTTACAGGCAAGTTGTCATTCCTCGGACTACCCAACACTGAAGAATAACGTCTGGTTTCACATTACTAAGGACAATACTATTATTATCTCCACCTTGGAGCAGATTTCAAGGGACAAGTATGATTCCTATCATTGCATTATGATATCCGGGGACAAACCTTCACAACTACCGCCGTGTGTGGCCCCAGCAGTTCTAGTCATGTCTTGGACAGGAATGAAGGAGAGGGGGGCCCGTATGGTCAGTGCCCGGCTTACCTACCTCAACTGCGGCTCCGGGATGCTGCGGGAATGAGTACCATAGAGCCCCAGAGTTTGGTCTGACAATGCGGCATCATGGAGACGGGGAGGCAGCTAAGCACGTCGTTCAAAGCGGCACCTAGTGGCGAGAGGACTACCCTGCAGGTCTATGTATCGTCTCTGTCTCTGTATAATATCTGCGCATAGCGGCACCTACTGACCGCAGGACCGTACTGCAAAGCCAATATCATTACCCCGATGTAGGCTCTCCCCACAGCGGCACCCAGCGGCCAGAAGACAGTGCTGCAGAACTATTCGTTTTGTAGCATCGCCACCTCTGTGTATTCGTTTAGCCCAGCGACCAGAGAACCCGGATACCGCAGAACTGGCTAGGTGTATCCCCATTTCCTGGCCTCTTCTTGTCAGCAATCACTGTATTAGTGTCACTGGTCCCCAAAAAGTGTCACTAAGAACCCTTTCACACTGAGGCGGTTTTAGCGCTAGAAATAGGCTCTGAAGGGGGGCGTGGCCTGACAGCGCATGGAGTAGGACGCTTTCCCGTGGAGCTCCGTCCATTACTCCTTTTTCACATTAATCCTTCTCTCACAAGAGGGCTTACAACACACCTGCCAGCTGATCTATCATCCACGCTGATACCCGGCTTATAATGTCTCCGTCAAAGACACAAAAGTCCGCGGCAGCAGCGAAACTGGCCCAGTACCGCCGTCAGGAAGGAGAGGAAGCCGAGGAAGATGGCGCCGCCGAACAGCCTGGGGGAGAGAGAGCGGCGGGAGATACGGAGCGGCTGCTGGAAGCAATCACCCTCTGCCGAACCTCACTCACGGCGCAAATAGAGGATGTCAAGGTAGACATTTCTCTAATTAGGCAAGATCTGCACAAACTCTGCGATCCAGTCAGAACAGCGGAGACCAGGCTCAGTAATGTGGAGGACGTTATTCCCCCCCCCCCTGCAGGAGAACACAGAACGCATGCAGCGCCAAATACAGCAACTGTTCTCCAAGCAGGACGACATGGAGAACAGGCTGAGGAGATGCAATCTACGCTTCATAGGCCTCCCTGAGGGGGCAGAGGGTAAGGATCCCACCACTTTCCTAGAGCAGTTGCTTATCTCCACATATGGCAAAGAGTCCTTCTCCCCCATGTTGACCGTGGAATGGGCTCACCGCATGCCTGCTAGATTACCTCCGCCGGGAGCACCCCCGCGCACTTTTATTGCAAAATTGCTTAACTACAAGGACAGGGATGCGGCCTTGAATGGCCAGAGAAAAAGGCAATATCCAACTCGGCAACAACAAAGTCGCAATATTCCCGGATTTCTCAGCAGAGATTCAACGCCGCAGACAGGGGTTCACGGAGGCTAAACGCAGGCTGCGAATACATAACATCAAATATGCCATGTTGTTCCCAGCCCGTCTCAGAGTGGAACAAGATGGCCGAGCCTTCTTCTTCGAGGACCCGGAGAAAGGGATTACCTGGCTGGAACGCAGAGCAGCCCCGGAGAGAGCTGATTGAAGCAACTGCTCTCCACACTATACGTTGAATACTGAATCGGAAACGTTCAGACGCAGCTCCTTTAACCAAGTTACCAGTTATGATGACTCAATTTATTACATAGCATGCCGGACGCAGGAGTGGATCCGAAAACAACCCGCTATGTGAGGCAAGTTGAAAACTTTACCTGTTGACGGTTTGAAAGTTCTCTAACTTTTTACTCAGTTTTTTTTCTTTTCTTTTTTATACTGTCCGACTTCTCCTGGGGTTATTGATGGCCCCAAATTACCCTCCTTAAAGGACGGAATCTCGGGACTGGTAGGGTCCTGCTCCCTAAATGCACAGTGCAGCGAGACTTACCCCCACCTAACACAGGAGACTACTATTGGAAAGATGTGCTCCACTGCACAGGACAACAGTGCACCATTTATCTAATATGGAACTTGCTCCAACGCTGCCTAACAATGCAAAGGTCTCATACGCGTTTTTCCCCCTTGACTCACTGTGCAGTGGTATTTTTTTCATTTTTTTTTTTTTTTCCTTGTTAGGAGTTTTTCAATGGTTTAGGGATGATGCCCGCAACAGTTGGAAAGATTGTAGGGCAGGGAGGGGGAGGGGATGTTTATTCGTTGAACAGATCTGTATATGCCGCACTTAAAGTGTACATGAAACAACAATATCTAATGCTGGTACAGGCTTTAATCGTCGCTTCTTATTTAATATTGAAAATTATGATACTAATGTTTTATGACTTATTACGCAATTTACTTAAGAACACTGATAGGTTCAAAGTACCTGAAGCACACAATTATTTGTTAGAGAACCCATGGTGTCATTGAAATTCCTCACCTAGAATGTGCGGGGCCTGCGTGAGAGGATAAAGCGCTCGGCCGTCCTCACATTTCTTAAAAAACAACATGCTGACATTATAGTGCTAGTTGAAACACACATTGAAGGGAGATTGCAGATGGCTCTTTGTCGCCCGTGGGTGGGATGGGCATTCCATTCAACCTACACGACACATGCACATGGAGTATCCGTACTAGTGGCCAAATCTGTTCAATTTGAACTTAGTGATATTTCTACTGACCCCCAGGGACAATACGTCTTCATATTTGCTAAATTGCACGGAGAACCTTTTTCTTATACTGGCCTTTTATATTCCACCACCATTTTCAATGCATGTAATCCTACAGGGACTTGCGTATATGGCAAAATTTCCCACAGTTCAGGCAATATGGTTGGGGGATTTTAACACCGTACTAAATCCCCTTCTAGATAGACTCCAACCCTCAAACCTCACTTCAGGAATAGATAGAGACACTAAATTCCCAAAATTAATTTCTTCCTTCAACTTGGTGGACTCATGGAGACACAATTTTCCCCATAAGAGAGCATACTCATGCTTCTCCACTGCTCACAATTCCATGTCAAGAATAGATCTCATATTAATATTGCAAGGCCTTACACCACGTTTGCTTGAGACAGTATTCTCCCCACGCTTATTATCTGACCACAGTCCGTATTGGATTACAATTGGCATACCCACAGATAAGCCAATACGGAACTGGAGATTAAATCCATTCTGGCTCTTGTTGCTTCCTGAGGACGATGACCTCGCTAATGAATGGAAGACATATTTTAGCACTAATGACAAATCTGCCCCTGTGGAGTCAATTTGGGAATCCTTTAAATTACATGCCCGCATGCAGCTCACATCCCGTATTAATAGAATAAAATCAGACTCCACGGAGGCATTTGACAAAGCGGTGACAGAACTCTCTCTCATGGAACAGACCTATGTGAATGACCCATCCTCTATAAATGCGAGTACACTTAAACTTCAAATCAGAGTAGTGACTCAACTCCAGTATGAGAAAGCCAGGCAAAAATTGTTCTTTGCTAAGCAGAAACGGTTCGAGCATGGGGAAAAGGCTGGCAAACTCCTTGCATATTTGGTTCACTGCGAAGATAGACCTCCGGTGGTAATCTCGCTACGTGGCCCAGACGGACAATATGTCACTGAACCTCGTACAGTGACATCCATGTTTAGAGATTTCTTCACTGACCTCTACACATCTAGAAGTCCGACAGATATTGAACCAATGAATTCCTTCCTTGAGGAGGTGGTGCTTTCTCAACTAACTGAGGACCAGGTCGAACTTCTCGAGGCACCTCTCACTGAGGAAGAAATATTGGAGGCCATTGCCGGCTTTGCCAGGTCCAAGTCCCTCAGACGGCCTACCTATAGAATTCTACTCCTAATATAGCGAAATCTTAGTTCCCAAACTGTTAGCCCTATATAATCACCTATTTGAGACATTCACACTGCCTACGTCTATGAGAGAGGCGACCATAGTCCTCATACCTAAACCAGGTAAAGACCCTGGGCGCCCTGAGTCGTATCGCCCCATATCTTTACTACAAGTGGATGTCAAAATATTAGCCAAAGCCCTTTCTCTACGACTTAATCAAGTAATACTCTCACTAATTCACACAGACCAAGCAGGGTTTATGCCAGGCCGCAACACATCTTTCAATTTACGGAAACTGTTCATTAACTTACAAGCCACACATGAAAATGCAGGTTCTCGGGTGATAGTGACGTTAGACACGGCTAAAGCATTTGAGTCAGTAGAATGGCGGTACCTGTGGAGATGCCTAGAGAGATACGGCTTCGGCCCCAGATTTCTTAGGTGGGTCCAGTTACTTTACCAGGCACCCACAGCTAAGGTGGTGGCGAATGGATGGCCTTCTCAGGTGTTTGACCTCAGTCGAGGTACGAGGCAGGGCTGTCCTCTCTCCCCATTACTTTATGCTTTAGCTGCGGAACCTTTAGCCGTGTCTATCCGAACATGCCCTGAGATTGTAGGTTTGCAGATGGGCCCCCTAACAGAAAAAATCAGCTTATATGCTGACGACACATTACTATATCTTGCCGACTCGGGCCCTTCTCTCCACAATGCACTTTCAGCTTATTGAACGTTTTGGAATGTTCTCTGGATTGAAAATCAATTGGGAAAAGTCTCAAATCCTCCCCATAGACAGCTTTCCGCCACCAGAACCACAGATAGAAATTCCTCTCCAAAGAGTAAACACCATAAAATATCTAGGAATCTATATATCTAGGAACCCAGCCGATTATATCGCTCTTAATATTGAACCCCTTTTTGCACTAGTCAGAGCTAAAACACGTTTATGGGCTCGCCTACCACTGGGGATATGGGGCCGCATAAACCTGATTAAAATGGTCCTTCTTCCCAGAATACTTTTATGTATTATGGCATACCCCAATTTACCTCAAATTAAAATACTTTAAATCGCTTGAAGCCCTTCTTAAACCCTTCGTCTGGGGAAATAATAGACACAAACTCGCATGGCAAGCGCTCAAAAACCCAACAGATATGGGAGGCATGGCCCTACCAGATTTCAATCTCTACTATATAGCATCCCAATTATCTCAGTTATTTCACATAGATAAGACAGACAATATACGTTTCCAGGTACTACTCTGCACGAGAGGAACACGGCTCACAGGCGACTCACTATATGCAATCTCGGCGGGCTGCAAGGGAACTGAACCAAGAGGAGACATTGAATCCCTGGTTTATCACTACAGACGCATTTGGGATCTTGCTTCCACCAAACTGGGGTTACCTCAATACAATGATTACACACCAATATGGCATAACAGAAATATGATAGAATTCTTACATATCCCTGAACCCGAGGCATGGGAAACAAGGGGTGTGTATTATTTACAACATTTGTTTTCAAACGGTACTCTTAAAACTTATAACACACTCAAAGAGGAATTCTCGCTCCCAAATTATATGTTCTTCAGGTTCTTACAAATAAGACACGCAACCCAAATACAATTCTCCCGCGTCTCCCCCATATCCGATCTTCATCCCATTATGGCCATAATCAAGAGCACTGATTCTCGGGGATTGATATCTGCATTTTATAACATGCTCTTGGCTCCTATCTCCTCCAAGATAACGTTTGCGCTAAAGCCTTGCTGGGAGAGAGAGGTGGGCCCCATGGAGAATGAAGAGTGGGAGGAGGCCCTAGAGACCTGCAAAATGGTGTCCCCAAGACTCTCAGATTATCACAGATCTACATAACACATAGGTCGTGTCTTACCCCTATCTGGGTAGCTAGATATAAACGTAACCAGTCCACTTTGTGCTCACTCTGTGCACAAGAATCAGGTACGTTCTATCATTTAATATGGACATGTCCTAAAATTCAGCAACTATGGCAACAGGTCGTAACCTTTCTACATGATACTATGGGTTCTCCCATAACACTAGATCCGAAGCAATGTCTTTTAGGGATATTCCCAGACACAGTAGATAAATTTACTAAAATATTTTTGCATGAAGTTTTATTCTCAGTTAGGAAAATGATTGCACGAAAATGGATGAGACCCATTTCTCCCAGCTTCGCAGAATGGAAGACAGAAGTTAATGCGACACTACCCTATAAAAAGTACATATACATTAATAGAGGATGCGCATCCAAATACAATAAAATTTGGGATCGTTGGTTATAAGAATCAGAAATGTGCAGTTAAATATGACCCTTGTCAACACTTTGAACACTAATCTGCAAGATTGTCTGTTCTTGGTAAGGTTCTATTCAACAAACTTTTACAACAATGTAACTCTGTTCACTCTAAACCTCGTCACTAAGCATACCTGTATCAGATGTTTCATTGCTCTTACAGATCTTGTAATGCACTTTAAATATGCAATTGTTCTCTTGATTACATGTACAATGCCTGTATTCAAATAAAAACCTTTTGTTCAACGAAAAAAAGAAATAGGCTCTGAAAAGCGCCTTCCATTCATTGCAGTGTGTCTTTTCACACTGGGGCGGTGCCCTTGTGGGACTTTACGAAAAGTCCTGCAAGCAGCATCTTTGGAGAGGGTTGGGAGCGATGTAAACAGCACTTCCAAAACACCCTACCCATTGCAATGAATGGGCAGCGTTTCCAAAGCACCTTAACCACTTCAGCCCCGGAAGGTTTTACCCCCTTCCTGACCAGAGCACTTTTGACAATTTGGCACTGTGTCGCTTTAACTGCTAATTGTGCGGTCATGCAATGTTGTACCCAAACAAAATTTGTGTCCTTTTTCTTCCCACAAATAGAGCTTTCTTTTGATGGTATTTGATCACCTCTGCGGTTTTTATTTTTTGCGCTATAAACGGAAAAAAAATCCAATAAACTCAATTTAATCATACATTTAGGCCAAAATGTATTCGGCCACATGTCTTTGGTAAAAAAAAATGTCAATAAGCGTATATTTATTGGTTTGCGCAAAAGTTATAGCGTCTACAAACTAGGGTACATTTTCTGGAATTTACACAGCGTTTAGTTTATGACTGCCTATCTCATTTCCTGAGGTGCTAAAATGGCAGGGCAGTACAAGACCCCCCCCCCCCCCCCAAATGACCCCATTTTGGAAAGTAGACACCCCAAGGAAATTGCTGAGAGGCATGTTGAGCCCATTGAATATTTTATTTTTTTTGTCCCAAGTAATTGAATAATGACAATATATATATATATATATATATATATATATATATATATATATATATATATATATAATATATAATTTTACAAAAAGTTGTCACTAAATGATATATTGCTCACACATGGCATGGTTATATGCGGAATTGCACCCCAAAATACATTTTGCTGCTTCTCCTGAGTACGGGGATACCACATGTGTGGGACTTCTTGGGAGCCTAGCCGCGTACGGGGCCCCGAAATCCAATCACTGCCTTCAGCATTTCTAAGTGCGTAAATTTTTGATTTCACTCCTCACTACCTATCACAGTTTTGAAGGCCACAAAATCCTAAGATGGCACAACCCCCCCCCCCCCCCAATGACCTCATATGACCTCATTTTGGAAAGTAGACACCCCAAGCTATTTGCTGAGAGGCTTGGTGAGTATTTTGCAGACCTCACTTGTTTTTGAAAATGAAAGAGAAGAAAAATGTATTTTCTTTTTTCAAATTTCAAAACTTTGTGACAAAAAGCAAGGTCTGCAAGATACTCACCATACCTCTCAGCAAATATCTTGTGGTGTCTATTTTCCAAAATGGGGTCATTTGGGGGGGGTGTGCCATCTGGGCACTCCATGGCCTCAAACTGTGATAGGCAGTGAGGAGTGAAATCAAACATTTACACCCTTAGAAAGCCTGAAGGCAGTGATTGGTTTTCGGGGTCCCATACGCGGCTAGGCTCCAAAAAAGTCTCACATGTGATATCCCCGTACTCAGGAGAAGCAACAGAATGTATTTTGGGGTGTAATTTCACATATTCCCATGGCATGTTTGAGCGATATATCATTTAGTGACAACTTTGTGCAAAAAAAAAAAAAAAATTGTCTTTTTCCCACAACTTGTGTCACAATATAAAATATTCCATGGACTCGACATGCCTCTCAGCAAATAGCTTGGGGTGTCTACTTTCCAAAATGGGGTCATTTGGGGGGGGGTTTGAACTGTCCTGGCATTTTATGCACAACATTTAGAAGCTTATGTCACACATCATCCACTCTTTTAACCACTTGAAGAGAAAGCTCTTTCTGACACTTTGTTTACATAAACAAATTATTTTTTTTTTGTAAGAAAATTACTTTGAACCCCCAATTATTATATATTTTTTTTTTAAAGCAAAGGCCCTACAGATTAAAACGGTGGGTATTTCATTTTTTTTTTTTTCACACAGTATTTGCGCAGCGATTTTTCAAACGCATTTTTTTGGGAAAAACACACTACTTTTAATGCACTAAAACACACTATATTGCCCAAATGTTTGATGAAATAAAGATGATCTTAGGCCGAGTACATGGATACCAAACACGACATGCTTTAAAATTGCGCACAAACGTGCAGTGGCGACAGACTACATACATTTTTAAAAGCCTTTACAGGTTACCACTTTAGATTTACAGAGGAGGCCCAATGGCGCTGTTTACATCCGGCGAAATATAAGTCATGAAATGCTCGTAGCTTCCGGTTTCTTAGGCCATAGAGATGATTGGAGCCATTCTGGTCTCTGATCAGCTCTATGGTCAGCTGGCGGAACCACCGGCTGCATTCTCAGGTTCCCTGTTGGGACAGGAGAGCCAGAGAAAACCATGGAAGACGGTGGGGGGGGGGGACGTTCCCTTTTTTCTCTATCCCTTCTCCCTCCCCCCTAATACTATCTCTTCCCCTTTCCCTAGTCAGTGAACTATCCCTGCCTCACTCCTTAATATTAATATTAATCCAACTCCTTCCCCCCCGTGTACGTGCATACTTAAGTAAAAAACTGTAAGGTGAGTTTCCCCCTACACTAATTTAGTGTCTTTTATTACCATTAATTATTGAATAGTGCATGTGATCTTTTATTAATCATGGGGGAAAAAAAAGGGGGGAAACACCCCCCCCCAATTATCATTTAACACTCGTGCTATACTAGTTTAAACTTGCCTCAACCAGAATCCTTGTACCCTGTGAAAAATGAGAAAGGGAAGACCCTTTCCTCTTCCCTTCTCAATTTGTAATACTTGTGAATTGAAATATTAATTACTCCTTTATTGAATAGTGTGTAAAATCGTAAAATTTTATTAACCAGTGTCAAGAAGAAAAAAACAACCCCCCCTTGTGTATTACAACCCACCTACCCAGTGTATAAATAAGGGAGTAAGAGAAAAGGGGGAAAAAAAAAAACCTTCCCTCAACAAAGAAGCATATATTACTTTACCCCCCCACCCTCTTTACACAGATTTAGCATAAGCGAAAACATGTCAGTATATAAAATTTTCTTTCCAGGGTCAATCTTCTTATTATCCTTATTCCTAATGACTATACCATATCTTCCTCCCCTATTCATTAGTATTTCCCTCTTCTATTATCTCCTTAGCACACTGTTCCCATTTCACCCAGGTCCTTTCAAATTTCCCTTTCTGGTTCTTCACTATATGGACCCACCTCTCCGCTTCCTTTATTAAATTGACTTAATTTCTCCATTCCATTACTGTCGGGCCCCAAGCTTGCCTCCAGTACTTCGGAATTAATTTTTTTGCTGCATTTAATAAATGCGGGGTTATACTTTCCCTGTAGATTTTGATAGGTCCAGGCTTCCCATGAAATAGGTACTGTAAAGGCTTGAACTCCAGGGGGTCCACTGTTAATTTCTCAATACATGGGGCCACTGATTCCCAGAACAACATAATTACTGGGCATGTCCACCACAGATGGAGAAAGGTACCCCTCTGTCCACATCCTCTCCAGCACCTATCACTTGTTGTTGGGGAGATTTGTGCTAATTTAACTGGAGTCCTGTACCACCTTGCCAGAAACTTATATGCCATTTCTTGCACCTTTTGAACTTATGGATGTAGTAAACATTAACAAAATCGTTTTTTTAATTTGTTTATCTGTCCATACCTGACCCAATTCCTTCTCCCATTCTTTTATAAAGTATGGGGTTGTCTCTTCCTGTCCCCCTAGGGTCACTCTATACATCTGAGATAGCATATGTCCAGATTCTGGCATCTGTACACATTGCCTTTCAAACGCAGTGAGTGAGTTCATGGGTCTTATTAAGGGCTTTATTTTATTAAGGAAACTCGTCATTTGGTTATATTTCCATTCTGCCATATGTATCGTCCCGAATCTCGAGACCATTTCTGTCAATGGTAGTAGGACTCCACTTGGGGCAAACTTGCCACATTTGGTGTCCCCATCTCGACCCCACGCCCCCAGATACCCCGTCTCCTCCCCTGGGGTGAACCAAGGGAATCCCTCCAGAGGAGTCAGAGGGGATATCTGGGAAGCGTATTTACCTCTCCTGTTCAACCTATCCCACACTTCCAATGAGTTCAATGTCAACGGTGACGTCCATTGTGACAGCCGTCTCAGCGACCCTTGGATCCAAAGCGCTCCTGCCAGATTTCTCCTTGCCATTGACATCTCTGCTTGTACCCATGGTTTTCCCTGTAAGTCATGACACCAATTCAGTATCCTAACTAGAGTCATGGCCTGTGGGCTGAACGAAAAAAGAGATTGATCGGTGGGTATGCCCACCATTAGAATACCTCCCTTCATCCACCCACTTCTAATGATGGGCATAGATGCACCATTTATATATGACGAAGCATGGGGGCATCCGCCCCAAAAGTTAGGAGCAAATCGCTCCTCCGCCCTTGCTGCCCCCATGCTTCGGCATATATGCTCTTTTTTTTTTTAACTGTAGTGGTGAAATCACCTCCGACAGCGCTGGAGTCAAGGCTTTATGTATCGTGGGAGCAAATGCTGTTGCTGTCAAGATAAAAAAATCCACGCTGCAACTGAATGGTGTACCTGCTAAGCAAATGATGGTTAACAATAAAACAAAATAACATTACAGTATAATAGTAAGACTTGCCATACCTGCAAAGCAAATACAAAAAAACATAGTAAAAAATTAAAACATTTTTTAACGCTACCTGTCCCTAAAATATATATATATATATATATATATATATATATATATATATATATATATACCGAAGCATGGGGGCATCCTCCCGCAAAAGGTAGGAGCAAATCGCTCCTCCACCCACTGCTGCCCCTATGCTTCGGCATATATGCTGAATTATGTAACTGGTGGTGAAATCACCTCCGACAGCGCTGGAGTTACGGCTTTATGTATCGTGGGAGCAAACGCTGTTGCTGTCAAGATAAATAAATCCGCGCTGCAGCTGAATTGCGTACCTGGAAAAAAAAATGGTTAACAATAAAACACTGTAAACAGTAAAGTATAAAAAAAAATGCACATATGAAAAGCAAACATGATAAAACATAATAACAATAAAACATTGCAGAATAGAATACAGTAAAAAAGAGCAGAACAATATTTTATTTTAAACGTGAACTATTTTTGTTTTTTTTTATTTTTTTGTAACTAACTTTTGTAACTGGTACCAGGTTTGGGTCTCTGAAAATGTGATGGCATCTTGGGAGACCCTGTGAAAGTGTGTCCTAGTCTGTGCAGTGCTGTACCCTACGCTAACACTCAACTAGTGTATGGTAGCGTTCAAAACATTCACCAATGCAAAGACCAGGATTGTCAGGACAGGAGGGACAATAATAGCGGGTGTCACGCCTATATCCGCATTTTCTGTAGACACGACATTTTCTTTGGGATCTTCGCCATGGTAATGCCCAGAACCAAATATCTCATGATTATGAGGTTCCTACATTTCAATGACAATACCCAGTGCCCTCCGCAAAATGACCCAAATTATGACAAGCTTTACACAATTCAGCCACTTCTAAATTTTCTCTTTTGAAAAATTCCCCCAGTTGTTTACCCCGGGCCAACACATGTGTGGATGAGTCCCTTGTCAATTTTAGTGGCAGGCTGGGAATCAAGCAATTTATCCTCAGCAAAAGGGCCCCCTATGGGGTGAAAGTGTACAAATTATGTGACCGAGCCACAAGGTACACGTGCCTTCATGGTGTACGAAGTGAAGGACACCCAGCTGCATCCCCCTATTTGCCCAGACTACTTAAGCCTCATACACACGATCAGATTTTCCGCAGACAAAACCTCAGACTTTTGTCCGAAGGCGTGTGCCTGGATATTGTCTTGCATACAAACGGCAAGGAATTGTCAGCCAACAAACACGAATGTAGTACATGGTTTTTCAGCTCTTCAGTGCCACCCTTTGGGCTCCTTCTACTAATTTTGTGTTAGTAGAAGTTTAGTGAGTTATTCGTGTTTTTCATTTAGCGCTTTTCAGTTTGCTCTTTTCATTTTGTGCTTTTCAGTTTGTTTCTGAATGGCCGTTCGTCAACCAGACATGTTGCGGAATCTGAGGAGATAACGTGTTATTTATTATTGGCCTTGGAGTTATAGCTTTGACCCAAGTCCAGTCCAGGAACAGGAGAAGGAGGAATTCTTGGACCAAAAATTGGTTGCTTTCTTAATCGTGACCAATTATGTCATATGCCTTTGCTGCGGGAGCTCCAGGAGAATAATCCAGATGTTTTTCGGAATTATCTCCGGATGATTTAACCAACTCTTGGCATTGTTGACCCCCTATATTAAGAAGCAGGACACATACACGAGGCTTTTATTTTATGTTTTGGTTGAATAATAATGATTTGATGTTTTCTATATTTTTGGATGCAAATAATGCACTTTTTGGTTAAGTTCTATTGGCAGATAGCATGTCTAATTTTATTTTTATTTTTTTAATGCACAATAAAAAAATTGTGTAGAATAATACTTGGCTATGTGTTTTACATCAAACGACATTTTGGGAGTAGGCAGTTATATTTAAAAAAAATACAAATGTAAAATTGACAAGGGAAACCAACATAGTTTTATCTTTGATCTTAAAAACTACGGGATAATGGTGTTGTGGTAGCTAGTTTACAAGACCGACCGCTTGCAGCTCGTTCATGCTTCCGAGCATGCGTGTTTTCACTTTGGACTTTGTCCGACGGACTTGTGTACACACGCTCGGAAAATCTGACAACAGACATTTGTTTGCGGAAAATTTATAAGCCTGCCATCCATTTGTCTGCAGAAAATCCGATAATAGTCCGATGGAGCGTACAAACAGTCGGATTTTCCGCCAACAGCTTGTCATCACATATTTCCCTTCGGAAAATCTGATCGTATGTATGAGGCTTAAGGATCAAGCCGGAAAGTTGTTTGGGACCTCATGCATACTTGCCAACAGTCCCGATTTTTTCCCGGGACAATCCCGATTTTGGGACCCTCATCCCGATCGGAGCTCGTCCCAATTAAAATCCTGGGGTTTTGCTTTTGTCCCGGGAAATTGTGACTATTTTTGGCAAAAAACGTCAGCAGGCTACACAAAGGTGGCTGCCGCTGCGAGGACTGTTTACCCGTGTGTTCAGTGGAGAGGGGAGGGGCAGCCGATCGCCTTCTCTCTTTAGTGTACAAGTAGACAATTCTCTTGTACACTGAAGCCGATTGGCTGCACGTATCGGAGACCCCTCCCCTCTCCACTGAACAAAAGGAAGAGATCAGCCGCCGCCAACCCTCTGCCCCGTGTGTCTGACAAGCGGGGACATCAGACGTAACAGCTGGACTCTGGCTGGGGACATCAGATGTAAGGACTGGGGACACTGATGTATGGACCGGGCTCTGCTGGGGACATTAGGTGAGTGAACAACCTTTTTTTTTTTTTTTTTTTTTTTTTTATTGTTTTAGATATGTCAAACAGAACAGACGCAAAAGTGGGCCTTCCTGAAACGACAAACCAAAACCAGGAGGATGTGCTAAATAATACATAGGTGTGTGCTGTCTCTTGAACTGAAGTGATATATTAGTTATAGGTGGAGCCTGAGAAGCTGAGTCTGCCCCAGGTCCCAGCTACTTATGGGCTTTAAAGGCTAAGTTCACCTTTTTGTTCTTTTCTTCTACAGTACAGCTCCCCTATGTACCACTATAGCCAGGGCAGCCATCAGAAATTTTGGGGCCCCTTACATAGCTTTAGGCCTGGGCCCCCCGGGGCCTGACCACTAACATTCCCCAGGGCCCGCACACTGGCCGTCCCACCGAATCCGCACACTGGCCATTCCTTCGGTGTGGTGTGATACATGAATCAATTAATAAAACAACTCTTGACTGACTAAAGCACAATACCGTTTATGCCCATCCACGGCCTGCATCCTGGAGAGGGATGGGTGATGCTGGGCGTGGATGGAGATACATTGTGGAGAGAGGGATGGGTGATGCTGGGTGGGGATGAAGATGATGGCGTTGCATTGTGAAAATGAATGAGGATGAGTGTTAAGAGGCTCTCCACAACGAAACTCATTTCCACCCAGAGTCATCCTCATCCATTTTCACAATGCAACTCCATCATGCCAGCTTGGCAGCCTCAGGTGTCCCATCCAAGGAGAATGATATTAAATAAAGTCCAAATATAAAGCACAGGGGGCAGTGGCATCACTAGGGTTGATGTCACTTGGTGCGGCAAAACATGGTGTCACCCCCCCATATTTTCGGCCTAGCAGTCCTGCATTGGAGCTCAATGGCATGTGTTACGTCAGTCAATAAGGCCTAGAGGATAGCAGGTTAGGCAAGTCCGAATGGCTCAGTCCCCAGGAGCAGTAATGGATAATGGCCAACAGGCCCTCTTACCAGACCCAGCGAAACTGCAGCAGTGATCCTTTTGGCTGGACGTTTGCTCACTCTGGGTTGCCCAGGCCAACTCTGGTCAGTAGTGTAGCATGTCTGTATCATGGCAGTGGCTCAGTCTTTCTCCCTCTCTGGTGGTGCTGGGCAGCGTGGTTCTCTCTCTGATGGTGCTGGGGCAGCATGGTTCCCTCTCTGATGGCGCGGGCACAGCGTGGCTCCCTCTCTGATGGCGCGGGCACGGCGTGGCTCCCTCTCTGATGGCGCGGGCACGGCGTGGCTCCCTCTCTGATGGCGCGGGCACAGCGTGGCTCCCTCTCTGACGGCGCGGGCACGGCGTGGCTCCCTCTCTGATGGCGCGGGCATGGCGTGGCTCCCTCTCTGATGGCGCGGGCACGGCGTGGCTCCCTCTCTGATGGCGCGGGCACGGCGTGGCTCCCTCTCTGATGGCACGGCGTGGCTCCCTCTCTGATGGCGCGGGCACGGCGTGGCTCCCTCTCTGATGGCGCGGGCACGGCGTGGCTCCCTCTCTGATGGCGCGGGCACGGCGTGGCTCCCTCTCTGATGGCGCGGGCACGTTGTGGCTCCCTCTCTGATGGCGCGGGCACGGCGTGGCTCCCTCTCTGATGGCACGGCGTGGCTCCCTCTCTGATGGCGCGGGCCCGGCGTGGCTCCCTCTCTGATGGCGCGGGCATGGCGTGGTTCCCTCTCTGATGGCACGGCATGGCTTCCTCTCTGACTTCCCCCAGCACAGTCCTCTTTTTCCTGTGTCCTGTAGAAATCACTCCCTCAGCTTCTTCCTGGGTTCCACACTCTTTCTCTCTCTCTCCCCCAGCAGAGTGCATGCTGGGGGCTGAAGTCATCTGCCTGTGCACAACAATAGGGCAGTCAATCTTCTGGGACTACATGTCCCATGATGCTCCCCTAGACCCTAATCTCTTCTGATTGGCTCTGCTGTGGCCAATGGGGAGAGAAACAGCCTGGGCAACAAGCTAAGCGGTGAACCAGGTGAGAGTCGCTCTCTCTTCTCCACTGCTGACAGGAGAAAGGAGGGGGCGAGCAGTGTCATGCACTGACATCCCGCAGCTCGCCTCTCTCCCTTGTCACAGCGCTGCTTGTATTCACTGGGCAGACTGAGCTGAGGAAAACAGCCTGCTGTACTGGTGGAAGGGGGAGGGGTTGCTGCTAGTGAAAGGCAGCGGTGGCTCCGACTACTAAGCTCCCTTCTCCTTCCCTATAGCAAGGCTTCTCTCTCCTTCTCTATAGCGGATGCCGAGCGGGCCTGGCCGGCGCATGACAGTTTCATTTTATGTGTTGCTGAAGGAGGAGCAGGCCGGGCCCCTTGTGACATATTTTTTGCATCAAGGTGAAAGACCTTCTGTAGTGCTGCAGCCCCTCAGCCCCCCCCCCATTTTACTTATCTGAATGCTGTTTTTCTCCGGTAGGGAACGAGCACACCAGCTCTAGCTGGTATCTTGTGTCCCGATTGGATAGATTGATAGCAGTGCAGCCATTGGCTCCTACTGCTGTCAATCAAATCCAATGATGCGGACGCCGGGGGCAGGGCCGAGTCCTGATTTTTGTGTGAATACAAGCAAAAGTAGGACTCGGGAGTGCGCCCGCATGGGTGCTCACCAAGCAGAGTGCTTCTCAGATGTGGATACCTGATGCGGGGAGGAGCTACTAGCGCCGCCGGGGAACTCCAGAAGAGGTAGATCGGGGTCACTCTATGCAAAACCAACTGCGCAGTGGAGGTAAGACACGGCGTGGGGTCCCCCCCCCCCAAAATCCATACCAGACCCTTATCCGAGTATGCCGCCCGGCAGGTCAGGAAAGGGAGGGCTGCGCCCCCACCCCAAAGGGAGGAGGAGGAGCTTTTTTACTTTTCACTGCTTTTTGGTGAATGGGTAGGGGTACGATGTACCCATTCACATAGGGTGGGGGGGCGGGATCTGGGGGTCCCCTTGTTAAAGGGGGCTTCCAGATTCCGATAAAATAAGAAACTCAAAACGCATCCAAAATGCACCACTTGCGTTTCTGGTGCAGCTCCATTGAAGTCTATTAGACACAAATCACGGGAAAAAAAGACCCTTTCCAAAAACGCACCAGCTGCAAAACGCATAGATGTGAACTGGTACCATAGGAAACCATGTTAAATGGACTGTAGTGCGTTTCTGCAAACCACACTAAAATATGCATAGGTGTGAACGTAGGGTAAAAGCTGCCCACTAGACCAGGACATTCCTCCTACTTCCCTCACTGGTATCCAACCACAAATGTTTGGCTAAAACTGCCAAGCGCTGTCTGCTGATATGCCACTTTTTCACTTCTTGTCCGAGTCAGTTGATCCTCCTAAACCTACAGAGAATGGATACTTCTGTATGGCTCTCCCCTTTGTGTTATTTACCTTATTGTTCTCCGTGCATTGAGAGATTTTGTGACAGGCTGCATGCTTCGGGTAATGAAGGAGTAAGGGGGAAGGGAGAGGGAAACGATCAGAGAACACAGTTCTATGCAGTAATCTGGATAGATTAGTGAAAAAAACATTTTAGAGGGCACTGCAAAGTTCTACAAATATATTTGGTGAGTTATGTTGTGAGATTCCAAATTGAGCAGGAGGAAAGAGTGCAGAGAGAATGCAAAAATACTACAGAGAGCGTACAGAGAGAAACATCAGAAAGAGTACACAGAGATTTTATAAGTCCCTGATCACATTGCCCTGGATTTTGATGTTCCATATTTACAGTTTCTACAATGATGAGTCTGCATCCATCATAGAGTTGCATGCAGGCAGCCTATAGAAGTGGATGTGGACACAGCAGTTGCACAATGTCAAAATATGACATATGGGTAGGAGTGGATGCATTGAGTATCACACAGCACAGTGTCTGCATTTGGAACTGTGCACCTGCTCCTTCCTGTATCTTTAAGCTCGGGTTCACACTGCCACGGCTTTAAAGTTGCGTGACTTTGAAGCCGGACCTCAGTGTGACTTCGGCACAACTTTTATGCGACTTCTTTAACAGAAGTCAATGCAAGTTGTACCAAAAGTAGTGCAGGAACCTTTTTCTAAGTCTGAGCGACTCAAGTTCCACCGATTAGAATGGTTCTATTCAGGGGTTTTTTTTCAGTGGAAACGCGGGGCAACGCAGTTCCGGTACCTCTTGAACTGATAGTATGTAATGGCAAGGGGTGCTGGGGTGTGCTGCAGGGTATTGATGCTGCGGGGGATCTATTTTTGCAAGGGAGGTCTATTGTTGCTGGGGAGTCAGTTGTTGTTGAAAGAGATCTACTGTTGGGCGAGGGGGTCTATTGTTGATGGCAGCCAGACAGACTATTAATGCTGGCTGTGCAGAGATCTGTTGATGCTGTGGGGAGTCTATTGTTGCTGGTGGGGACATTTTGTTGTGGTTGGTCCATTGTTAGGGGGATCTATTTTACTGCTTTTCTTGATATCATTACCAAATTCCATACGAATTACTTAGCACCTCAAAATGATACTTGGTTCTATATTGTCTAAAAGGGACGGCACTTGGAGGTGGGTAGGGGCGGAGAAAAGGGGTGACTTGGAAAGGGGGAGTTCCTGCACCTATTGTCTGAAAAAAAAAGCCCTGGTTCCATTGCACTGACAGGGGTTCCAACTTCTGATGCGATAAGTGCTCCTAAGTCAGAGTGCTTGACGCATCAGTGTGAACCGGGCCCTATACTTTGATGTGGAACTGTGAGCAGCAGCTGCATCCCTTTCCACTTCTATGGGATGCCTGCACAGAGGTGGATGTGTACGCAGCATAAACCAGCTCAGTACTGAGGACAAGGCTAATCACATTTGAATAAGCACTTGGGCCCCTTGCACACAGGTGTCTAGCTCATATACATCCACTTTTGTTGTCGACATTGACCATAATCTCTCAAGATCAAATGCATTTAGCCCCGCTGTCTGCACTCTGTGCAAAATCTATAGCATGCTGAAATGCACTGTAGCTGTATGGACAGATTGCTGCACTGCATTCAGGGCCAGTTTACACCAGATGCAGTCCAGTGCGTTTTTTTTTTTTCTGCATCAAAAATACATGGAAAGTAGGTTATATGGTTTCCAATGGCATACAGTGCCTTGAAAATTATTCATACCCCTTGAAATGTTCCACATTTTGTCATGTTACAACCAAAAACCTAAATGTATTTTATTGGAATTTTTCTGTGATAGACCAACACAAAGTGGCACATAATTGTGAAGTGGAAGATAAATGGTTTTAATTTTTTTTACAAATATGTGAAAAGTGTGGTGTGTATTTGTATTCGGCCTCCCTGAGTCAATACTTTGTAGAACCACCTTTTGTTGCAGTTACAGCTACAAGTCTTTTTTGGGGATGTCTCTACCAGCTTTGCACATCTAGAGAGTGACCATTTTTGCAAGAAAGAATCTGTGAACAGCAATTTTCAAGTCTTGCCACAGATTCTCAATTGTATTTAGGTCTGGTCCATTCTAACACATGAATATGCTTTGATCTAAACCATTCCATTGCAGCTCTGGCTGTATGTTTAGGGTTGTTGTCCTGCTGGAAGGTGAACCTCCACCCCGGTGGTAAGTCTTTTTCAGACTCCTAACAGGTTTTCTTCATAAGATTGCTCTGTATTTGGCTCCGTTCATCTTCCAAATCAACTCTGAACGGCTTCCCTGTCTCTGCTGAAGAAAAGCATCCCCACAACATGATGCTGCCACCATGTTTTACGGTGGGTATGATGTGTTCAGGGTGATGTGCAGTGTTAGTTTTTCACCACACAGCGTTTTGCTTTCAAGCTTAAAAGTTAAATTTTAGTCTCATCTGACCAGAGCACCTTCTTCCACATGTTTGCTGTGTCCTCCACATGGCTTCTCACAAATTGCAAATGGGCCTTCCTATGGCTTTCTTTCAACAATGGCTTTCTTCTTGCCACTCTTCCATAAAGGCCAGATTTGTGGAGTGCACAACTAATAGTTGTCCTGTGGACAGATTCCCCCACCTGAGCTGTGGCTCTCTGCAGCTCCTATAGAGTTACCATGGACGTCTTGGCTGCTTCTCTGATTAATTCTCTCCTTGTCCGGCCTGTTAGTTTAGGTGGACGGCCATGTCTTGGTAGATGTGCAGTTGTTCCATACTCTTTCCATTTTTTTTTTTTGCACCAAAACTGGGAGGTAAGTTTGCCTCTTGAAAAAGTTGTCCTTTAAAAAAAAAAAAAAAAACGTGTGCACAAGTTTCAATGAAAACATTTTGTGCATTTTTATTTTGTTTCTTAAACTAGTTTGTTTCTGCAGATGACCACTGGTAAAGATAAAGGGAGTCCAATGGAAAACTGCAATTTTAAAGCAAAGGAACCAGCAGGACAGTTCTAATTTTGATGGTAATTTTTTGTTTCCCCCATTCTTTCAGTCAATAATAAATGTTAAACGCTGTTGTAAATGTTAAACGTTTTACAGTTTGCAAAGGAGTTCCTACAAACTAGAACAATCCACAATGTCAAGACCTCAGCAAAAGCTGTAATAGACGCACGACTCCAAATAGCATGCATCCTACTCAAGTATAAAGGTCAGTCATATCACTGACTGCATTAAGCCTTTGTTAGTCAAAATTGATTGTATTCATATGCAAAAATCAACAAAGATCCAATCACAGCGCTGAAAATGTGTTTATTATAAAATACTAATTGCCTGACATTTTAACATGTTGTACTGTAATTGTCTGTTTTTTTTTGTTTTGTTTTTTTTATAGGTGCAGCATGAGTCCTAGATGTTCATCGTAAAAATTTCTTGCTGGGGTTGGCCAATGTTTGTGATTTTATAATCAAGTTTATTTTCCGGTGTTTAATTAGTTTGTAAAATAAAAAAAAGTTTTTATTTAACCTTACTAATTCTGTCTGGTTATTAGGGGGATTTTGCCTGTAATCACGTTCAGCATTTGTTATAGCATAATGGGAGCAGTTTGTAGAGGAGATACCCAGCTGGGGTATCAGGGATTCCTTGACAATGGGCATATGTTAACTCACCATCAGGAGGATTTTTACCCTACAGGATTTAAATGTTAACCCAGGTGACAGCCCTGCTCATATCTACAGTCATAAACAGAATTAAAATATCTGCTCGATACCTGGCCCTTGGGGACGCTATACATTTCTCTGATATATATTTATTGATTATATATTAATAATATTCATGTAGAAGCTTTGATAATTACATAGGAATAGCTCAGTGTGTGGACAAAATTTGTCAACTCCAATATCATGAAGGATGAGAAATAGACCATAAGTTGACAATTCTTTTATTTGTTAAATCGCAAACATGGACAATGGATGTACTAGTAAAAATAACTTCTTCCTAAAGATGTTAGTAAAATATCAAAATCACAGGATTTTAAATGCACCATGGGGTGTACCTTTACTTACCAAATAAAACATGTGGGTTCTATTCCGGTCTAGCTCTGCAGAGAAACCAATCAGCTTCCAGGTTTTATTGTTAAAGGTTTATTGAACTAACTGAAGTTAGAAGCTGATTGGCTACAATGCACAGCTGCACCAAATTGCGTGCTCCAGGTTTAGTACATCTGTCTCTGTGAAAGACCGTCACACAGAGTGTATGTCAGTCTATCACACACTCTTCATGTCACTATCTCTCTCATAGTGGGAGACAGGTCAAATGACAGTGTGTGAGTGTGTGATGTAGTGACACAGATTGTGAGAGGGTGATTACTACAAAGAGTATTTTTATTTGCTTAAAATATCAAAATTAAGAGTTGCTACAATTTTTTTCTGGAGCCAAGAAGATATCTGGTAGACAGACCCTGTGATTTCTGCTGTTTTTAACTAAAAAATTTTATGGAATGCCAAGTCAGCAATACATGATAAATACGTAAGTGTGAGAATTGTGGAAATTAGTTTGAAAAAATACCACATTTTATATGGATATTACAATGCTTATACCTGTTTTTCCAATATGTTTTTCCAGGACTAATATGCTTTTAGCTCACACCCAACCCTGAGGAAGGAGATACTCTGAAACGCGTCGGGTCCAAGAGCATCTATATCATGTTATACACATCAATGTAAAATGTCTAATATGCATTCCTAATAGCATATGTTATACTACTATACCTTTTACTGTTTAAATTCAATAAACTTTTGTACTTTAAATATATTATAAATTGTTTTATGTGCCTAAAAAGTCCACCACTAGGGGATCTTTTTGGTTTAATTACTACAAAGAGTATGTGTGTCACACAGAGAAGTGAGAGGCTTAGATATTATGATGGAGCGCAGGGTTGGTGCAAGGATTTTTGACACCCTAGGCGAAACCTACTTTTGCTGCCCTCCTGGCACCACCCCCTTTGCCCTGCCCATGTATACCCCATATTTTTAATGAGGCGCCCATCAAATGCAGCCTGCTGATACTTAGTTGCTTGCTGCAGAGAGAAGAGAGTAGGAACACCAGTGGCCAGGCACCCTAGACAGCGTGCGCCCTAGGTGGTTGCCTAGTGGTAGCACCAGCCCAGATGGAGCGTGAGGTATACAGATTATGAGGCAGGGAAACCAATGCACTCTGCGTCACGCACAGTGTCATTTCACAACTTGTTTAATTGACACAGAGTGGGACTCAGTCTCTGTCACCCAGAGATTGAGAGAGAGGTGACAGTGTATGAGGATGTGATAGAGAGTTGGAGCCTTAACTACACGTGATTGTAGCCATCTTCCTGAGGCTCATGCAGATTCCTTGTTAGGCCTGAGATGATCAACCAGATTATAGAGAATCCCCACAGTGGATCCTGCAAAAGAAATGCACGTGCAAGACTACTAGTAAGGTAAAGGTAATTCATGCATGGAAACAAAAAAAAAAAAAAGTTGCATCTTTATTTAAAGACACAAGAATCTCCATGTTTACCTGGACTAAAACTCAGCGGGTTCCTGACCAGATCTACAGCTGCCTGAGCCCCCAGCTTCTTGTAGACTTAAAAAGAGAAATTTCCTTAAAATTAAATGTCATTATTTTGGTGGCTCTGATTCATGGTCTACTTTGGAAAAATAAGATCTGTTATTAAAACACTGATCAGGACGTAAATTTGGGGCTATATACATACAACACATACCATGCTTTTGCATCAGGTAAGTATAAAATTTTCCTCTTTCCTGACACAACATGACAGCATATATGTATGGGATGTACAAAATCACCAGACAAGGGTGGGTAATGAAGTGATTAAGTCGAGGATTAGATCTATTCCCACTACTGACTGAAATGTATTGTAGCTAAGGCCGCTGGGTCCACTTAAAAATGGGCCCCAAACGTGTTGAATGTAGACCAGGTCATAGTTTACATATTAGTTCTGGAGGGACTCCTTTGGAGTTCCATTTGTGGATGCGCAATCTGTCTGGGAAAGTGGTCTCTGACCTCAATTGATGGATTTGTCCTAGCCATCTAAGCCCCTTGACTAACTTGATCCGCACCACTGTGATTGTCTTTAATGGATAGCGAATGTCCTCTTCTGATGCCGTTAGGCCTGAAGAGCCTTTTTTTTTGCTCCTTGAAGAAGGGCCACTATATCTCTTCAACCTTGAATCTATTTCCAATGCACGTGGTACTTCAATAATAGGCAATAAAGAATAAATTAAATAAAGTTTTTTCAGTATTGCAGCAGCGCTGTGCGCCCCAAATCAATAGGGTCCACTTCACAGTGAAATTCCTTAAGTTCAAATGGAACAGGTGGTAAGAGTCCTACTGCTAGATATTGCTGTATTCTGTGAGGGTAGTTATTCCTTTCACCAAGTGATACACCACGTGTGGGGAACCCCAATGAAAACGCACTCACCAGAAATCCAACCAATATGAGCCTTGAGCAATGATAATAGTAGGTCTGCACCACCTTCCAAACGACCACCAGATGTCAGTCTTACTCTTGGTAGCTCCAATAAGATATGTGGGAGAAATGGAATGTCCACATAGTGTGATATTGCTAAAACACTTTATTAAAACATCCAACCATCCCCCTTAAATAACATGCGTACCAGAGAAACATTTTAAAAAGAGCAAAAATGGAAAAGTGCACTGTGCCTGTTGCGTCCTCCAATTGGAAAAACCCTTTGCAGAACTGATGTTAGGCTTAATGACCACTTGTAGGCAGGACTTTCAAGCATGCTCCTTTACCTCCCCAGTGGGCAGCATTCAACAGAAGTGATGGTGGATATGACCGTTTTGAAGGCAGCTTCTCGTTCCTCTCTCCAGTCATGTCATGAGGTATTGGATCTCAGAAAGCAGAATAGAAGGTTCTCGGATCTGAGACTGTTCCCGCAGATATGGCCTGCAGGCCACCGGGCAATTATTATCCTCATCACCACTGAACAACTGCGGATCCTGATAAGGTTCCTGGAGACTATTAGGTTTGTTCGATATACATATTGGCTAATCTGCAGACCCAGCTGGATGTCTGTAGTTTCATTGCTTCCACCTGTGGGAAGCCACTAATGCCTCGTTTCCACTGAGCGGATCGGTTCGGTACAGTACGCTATTTTGTGTTTCCGTTATGAAAGCGGCCCATACAACCGAACCGCTCCATTCAGGGTCCTGCTTCAGATGTGGGGCCATAGAAAATGGAATGGTTCGGTTAGGGCGGAGCTACGATGCATTCCACTGATTGGCTGAGAGAAAACCCTCTGCTGAGGCATTTTTTCTAAACCCTGTATGGCCCCTTGTGGTCGCACTTGCAGTGGAAACGCTCTCCAGAATAGACCGGACCATTCTAGGCCATTCAAACTGTAGCGACCCGAAACGAGGCATAAGGTTACTGTCAGATCAATATCCCAATAGCCTTATTTGTTGCCGATCCCTTGAACGGCTTGTTGGTTTGGAGACCATCCCTTGTCATCCAACAGCTTTGTACCTTACGGCGTCTGGCAGGAAGTTCTAGGAAACCTGAACCTAAAGGGCTGGCAGACTTGACTGGGAGATACTTCTGACAGAAGTTGACTAGTCTTGCATTCCTTCTCGACAGTGAAGATAGGACTTCCCCCTTTTGCTGAGTCTTTGTTGTGTTTTCGGAAGTACTTCAGTCTGCGACCACTGCAACTCTGACTTTGGACACCTTGTCTTCTATTGGCATGAATACCAGACAAGTAATAGATTGTGATGATTGGTATGCCTAGTAGCTGATAAGCTGAAAGATTAGCTAGCTTTGCTACCTCCCAAAAGGGACTTGTCTCCTCTGGTGCAGGAAATAAGTATTCCCTTACTACAAAGCCAGTTAATAAAAGTTGTAAACCTTCCATTGGGCCCCTCGGACCACATGGGTTACTACAGGCTACTTCTTTACCCTTTTGCGACCATGGGATGCAACCTATGGGAAAGAGCTATGATTTGTTTAAGTGAGATACTGTACTTCTACTGTTGCTCTCTCTGAGGGTAACTTTACTGTATTCTGCAGAGATTCAGAACTTCTTCCAGGCAGGTCAATGTAATGAGACGTCTCTCAATGATGGCTCCTCCAAATTTGATTAGTCTGAACCAGAACTTTTTTCCAGGACCTGGAAGCCATTGTGCAAAGCTGTTGCCCAAACAAGGATCACCAGAAGTCTTTGCTCCCGCAAGACAGCCACTATTGGACTGAATATCCTGGGAAATACTCGGAGTTTGTGGAAAGGCCAAAGTCTGCCACGCGTAGTGAACTCTCTAACGGCAAAGCGAAGGTACTTGCAGAAGCATGGGTGTCTTGAAAAAAAAAAGGGCACAAATTTCCTTTGGGAACAACATTGCATGACCGCGCAATTACCAGTTAACCACTTCCAGACCGCCGCACACCGATATACTTCCTAACTTTAAAGAGGGATATTTTTATTATGGCAGCAGCTAGCTGCCATAACCCTGGTATCCTCTTCTTCGGCGGGTGGCCCATAGCTCTTAAAGGGATTTTTTTTTTTTTATTATTGCATTTTAGTGTAAATATGAAATCTGAGGTCTTTTTGACCCCAGATCTCATATTTAAGAGGTTCTGTCATGCTTTTTTTTTTTTTTTCTATTACAAGGGATGTTTACATTCCTTGTGATAGGAATAAAAGTGACAATTTTTTTTTTTTAAAGAACAGTGTAAAAAGAAAAAAAACGCACCCCATCCCGCCGAACTCGCGTGCAGAAGCAAATGCATATATGAGTATCGCCTGCATATGAAAACTGTGTTCAAACCACACATGTGAGGCATTGCCACGTTCGGTAGAACGAGAGCAATAATTCCAGCCCCAGACCTCCTCTGTAACTCAAAACATGCAACCTGTAGAATTTTTTAAACGTCGCCTATGGAGATTTTTAAGGGTAAAAGTTTATCACCTTCCAAGAGCGGACACAATTTTGAAGCGTGACATGTTGGGTATCAACTTACTGGGTGTAGCATTATCTTTCACAATATAAAAAAATTGGGCTAGGTTTACTGTTGTCCTATTTTTTTAATTCAAAAAAGTGTATTTTTTCAAAAAAAAAGTGCGCTTGTAAGACCGCTGCGCAAATACGGTGTGACAAAGTATTGCTACGACCGCCATTTTATTCTCTAGGGTGTTAGAAAAAAAAATGTATAATGTTTGGGAGTTCCAAGTAATTTTCTAGCAAAAAAATTTTTAACTTGTAAACAACAAATCTCAGAAAGAGGCTCGGTCCTTAAGTGGTTAACCGCTTGCCGACCAGACACCTGTTTTACTGCGGTAGAATGGCACAGGCAGGCGAATCGTCGTTATGGTCCGTCGCTTCCTTAGGCGGCCACTAGGGGCGCGCGCCCGCTGCTTGCCCTCGGTGCCAATGCGAGTGGATCGCTTGTGACACGGTTTACACACAGAGATCCTGGTTCTCTGAGGGGAGAAGTGACCGATCGTCTGTTCATAGAAAGTATGAACAGCGATCTGTCATCTCCCCTAGTCAGTCCCATCCCCCTTCAGTTAGAACACACTTGAGGGAACACAGTTAACCCCTTAACTGCCAGTGACCTTTTTACAGTAATCAATGCATTTTTATAGCACTGATCGCTGTATTAATGCCAATGGTCCTAAAAATGTGTCAAAATTGTCCAATGTGTCCGCCGTGTCGCAGTCACGATAAATAAAATAAAAATCGCAGATTGCTGCCATTAAGAGTAAAAAAAAAAAAAAAAAAAAATAACAAAAATGCTATAAATCTATCCCCTATTTTGTAGACGCTATAACTTTTATGCAAACCAATCAATATACCCTTATTGCAATTTTTAGTACCAAAAATATGTAGAAGAATACATATCGGCCTAAACTGAGAAAAAATTTGCTTAAAAAAAAAAAAAAAAAAAGAAGGGGTATCTTTATTATAGCAAAAAGCACATATTGCTTTTGTGTTTTTTTCAAAATTGTCGCTCTTTTTTGTTCATAGCGCAAAAAAAAAAACCCGCAGAGGCGATCAAATACCACCAAAAGAAAGCTCTATTTGTGGGCAACAAAGGAAGCAATTTTGTTTGGGTACAACGTCGCACAACCGCGCAATTGTCACAGTGCCGAATCGCAAAAAGTGCTCTGGTGAGGACGGGAGTAAAATCTTCCGGGGTTGAAGTGGTTAAAGCAGCGCCAAATTGTAAAAAGTGCTCTGGTCATTGAGCAGTCAAATCTTCCGAAGCTGAAGTGGTTAATATCGTGTAACTAAGTGAGATTATTGTAATGTATCTATATCTATGATTTCATAGTACTTTTAGTTTATACAATTTTGTTTCAAATAAACTTTCTCTAAGGATTCATGCTTCAGACCACGCGCCTTCCTTTTATCCGTTCTGTATAACACTTCGGACTTCCTCTAGCTGGCATAGGCAACGGGTTGTGTGTATGATCAATTATATAACACCACCACCAGGTAAATACTACCACCTTCATTGACGCCCACCGCACTAGCGCAGAAGAGAATTATTTTTATCTATACATGTAGTGTAAGGGCTTGATTGATTTGATGCAAATTGAAAAGAAGGTTTAGGCGGGTCCTCCTATTTCATAGTCTTGGTAAATATAAGACAGGCATCACTAAATGGCAGACCAAGTCACTGCCGCATTCAGGCCGATGTGGTCCCACCCTTAAGGAGAAGAGCGTTTTCTTTCCCCGGTCGTCGCTCTGTAATCCTCACAGCGGGAGACAGGATAGTTCTGGATAGAGGGCGGGAGCTGCCTGAGGTTAACAAGCAAGTGATTGGCTGCTAGGATGAAGGGCGGTCTTGCAGCTCCCTCCCTCTGATCTGCCTGTGTAAGGTAGGACAGTGGGGGAGAGTTAAAGGGGGCTGAGGACACTAATGTGAAGGGTGGCTGATGTAAAAATGGAGCTGAGGAATGAATGTGGGGGGCTTAGGATAGTAAAGTGGTGGGGGTGTAGGACAGTGATTTGGGGGGGCTAAGGACTGTAATGTGAGGGTGCTGAGGGCATTACAGTTGGAGCCTGAGGACTGATGTAGGGGGGGGGGGGTCTGAGGACAGTGAAGTGGCAGGTCTGAGGACATTAAAGTGAAATGGAGGAGGGGGGGTGAGGACTGTAATGTTGGGGGATGGCGTAGATGGGGGCAGAGGACAGTACTTAGTACTGTTGGGGGGGGTTTGATGTCAATGAAGTGTGAGAACACTACTGTGAAAGGGGGCTGAAAACACTCATCAAGAGGATATCCTGATGTGAAGGAGGAGGGGAGTGTGCACACTGATGCAAGAATGGGTTCAGATCTGTGCATGTTTAATTGGTGCACATGTCATGGGTAGGTCAGCCCATGCTTTTTTTTGGGCTGCACTACCCACGTGAAACAAGGAGAAAGAAGTCCTGATCCTTTTTTCAAAATCGCACCACACCAAGCCACATGGTACTGCAGCAACAGTTTGGCACATATGAAAATGCACCACAGGTGCCGAAGTGAGATTCAGACCTCTGCTGGAAGAATATTTTAGCAACCGGACCTCTGAATTTTAATTCCATACCCCTGATCTAAAGTAAATTGTACAATGGATAGTGTATGTCCATCATTATACATGTACATAGGAGGGAGTGGATGGAGACACTCAGGGGCTGTCAGGCCCCATTCACATCTCCACAAAGCAGGAAGGTTTTTTTGAGGAGTCTCCAATCGTCACGTATAGGGCAGCCCATTCACTTGAATGCTGCTCTATGTGCGACAAATACACAAAAGAAGCTCCAGAACTTTTTTTTTTTTTTTTTTTTGAGCGGAGTGCATTTTTGTTATTGCGCTTTTTGGTACATTTGCTGCATGGCAAACGCATGCCTGCTACCCGTGCATTGGGTGCCATTAATATTTAAAGACAGAGCAAGCATGATGCACATTTGCAGCACATTTCTAAAATGCACAGCAAAGCACATTTTCAGTGCAGGTTGCAATGCATTTGGAAGTACACAGATGTGAATGGAGCCTCATCATCTTGTGTAAACACACCAATTTCACGTTCAGGCCCCATTCCCACTTCGCAATTTTTAATGTGTTGCCCTACACATGGCAAAGTAACTCTTTAGACATTTTGGCGTGTTCCGGTTTGCATTTTTTTTACTCAACTATAAATATTTGCAGCACCGAGAGAGTATGTCTCTTCTGCATTAAAAATCCTGCCTGTTCACCCATTTTTGTGTACTACCTAAAGTTACACTTTAAACAGGAGGCCTGGAGCTAGAATTATTGCTCTCTTGCTGATGTTCGGGGTGATATCTCACATGTGTGGTGCAATCCCCGTTGACCATGTTATATGGCCCCTTTAATACTTGCTGGACCAAGGAGTTACCTGTGTACTGTGACCCGTGTTCCCACAATAGGAACTGCTCTGCCCTCTAATGCCACAAAAGAAGTGCATTCTGCTGCAACCTGTAGTCAAAATGAGAGAGCCAACTGTGGTCAAGATGATCACTGCCAGTGTGCTCTGCCTCAACTTGTGATGCCACAGGCCATACTGCATATGGTCAAGCAGCCTATGCTGACTGATCGTGAATGTAGGGGTGGAGAATTCTCCACCCACTGCATTTGGCGCTCTGAGCCTCACCGACGGTTCCCAAGCAGCTCTCAGAGCAGCAAGGGAGTACATGTAAGAAAACACAGCACACACTTTATAATTAAGAAATACAAATTCAGACACGGTCATTGCCTTTGCTCCGCTAGGGTTGGTACAGACTCCAGAGCAATAAAGGGCGAAGGGGGTTATCAGAAGGAATTTTTCCAGGACACTGGGGGTCCAATCTTTATCCATCACTGCAGGCTCTGCCATTAAGGGCCTTCAGGGACTCAACACCCCAGCCATCCCCATCTAAGTCGTAGCCAATGGACCTGGAAGAGCCAGTCTCCTAAACCCAGGTGGAATTTTGAGAAGCTATTTTCATGCACAGACTGCACATAAACATCTGAGGCCTTGCCTACCTGGGAGGAGCCATCGACAGCGTCCAATCATTTGACTGTGACAGTATGATCCCCATCATCAAGGACATGAAGATGATCTGTGCCCCATAATTTACAATAAAGGAAAGTACTAAATTCAGTGGATCAACAAGCCAGCTAGCATTTGCAGAACATACAGTACGTGTGGAGAAAAATTTCCTTTGCCCGATGCTAGAACATTAAAAGCCTAACTCCAATCAATTATTTTTAAGCTGTGGATTCAGTGGATAAGTTGAATTTCCGTCATGTTGTTTCTATGTGTCTGATCACATTGGGTAGATTTTCTCTCATTTCATGTCTCTGCCCTAGACACTAGGGAAATGGGGTGGTGTCAGCACTAGAATATAAAAAGGCACAAATAGCAATAAAAAATATCAGAAGTTCTTATTCCTTATCCACCTCTAATAAAATTGTGTCCCTGTCACAATTTCAGAAATTTACAAATCAGTTCCTGTCCAGACAGAAATTGAGGAAAACCTAAGGGATAAAGATCGTATCAAAACTGTCAAAAGCTCCAACTATGCCCTGCTCTTTCTAAAACATAACATACTTGGCTAGAGTTGGACTTCGAAATAAATCAGCAATGGTATATTTCCATCTTCACAGATTCTCTCCAATTGTTTTGTGTTGACTGAAGATCTTATGTGAAGAGTCACTTATGTATTCTATAGCAACTCACTTTGTTTATATCTAAAATCGCTCCCTTCCAGCCTGTGACTTTTCAGAAAAAAGGAGAACACACAGTGTATATAATCTTAATTAAAAAAAAATCTCCACACTATCTACAGCTGCAAATCATTTTCAATTAAAGTATCTTACACACATCCCTTCTCACTTGCATTAAATCTAAACATTTGTGCATTTTATTATTTAAATAATTTTAAAAACATTAAAAGCTTTTCAAGTCTGCTCAGTCACCCAATCTCCCCGCTGGGTCTTCCCTTGTGGAAATCAAGAATGCAGTAAGACACCAGAAAGACATAACAGTCAAAAGAACAACAGATTGCTTAAAGGGCTAATCCACTCTGATATAAATGTATTGGATGGATACTGAAAGTGACCCCAGCTTCTTATACCTCTTTACATACAAGATCATTTTTGGTGGATTGGCCCTTACAAGATCAGGATTCTAAAAAGCCAGCAGATCATTTTTTGTTTCTCGTTTCATCTGTTACCAGCCATCTCCATTTTAATCAGAATTAGCCAACAGCATGAGAGAAAGCAGTAAATTATATTGCACTTAAAAAAAAAAAAAAATCACAAATATAAGAAAAAAGTAAATTATAACCTATTTGTATCTGGAAGAGTCTAAAACACAAAACATTAGGATGTTGTAAACCTTCCAGGAACATTTAGATTCATCTATTTTACAAAAGACTGGAGAGACTATACATGTGTCTACATACATACTACAAGATAAAATTTTTCCAGATTAATCAGTCACAGTTTTAATTTAATATATTAATTCTTGGTGCAGGGTTTGTCTGAAAAATAGAGAAGAGTGGTCAGCCTCTTGATGTGCACTATGCATATATAGATCTAATTTTTTTTTTCAATTTTACACTGTTAAGCCAATCCAAATCTGGCTACGCAAAACCATCAATCCAATCACACTAGGTTTCAGAGAGCTTGTTTATCCACTGTTGGTGCTGAGAGCAGTGTCATTCGCTATGAAAGTCAAATGGGAAGGCCACAAAATGGCAATGTTTGCTTGCTTCATTGTCCAACCCTTTAAGAATTTTCTAAAAAAAAGAAAAATCACATCAAAGAGCTCCAGTCATCACAGACTTGAAACATTCCACCAAGTGACCCAAAGATCATTTCATATAGACCGAGCTTGCGTTTCACCACTTCAAATGGAATTCACTGAATCAAGTTGACGATTCTGGGTTTCGAGTTCAGGGCCACAGACAGGATTTTACTGAAATGTTCTGGAAGTCTTGAGGCTGAATCCAAGACTATTTCAGCGCTGGGTATTTTCGCTGACCAATTCTCCCAGGCCATGCTGCACTGCCTCCTGCAGGAGTCTGCTGTAAGTAGACAGAGAAAAGATCCATGAATTAGGAATCAGTTAAAATAAATAGCAGAAGTTCTGCCCATTCCTAAATTTCTCCATGCCTTGCCAAGCAAAACACTGCCCACCGATAACCAAAGAATCTTCACACGTGAAACACTTCTGGATGGGTTTTAAGTCTGCACTGCCAATGGCTCCCTGTGGTTTCTTTGGACAACAGGACACAGATGGATTGAACCACAGCATGCTGTGGGGTGGATGGGGGTGTAACACAAGCAACTAAAATGGAATGTGGGTCATCATACATAATATAAATATAAAATATGAAAAAGAAAAAAAATTCCCTGCGCCACAAATAAAAATACGAACAAAAGAATCAAAAGCTGCTCCCTTGATAAGTGATAAACACTCCTAAATACAAGAAAACGTGAGATAGGGGGCGCTAGTTATATCATCCACATTGACATGCCACACAACAAATGTGAATGAATGAGCATATATGAATATACATGTAAGACATGCAGTGAAAAATTCTTAAGAATAAAATCTAGAAAAATCTATAATAATTAAATTGTGAATATAAATTAATATAGTCAAGTGCTGAAATGCTTGCATATGAGTATGGCTTGGAGATGCACAAGGAACCCTCTTCCTCAGAGTGTGGGGCAGGATATGCAAAACGATTGAAAAACATCCATAGCGTGATACCGTTTATTAAAACATAGGAATAAAAAGAATAGCCAAGTGGCTCCTTACATTAAAAAGTGCCTACCCGGCACTGGGACTGCTGGCTTGTCACACATGGATTAGGCTGGCTTGTCACACACAGGCTAGATCTTTAGCGCGTCCACCTCCGTGGAGAGCGTGCGTTTCACCGACCTCCGTAGACAACCAGAAAGCCCGGATATGTCGTAGGGCAACGTGACCAGGTACCGCCTCGACGTACATTTCGTGGTTACGTCTTCAGGAGGCGTACCTGGTCACTGGAGGTCACGTAATTTATAGTGGTCAATCTAATTGTTAAAAAGAACACCCACCCCCCAAAAAAAAACCCAAAAAAAATAAATAAATAAATAAAAATCGCACATTTTCAGTCTATGGTCACTAAGGACAGTTTCAAAATCAAACCTCTGATAAAATGCAATTCAGATCAGGTCACCTACGGGAGTGCCCTTGCTCACTACAATACGTAGGTCGAACAACTCGACAACTTAGAGTCAGAATAAACGAGCATCTGACAAATATTAAAAAGGGATTCCCAAACCACAGTGTGTCCAGACACTTTAAAGAATTTCACAACAGTGACCCCACACTTTGTACTTTCTATGGAATTTATAAGATTTCCAAACACTGGAGAGGAACACATATGAAGAGAGCAGTCTCACAAAATGAGACTAAATGGGTGTACAAATTACGCACCATCCAGCCATATGGCATGAACATTGAGCTGGACTTGAACTGCTTTTTATCCAATGATTAAATTATTAGCACTGCCCTCTAGGGGTTATAGAGTTATACACAACTTAAATGTAGGTCTATTATCAGTTATTTTAATTTTCTTTGCCTAACCATTTATGGATACCTGTTCTCATCTTCCATGGGGGATGGGTGAGGTATCATTATGCCAATATTCATCTTTCTCAATTAGGCCCCTCTTGTTCTTATACTATGATTGGACACATATTGAGGAAGAAGGGGTTATTTTTGCTTATATTATCTACCTTTAATCTTAATTTTAAAAAAAATAAAATTATTTTTATGCCAATTGTTACTCTATTTTTACCGCTGAGTCCATTGTTACGACCTTATGGTGTATTCCATTGCCATTTTTTATCCCTATATGTCTCGCTAATTATACTGTACTATGCTTGCATAACGTCCAGATAGGTGTGTAAACCGGCACTGCGGCTGTGCATGCAGCCGTTTTCTTTTTAACAATTAGATTGACCACTATAAATCACGTGACCTCCAGTGACCAGGTACGCCTCCTGAAGACGTAACCACGAAATGTACGTCGAGGCGGTACCTGGTCACGTTGCCCTACGACATATCCGGGCTTTCTGGTTGTCTACGGAGGTCGCTGAAACGCACACTCTCCACGGAGGTGGACGCGCTAAAGATCTAGCCTGTGTGTGACAAGCCAGCCTCATCCATGTGTGACAAGCCAGCAGCCCCAGTTCCGGGTAGGCACTTTCTTTTTATTCCTATGTTTTAATAAACGGTATCACGCCATGGATGTTTTTTGACTGTTTTACAAATTTCCCAGACTATCAAATATAAGAACCCAATGCATCTTTTGTCTCGAGAAACTGACAAAAAAACAAAACAACTTTGTAATCAGAACTTTTCAGGTGTAAAGAACATTTTCCATTCTTCTGGAAACAAGATTCAATACATGTTGACAATAGATAAATTGAATGAGGTGAACTATAACCCTTTGTTTAAAAAAAAAATAGAAGACTACTTGGACAGATGGAACTATTGTAATTGTCTATCATGTATGGGAAGAATAAATGTCATCCAAATGACATTACTACCCAAAAAATGTATAATATACCCCCATCTGATAAATTCAGATACTATCAAATACATCACTTTTTTCCGCTTTCTCACCTCTGGTAAAAAAAAAAAAAAAAAAGAAAAAAAAATTACGTCAGCATCATATGGGAAGTGGTGCATGTGTGCTAAAAAGGTCAGAGTGAGAGTATAACAATAATTTATGAGCTGTTAACAGGGTTAGTGAAAGTCCTAGCGACAAGGTACCATGGGATGATGGCATCTCTGGTAGTTTTTCGGTCAGGCTTCTGGAGGTACATAAATGGCCTACAAATGTATCAAGGGCATGACTCAAAGCTGCACAGTTTGGTTTTATCTACAGGTGTCCCTTACCTACATAGGCAATTTTTGGTAAGGGTAAACTTTTAAGGTTACTGGAAGTTGTGATGTGTCTTTCCCTGCCCACAACCAATGGCACCCATGACATGTGGAGAATGAAGTTTAGTGCAAAAACGCCTGTAAAGCGCCTCAGTGTGAAAGGGGTCTAATGGAAAGTGTTTCCACTCAATTTAGGCCCCCCCCAAAAAAAAGTGTGTCAAATGTGGCAGTGGAGGGTGGGTGGAGTTCCACTTTAAGCCAAAGCATCAATATGACAGCCAGGCAAGCAACATCCTCACAATGAAATGGCAGCCTTCAGATTATTGACAAGTAATAAAACCCTTCATTTTATAACAAGATGCAGCTTTTGATTACATCAGAAATGTAAAAGAAACACATGCACATTAAACAAACACCAAAACTGACTTACTTGTGTAAAACTTAAAGGGTTATAGAAGGCAACAGTCCCAACAGGAGGACCGGATGTAGGGGCAGCATTACTGAAGTCCTATAAAGAAAAGGAAAAGTTTAGTTCTAAAGAACCTTCTGCAGCTGCGGAAGGGACTGGCAGACAGAGCCACAGCTAATTAGTATTGTACTGATCAGAAATGATGGTGCAAGATTGAGACCAAGATGTAAGCTTGTGAGCCTTCATGTTTGCTGAAAGCACTGCACACTAACAAAAGTTGTATTCTTACGTTCCACAACACTTTAAAGGAAAACTTACGCTTTGATAAAATTATGAACTTTTATACAAATCAATTGTAAATTTATGGTTATTAATAACGGCCTCTTCATTTCAGCAGGCAGCTACGATTTCTTTTTCTTTTTTAGAAGCAACAAAATAAAATCAAATTTCTCTACTTTATCACATCAGCACTCCTCTGTATGTACGACTTCTCGAAATCCTAACCTCCATCTTAGAGAAGCACTGTGCCCTTCTAAAAGAATAGCAAATCTGCAGAGAGCTGGAGGTCAATTTACAGAGATAGACCAAGTAGGTTATTATATATATATGGATTTCCTATAAAATGGTCTTAAGGTACTATGTGAGATATATAGTAGAAGGAGGGGCAGGGTTATTTTACTTCTGACACATATTTTCGGGTGTTAGCGACAACTTTCTACAATGTTGCTAAATTGAGTGGAAACACTTTCCTTTAGACCCCTTTCACACTGCGGCGCTTTACAGGCGTTTTTTGCGCTAAAAATAGCGCCTGTAAAGCGCCTCTCAAGCCACCCCAGTGTGAAAGCCTAAGATCTTTCACACTGGGGCGGTGCGCTTGCAGGACAGGGAAAAAAAAAAAAAAAGAAGTCCTGCAAGCAACATCTTTGGGGCGGTGTGAATACACCGCTCCTAAATTGCCCCTGCCCATTGGAATGAATGGGCAGCGCTGTCGAATCGCCTGCAAAGCGGTAAAGCGCCGCTAAAACTAGCGGTGCTTTACCGCTACCGCCCCTACCTCCCCAGTGTGAAAGTCTTAGTCAAATAAAGTAAAGGCTTTTTTTTTTTAAATCGTTGTGGGTAAGCAGATGTTTCCTTTAAGACAATAAAACCTGCCTGATAATTTAGCAAACTGCACAGCTGTGCAATCAATGACTACATTGGCTCTGTCAGCAAATCACTTCTGCATTGCCATGGAAGTGAAGGAAAGGCGGTGAGGAAGGAGACCCGAAACACCGTCCAGTATCACAGGAACTCTTCATGCGCAGGGTGAGTGAAGCACTCAGGTTATCAGCATGCATGATGTAGTGTTAATAAATTAGCTGAAAATCTGGAAGAACTGTGTAGAAAAGTACATGACATCAGGCTGACTGCTAACGGCTACTGACCTTGCTCCTAAAGCATGGTTGGTGGCTTGTGAGAATTTACACATTTACAATACCAGTTTTAAATAGAGGATGCTTAACCAAGCACCTCCTCTAAATTGCAGGGATGAACCAGTAAACAAAGTCAAATGGCTACGGTCACATTCGTGCAGTTGGAAGAAATGCGGCTGCCGAATGTTTTACATGGCTGACAGTGTTAAATTGCTTCTCCCACAAATTCGATACAGGAGGGGAAAGGGTTATAATCTTTGCAATTTTTTATATCATCACTGCTCATGTGGGGAGGTTTAGCCTGACTTCCTGGCCTAGTGAAAGGGCATCACAAGGACATGTAGTCGTAGCATTTCTTTCTGATAGGAGCAGAAAAAGAAATAAAAGCACATTTTTTAAATTTGAGTGGCTGTAGCTAGACTACACGTCAAGTTGATCTTTCGATTCTCCTTCTGGTCTTGGTGACACATGAACTCTCTCATGTTCCTAATGTCACCAGGGTAGGAAGTAGAAATTTTGCCAATTAGGAGACAGGCAATAAAAAAAATAAATAAAACAAAAAACAAAAAAAACCCCACAGATGTCCTTTTACAAACTTTTTAAAATAAGTAGAATTTAGACATTTATTTAGGCAAACAAAATTAGAGGACCTCAAAACATAATAGCAAACATCCTGTGATGTCTAATAGCCAGGATTTTTAGCTTTAAAGTGAAAAAAGGAGTAAAGGTTTTTTGTTTTTTTTTGTTTTTTTAAAGTCTGAAACTGTAAGATATTAATACCACATTATCGTTTGGAGACTGAAACTGGTTCCCTTACACCTAAAACCGGTTAGGAATGGTTGCAAGTACATTGCAAGCATAATTAGTGAAAAAATATATAGAAAAAAAGTGCAGAACTATTGCAGGAGAACATAAAAAGGTGGTGGCCAGCTGCTGGTACCTGATTCATATGCTGGCTTACTTCTCGAGATAAGGAACTCAGAGAACTAGATCGAGAAAGCTACAAAAAAATAAGCAAAAAAAAAAAAAACACACACACAAACAAAAAATAAAAACAAGAAATGATCATGCAGTTTGTAGCTTTGCATTTCACATTCTCCAAGGCTTTTAAATCAATCGCAATACTGCAAAAATATGATACACGAGCAGAAACAAAAACCAGCATTGCATTATTTTGTATTGAACACAAAGCCTCTGGCTATCTGACGCCTTAAAAAATATCTGACACTCTGGGGGTATCTAATACGTTATTTGGCAGATCATAGTTTTTCAATAAAAGTACAACATGAAATGGCCTAAACAGAATTAATTAGCAATTTTAAAAATTAGGGCTGTATGCACATGGGTATATTTAAAAAATCCTATTTATGCTGGATCTTTCTGCCAGTAGCTAAACAAGTGAGGAGGGAACCCCCCTAAAAAAGTCAGACTTATCGGCTCAGCATAAGAATCACAAATATATAAAAATAACTATTACAAAAAAGTCAAAACCTAAAAACAGAAAAATGCCTCTTAAATTATCCACCTCATACTTTGTTCTATAGTATTACCGATGTGGCCATTGGAAGTCTACTTTTTTACATATATTCTGTCAGTAGCTGGCACAAAAATCAAGCATAAAAAAAAAAAATGCTTAGTCCGGCGCATATTTACGTGCATTCATGCGCATAACTTTAATTTAGTGGCTACAATATACATTTGTTCTAAACACTAGAAATTAAATTATGCACGCGTACTGACATGCAAACTATGTCAGTACACTTCTCTCTGAATGCAGGTTTGGGGATTTTTTTTGCACTGCTCTAAAATAGAAATTGAAATAGAATAAATGCCACAACGTGCATTAACACATGCTAATACAGAGCTGCATTCAAAGACAAAAAAAAAAAAAAGAAAAATGCTTCTAAAAGCTGCGTTTACTTTTTTGCCCATGTGTATGAAACATTAAAACTAAAAAGAATTGCCCGATTGTATGTATATTGTAATGTGCCTGCCTATTGAGATTGCATCTCCTGTATGTACTCTTATAAATGTAAAATAAAAAAAAATAAAAAAACTGCCCAGAGCAGCTATCAGGGTGTCTGCTTTTCTCTTCTTTAAGGCTCCTTTCACACGATCAGACCGTTCAGGTCCGCCTGTCCGTTTTGACGGCGGACCTAAACGGTGCTCCATGTTAGCCTATGGAGCGACGGATGTCAGCGGAGACATGTCTGCTGACATCCGACCCCGTCCAATCCGCTAAAAGCAGACGGATGGCCCTATGTCCAGGTCCGTCGCTGGCGGATTGGATCAGGTGAGATCTGATGAAAACGGACATGCTGTCCGTTTTCACCCAATCCCTCCATAGGCGGCAGCGGCGCCTGACAAGCCCCTCCCCGCTCAGTGAGCAGAGAGGGACCTGTCATCCGCCGGCTCAGCAGAGACCAACAGACTGATCTCCCGCTGACCGGCGGACCGAGGTGGACTCCGTGGAAACGGAGTCCGACTCGTGTGAATGAGGCCTAATAGTAAGAAAACTCTGCTCTGAACATTTAGGTTAAGTCCTAACCAGCTGTCACTCCAAATCCAATTTAGTTCCCAATAACACTCATATTAAACAAAGAGAAAACAGGTGGGACAGGGCTTAGCCCATAAAACAGGTTCCTCATAACAAAGTTAAATTAAAGGCTAAGTTCACCTTTGTTCTTTTCCAAATTCCAGCTCCCTTATATACCAATATGACATTAATGTACTTCTTTTGCAGAAAACACAAAGCTTTCCATTTATTTTACACACACTTACCTCACTGTCGTCATGGCTGTTTGAAAACACTTCTCAATTACTTCTACCTTACTTCCTGGACAGACTATAGGTCAATGACACCGGAAAGTTGACCAGCTGATCTCATTAGCACACACTCTGCATCATCTAACCTCCTACCACCCACCTCCAGGTGCACATTTTTTTTTTTTTAATGAAATCAAATCAGTAATCACTGTTCTCACCAAATACGTACACAGGAATAGTTTTTGTTTTCTACCTTAACCACTTGCCGACCGCCGCATGTATATTTACATCGGCAGAATGGCACGGCTGGGCAAATGGGCGTACAGGTACGTCCCTTTGAATTTGCCGCCGTGTGGTCGCGTGCGCGCTGCCAGCGGCGGCGTGCATGACCCTGCCGTGAGCAGGTTCGCGGGTCCTGCGGACTCGATATCCGCAGGGATACCAGCGATCAACTCGAGGAGCTGAAGAACGGAGAGATGTAAAACAAGCATCTCCCTGTTCTGTCTAGTGACACTGTCACTGATCATAGCTCCTTGTGATCGGGAGCTATGATCAGTGATGTGTCACACACAGCCCCTCCCCCCCAGTTAGAGTCACGCCCTAGGACACACTTAACCCCTCTCTAGCCCCCTAGTGGTTAATCTCTTCACTGCCAGTGACATTTTTACAGTAATCAGTGCAATTTTATAGCACTGATCACTGTAAAACTGACAATGGTCTCAAAAATATGTCAAAAATGTCCGATGTGTCCGTCATAATGTCGCAGTCATGATAAAAATCGCAGATTGCCGCCATTACTAGTAAAAAAAATAATTATTAATAAAAATGCCATAAAACTAACCCCTATTTTGTAGACGCTATTTGTTTTGCGCAAACCAATCACTTATTGTGATTTTTTTTACCAAAAATATGTAGAAAAATACGTATCGGCCTAAACTGAAGAAAAAAAATAGTTTTTTTATATATTTTTTGGGGATATTTATTATAGCAAAAAGTAAAAAATAATGCGCTTTTTTCAAAAATGTTATTCTATTTTTGTTTATAGCGCAAAAAATAACCGCAGAGGTGATCAAACACCATCAAAAGAAAGCTGTTTGTGGGGAAAAAAAGGACGTCAATTTTGTTTGGGAGCCACATTGCACGACCGCACAATTGTCGGTTAAAGCGACGCAGTGCCGAATCGCAAAATGTGCTCTGGTCTTTGGCCAGCCAAATGGTCCGGGGCTTAAGTGGTTAAAGTGTTACTAAACCCAGAACCTGCATTCATATCTGGTCACCCACAGTACACAGAACATGGAAATGCAATTATTTTAGTAAATATAAACTGCTAAATACCTTTTCTCATCAGCAGTATATAGCAGCCTTGTGACTTCTATCAGTTCCTAGTAAAGCTTGTAGGAGTTTATATTCCCCCCTGATCCTCTGTCTGTACATGTCTGGACAGTACTGATTGGCCCTGTGCTAATCACTTGCACTCTCCCAAGAAAAAAAAACACAGCCAACAGCACTAAAAATCTGTGCTTTGCCTTACAGTTTAGAAATGCTCTGCACCAGAAATCACAGTAAAAAACACACCAAGCTCTGCACTAAAAAAAGTTCTGGAGCCTTTTTTGGGGCGATTGCTTCTTGTTGGCAAGCCCATCCAAGTGGATGCGTGACAAGTGAAAATGCTCTAAAATGCGCCCCCCCCCCCAAAAAACCCCCCCACATGTGTGAATGTAAGTTCCAGCAACGCAGAGATGTGAACGGGGCTTGACAGCTGAGTGTTTCCGTCCACTCCCACCTATGTACTTGTATGAAGATGGCTATACACTATGCCAGGGGTCTTCAAACTACAGCCCTCCAGTTGTTCAGGAACTACAATTCCCATCATGCCTAGTCATGTCTGTGAATGTCAGAGTTTTCCAATGCCTCATGGGATGTGTAGTTTCACAACAGCTGGAGAGCCGTAGTTTGAAGATTCCTGCACTATGCAATCTGATTATACAATCTCTGTACAATTTGCTTTAGATTTACTAAAACTATGGAATAAGAGGACCAACTTATCGATCCATTCACTCTGTATCAAATCAGACAGGCCCTTGCACTACATAGTTGATGGAGGTTCTAAAGGAGATTGTACAATCGGATTGTTTAGTGCATGGTGACCTTTACAGAACCCATGAGACACTTCAACTGTTTTCAGTACTACAGCTTTATTCACATAGGCTGTTATCTGACCGCTCAGCACACTGACAAATAAAAAAATTTATGCAAGATAGAAGTTAACGTAATTTTTTATTTTTTAAACTAAAAAATTTTAGTGGGTTTGTATTTAGTGAGAACAGTGGTCACTGATTGATTGCATTTCATTTAAAAAAAAACATGCACCTGGAAATGGGTGGTAGGTAGGAGTGTAGATGATGCAGGATGTGTGCTAATGAGATCAGCTGGCCAACTCCTTCCTGTGTGCACATGTCCTATAGTCTGCCCAGGAAGGCAGAAGTAGAAGAAGAAGAGAAGTGTTTTCAAACAGCCATAAGGACAGAGAGGTAAGCATGTGTAGAAGTTTTGTTATTTCTGCAAAATAAGTACATTAAATTATATTTTGGTACATAGGGGAGCTGGATTTTAGAATAAAAGAAGGTGAACAAAGGCAAACCTAGCCCTTAAAGTGGTTGTAAACCCTTTTAAAAAATTCCTAAAAAAAACAAAACAAAAAAAAACAAAACTGCAAGACAAAGGCATAAAGGCATAATGAGCTAGTATGCACAGCATACTAGCTCATTATTAATTACTTACCTGAGATCGAAGCCCCCGCAGCGGTCCTCGTTCACCCCTCCGGCAGCCCACATCTCTCCGGGGGTTACTTTTGGGTATCACAGCTCCGGTACTGTGATTGGCTGGAGCCGCGATGACATCACTCCCGTGCATGCGCGTGGGAGCCGCCGGTAACGGCACAGTACAACTGAAGCAACAGCACATACGTGGCATTGCTTCAGTTTGCTTAAGTGCGCCTGTGCCGATGGCGGCACAAGCAAATACAGGAATATCTTCTAAACCGTGCAGGTTTAGGAGATATCCAGTGTAGCTACAGGTAAGCCTAATTATAGGCTTGCCTGTAGTATAAAGTGGTTGTAAAGGGTTTACAACCACTTTACGTCAGCAAGACACAAGTAATGGGGGGGCTGTTTCTGGCACTGTATAAATGTTTACAGCAGGCAACTACCGCTAGGAAGATCTTTGACATTTAAATAGCTGGCAATGTCTTACAGAAGAGATGCATAGGTATTAAAGAAGGGCTACTGAACTGCCAGCACTGAACACTGCAGCTTACAGCAGCCTCTGGGGAGAAATCATCAAAATATTTTTTCTTCGGTAAAACAAACATGAAAGATCACATTGCTGACTTGATTGTAAAGTTGTATGTTCAGGCATGGTCATCTTGATCCTGGCTTCATAACTTGAGTAACTGACCTGCAAAAAGCAGCATTTCAGACTTCGCTGGCAGCATGCTTGTTCTGGGATGGTAACTCACCGATGACAGCCTGGGAGTTTGCACCTTTGAATACAACAGTGGCAGCTCCCAAATTTCCATACTCACAAATACAAGTTTAGTGCAGACCATATAACAGAGAAATCTATGGCTAAAAAATATTATGAGGAATTAAAAATAAAATTGCAAGGCCATTTTTAATATATGGGCACATGGGAAAGCATGTGGCTGAAAAGTGGCATTAATAGAGGGAGATTAAAACCTCGCTGTATCTTCACCCCCTTTGCAAAGCATACTATCCATGTACATGTAAGGATATTTTGTGAGTCTGATAGCAGAAAATGGCTTTCACACAAGAGCAGGCAATCTAATACAATAAGGGATGCATTGCTTATTCCTCTAGTGATTGCTCGTCATGTATTTGTTAATGAGTCAGAGTGTTAAAGACTCATTAGGTTACATGAAGATGGTTAGATGATTTCAAAACCAGTGTGAAAAATCTAGAGCATACCTCTCCAGAAGGATAGTCGTCTGAGTTTGAAGGTGGCAGATCAGATCCAGAGTTTGCACTTAAAAACTGAGGGAAAAAAAAAAATCATGACTGGGTCAAATGAAATTATTCAAACATTGAAGGGTCATGAAAATAAAATGATTCAGCTTCGGCATAGGGTTTGATTTTCCTAAAGTCAAATGGGCTGTTTACTTTCCAAGGGAATTTTAACTTTGCAAAGTGAATTTTCAATACATTCACTAATTCATGTGCAGAGTATTACATATTACATGCAAAGCAAATATGAAAACAGTATTTTTGCTTGTACATGACAGGATGATGCAAGCCAACAGAGCTTCACTGAGAGAAGGGAAAGTTCCCTTGCAAAGTGAACAGCCTTATTTTGTCTTTAGAAAATCAACCCCACAGCATGAGAGCAAGATTGCAATTAATTTTCTGTAGAAGCAACGGGGCGGACAAAAAAAAAAAAAAAAAAAAAAGGTACTCATTGTTCAGCATAGGGACCAGATTACTTGTCCAGAAAGGACAATAGGGTGAACACAAGGACCAAAACACAGAGGTAGTAGTTGCCTTTGAGGGATGCTGTGGAGCCTGGTACTTGTTTAGGTAAGGGACTGCCAGGGTTGGTGTGGGTCAACCTTGTAGGTCAGGAAGTCCATCTAAAGAGAAGGGATGCTGAGGGGTACTCTGTACCACTGGAGATTTAATAGGAACCCAAGGACAGATGATCCTTCTGAGGAAGGGAGCGAGTGTCCAGACAGGGTACAACTACTAAACCACTTGGACAGGAGGCAAGGAGTCCCATCATGCACCATGGAAACTACATTATTTTGTGCAGAAGCAGCACAAGAGTGATCGTGAGGATCAAATGGATAAAGTCTCAGGAACAAGGGGTTAGTCTGTGGGCCAAACAAGGTGTCCTCTGCATCCAAATGCTGAAAAGCCAAACTACCCAAGGACTAGTCCGGATGCACAGTCAGCCCCCACTTATACCTTGATAAGGAAGACTTTTCAGAGGGGTTAGCTGATCTTTATGTTTAGGTCCTGTAGCCTGAATGGGAACCAGGCTCTGAAGGCCTATGAGTACCTTCTGCCAAAGAAGATGACAGAAGGATGGGATCCCTCTAACCCAGGGGTAGGCAACCTCGGCTCCCCAGCTGTGGTGAAACTACAAATCCCATCATGCCTCTGCCTCTAGGAGTCATGCCTGTGATTGTTAGGGTCCTGCAATGTCTCATGGGACTTGTAGTTTCAAAACAGCTGGAGGGCCGAGGTTGCCTACCCCTGCTCTATCACCTCCACAGACCTTCTGTGTTGACAATGGAAGCACACAGCGGCCACAGGTAGCATTGCTAACTATGGGGTCAAGATCAGGTCCAAATAGACAACATCCCTTGATGGTTGAGTCAGGTAGTCCTTGGATGCAGCATCAGCGTCCCAGCCACAAAGACAACATGAGAGACATAAGTCTGCATGCTTGTAGCAAGCTATCACAACCGCAGAAGGCTCCAGGCATTTGTTCCATCTGTTTTTTTTTTTTTTTAAACAAGGACCTCCTCAGCGGCGGAGGGATGATGTTGAGAGTTTACCCATTCTGAGATGGTCTGAGAGATCAAGGACACCGTCATTATAGAACTTGTGGCCAGACCAGTAAATTCAAACTGGGATTTAGGAGAGACTCAATGGAATCCTGAAAGGTAAGCACCCATTTAACCAGTATAGTGGTATTCCAGTTAAGGTGGACCACCGGTGTACTAAAGTGGGAAAAGACCATAGTTTTATTCCCCAACGCCATGAGGAAAATTTCAGCCAGACTCTCGAGTGGGGTCCAGTTCTGATACCCTGAGTGTCAATGTGAGGACACTAGAAAAGCCCCTTTCTGCGACAATTTCTAAAGAGTCGTCAGCAGCGCGATCTCTCCATTACTCATGAAGGGCAGTTTCTGCAAAATTGAAAATACTGCATTAAGATTCCAACTGAAACACTAGGCTAATAAGGGAGTTGTCCACAGCTGTGGAAGGAGTTTTGGTCACCATCAGCTAGTGCCCAACCACAGGTGGCGAAATATACTCAAGTTAGTCATGATCTAAAAAGAAGAGCTGTATATCCTCCAATGAAAAAAAGAGAAACAGTCTTTTCAGAAAAAGAGAGAGAGTGTTGGGACTCTTAATTCGAGTCAAAAGATAGTGAAGGGGAATGAAATGCCCGGCTTGATCTAAGGCCTCTGGAGAGTCAGAGACAGACTCTGCAGTGAATAGCACCGGAGCGCACCTAGAACCTCTGTGGGCAGCATGAACCGATAACTGGGCACGTACAGGCAAATAGTGGACATGAAGGTTCCTGGTGACATGGGGAGGACTCACCTGACTAACCTAAAGAAGACCTTATATTATTAGGGGTGTCAGGTTCTAAATTAAAATATAAATAGAGAGACAGAGCGCACCAGCTCCCAGTGCAACACCATTTAATGATTATAGATAAAAACGTAACAAAGTGTCGCTGTACACTCACATTGTGTTTGATAAACAAGCACATCTGTGACGAGCTGTAGTGGCTCTCCGGCATGAGGGGATCCTAGGCGGGCTGGCAGTCAAAAGTCCCTGATGTATGAGCGCACAGCTGCCTACAAGCTGCACGTGAGCAGCTCGCTCACAGCAGAGATCCTCCGATGGCAGGGAGACTCGGGCCGAATGCACGTACACGCAGCTGGTGAACGATACTGAAGGTTGCTATAACGTGTTTCAGAGGGCGGGCCTCCTTCAGGTCTACCATGTGTGCTCAGGGGGGGGGGCCTTAAATAGTATCATTCATGGGGTTATTAACCCATTCAGACAAAATGCTTCCACAAGGAGCACATAGCTGTTAATTAGCAAGGCAACTTGGTATACAATCGTAATGCACATCCTGTATCACAAACCCTTTCTATGATGTGTGCTAAAAACGATTGTCATGCCGTGATATGGGATATACATTATGATTGTATACCAAGTTGCCTTGCAAATTAACATGAATGATACTATTTAAGGGCCCCCTTGAGAACACAATGTGTACCTGAAGGAGGCAACGCCCTTTAGCATCATTCACCAGCTGTATTACATGTACGTGCATTCGGCACGAGTCTCCCTGCCATTGGAGGTTTCTACTGTGAGCGGGCAGCTCGTGCAGCTTGTCGGCGGCTGCACGCTCATACATGGAAGACTTTTGACTGCCAGCCCACCCAGGAGCGCTGTCAACACGCAACTTGGAGCCCCCCATGCCGGAGAGCCACTAAAGCTTGTCACAGATGTGAACAGAATGTGAGTGTACAGCGATACTTTATCACTTTTTTTTTATCTCTAATCATTAAACTATGTTGCACAAGGAGCCGGTGCCGAATGTCAGTCCTTAACACTTACCGCAGTAAAACTAAGGGTTGTGGGAAACGGTGCTCAGAGGTACCTCCCATTTAGTCCAAATTACCTTACTCGAGTCTGAGACAGGGTCACGGTTTGGCCCTGGACCTGGAAAGCCCTTCATGGCTAGCACAGTATATGCAGGACTATAGAGCACCACAGCGAAGAGCCGCATGTCTGAAGGTCACCTTCTGGGCTAGCTGTGCACATCTAGCCTAGAGGGGCCTGGGAACAGTCTCCAAAGGTAGTGCTGAGGAAATGCTGATCCACACATCTGCTATATAGAGACCAGCTCCAGCAACGATGTAGCAAGGAATCTTGACTGAAGATGCAAAGCAAGAAAAAAAAAATCCACTAAGAGGAAACGGGTTAGCAAAAAAATATCTGGATTTTTGTCAGCAGAGCTGAGAAAAGGGTGTTCAACCTTCTAGGACACCAACATAAAACTGTGACCTGCTGCAGTTTTCTGTTTGCCAGTGTCCCAGCCTTGTGTAGGCGGGTGTATAACCCAGCTGTTTTGAATGCCTGTGTCCCTCAGTGGAAATTTTTATTTTATTTTATCCATAGAATGTGGGAGGATTAGAACATAATTTAGATTTATGTTGCCATGTCAACTTTAGAGAGATTTCCACTCAATTTCTGTGACAATGACATCAGTCACAACAGTAAGATTTCTCCTCACTTTCTAACAGGAACATAGACAACCCTGAGAGCTCCCACCCCTTCTCTGATAAACCTAAAACTAAAGAATAACATTTTAGCTGGAATTGCACATCAAGAATGCCAGCTCAAACTCACCTGTGTCTGGGTGGGATTACCAAAACCTGGCTGGTCAGGAGGTTGTACCGTTTCTGCATCTGAGCCAAGGCTGGGCTGACCCTCTTCTGGAACTGTTAGAAACAAAGAAACAATGTTAAAAAGACAATTTGCAGCACTGGGATTGAGACAAGTGATGTTTTATATTTCAACTTCATTAGTAGTTTCAGTTTAAAGACATATCCAGTTCAAGTGCAGCTGATTGTCAGCCATTTATTTTGTTTGTCCTTTTAGAGGGCTTTTACACCGAGCCGCGGGAGGCGTCGGTGGTAAAGCGGCACTACTTTAAGCGTTGTTTTAGCGGCGCTATTCGGCTGCTAGCGGCCAAAAAGGAGTTAAATCCGCCCGCAAAACGGCGTTTTGCTGGCAGTATCGCAGCACTGCCCATTGATTTCAATGGGGAGCGGCGGAGGAGGAGCGGTGAGTTCACCGCTACAAAGAAGCTGCTGGCAGGGCTTTTTGTGATGCCCTGCCAGCACACTGCTCCAGTGTGAAAACCCTTGGGCTTTCACACTGGGGTAAATGGAGCCGCTTTTTTCAGGCGCTATTTTTTGCCCTGTAGCGCCTGAAAAAGCCCACAGTGTGAAAGGGGTCTAAGACATGAATGGGATAGTGAGTGTTTATTGCTTTTGGTTTTGGGTACAGACGAGCTGGCGGCAGCTCTCCTTGATCGGGACCGATGTCCCTCTGACAGCCGCCGGCAATCGGCTTTTTTTTTTTTTCCCCACGCCATCAGCGCTAGGAGAAAAAATAGCCAATTACCGGCTCTGTTTACATCACATGATCAGCTATCATTGGCTGACAGCTGATCGTGTGGTAAGAGGTCGGGATCGACCCCTTACTCTGATCCGATCAGCCGAGCTTCATAAGACTCGCTGATCACAGGGGGCGTGCATGCCGCTCGAGCATGGGAGAACATCTATTGATGCCCTCCCGGCAATGTAGGTCTGCGCTGTAGCCGTCATTCGGTTATAGCGCAGATCTGAAGAAGTTAAAATATGATTGTGCTTTACGGTTTCTCTTTTCTTCAGTGTGGATCTATACCATTTCATATTGCAATTTTAACATCTGTTCTAAAAATGTATTTACCATGCTGTCTTTTATAAAGACTGCAACCAGAAAAAATGTGTACAAATGTGAAAAATCACAAAAGAATGTCAAGTTATGCCATAATATATAAAAAATGGATCCTCACTGAAACATACCAATTTTCTCTTTTAAAAGCTCCAGGCACAAAACCTCTAATTTAGAGAGGAGTTCCCATTTAAAAAAAAAAAAAAAAATTCAAAGTCAGCAGCTACAAATATTGCAGCTGCTGACTTTTAATTGGACACTTACCTGTCCCAGGGTCCAGCGATGCGGGGGATCGAAGCCCCGCTAGTCTCCTCCTCCGTTCAGCGGCGCTGGCATTGCAACTGTGGGCGCCGGGCTGTGGCATCACAGCTGGGCACCCACTGCGCATGCGCGAGTGGCGCCACGATTGGCCGCTCAGTCATCTGGGACCTGTAATGGGTCCCAGATGATTGACAGGAGGGAGGGAGCAGAGCAGAGTCCTTCCTGTGCCGAGGGGGAAGTGATGTCACCAGCCCAGGCACTGAAAGAGGCAGACTACGAGGGACCCCCTAGCAACAGGCATTTAGAGGCGAGTAAAAAAAAAAAAAAAAAAAAAATTCCAAATGTTTTTTTACATTTTTTTTAGGCACATTCGTGTATTTTTTTTTTTGGGTGGAAAACCACTTTAAATATATTCTTTAATATCCAAAAATGATATAAATCCATGCAAATATTTGTGTTCACCAAATGCAAACCCAGATATTAACTTGCAAAATTAGTAGTGCCAACAGTGAGTAGAGCTATGGAAGGGGCCCAGTAGACTCCACCCACTGCATGCAGGAAAACTACAGGAGGGGGAAGAGACCAGACCAGTCACCTTGCACAAGGAAAGAGAGCAGCAGCGGCTGTTTTTTTTAGAGGAAGCTCCTGTACAGAGCCAAAGTTTCACACTGGATTACTGCACAGAACTGAAAAGAATAGACAAAGTACACCAAGATTCAAGCAAGTTTCAAGCCCAGGGTTCAGCTTTAAAAACAGAAAGGGCCTACAATTCAGGACCATAAGGCAACCACTGTTTACCTGAGTTAGGAACAAAGAGGTTTGATGGGATGGGCATTGGTGCAAGCGGAGCAAAAAGATCAGCTGGCGGTGGCACAGTACTTGCTGGTTTGCTGCCACCTGGGTTTAACACATCCACATAGCGGCCTCTGGCACCTCCTGGAAAAGAAAAAACGCATTCAGAAATCCGTTATAACAAAGAAATCACCATTCCCGATTTGTCATGTCACACAAAATCAGCTTTGTTTATAAAATTCACATGTGCACATTATACTAAGTGGGGTCTTTCACTGGTTATACACTAAAAGAGTTCTAATTTATCAGTGTGCTAGGGTGAGGCCTATGCATTAAATATCCCCAGAGCCCCACTGTGATGCTTTTAGAAAATTATCCTTAACGCGCTATTAAAGCCAAAATACAAACATTTTATTGCAGCTTACCGATTCTTAGCTGCAATGGCTGCATTTGTTTTATTTTTTAGGCTTTCCTTTCTTATATTTTCACATGGTGATCCTGCCAGTTAGTCTGTTTTTCAACAGAACAAGCTGTCCTGAAGATGTAACAGTTAGAAGGTTGAGACAAACCATTTAACACTGACAGCGGTGCTTAGAACAATCAGCTTTTATTTATGTAAAACTTATTCCAAAAAGGAACAAAACTGTTGCTGCAACTGCTTAAAAGGTGTTAGCTGGAGTTTGGCTTTGAAGTGTTAGTGTATTTTAATCTTCTAGTTCAGGGATCTCCAAACTACGGCCCTCCAGCTGTGGCAAAAATTACACGTTCCATGAGGCATTGTAAAACTGACATTCACAGACATGACTAAGCATGATGGGAATTCTAGTTCCTGAGCAATTGGAGGGCCATAGTTTGGAGACCCCTGTTCTAGTGCATCTAACACTCCCCTCCCCCCAGAATGACAATGCTACTGTCCAAAGGTGTGTCTGTTGCTCTTCCATCAATAGTGTAGTCTAATATAGGAGGTTTGTCACTGGCCAGATCAGTGAAAATGGAGGGAAAAAGCCTATAAAAAGCCTCCGCCCCCTGTGAAAGAGCCCTTACAAAAACAAATGCAAACACATCTATATTTTTTGTTTAATACAGCTTTAATGTAAACAAAAATTGCAATCTTTTGTACTTTCAAAAACATAAATTGCAAACATTTAGTTGATTCTGAGGACACAGCACCATTTAAAGAGCCTGTTCAGACAAGAGGATATCGTTACCTGCTCTGATGGAGAACATATTGACTGAAGGGTTTGGGGGAGCTCCGGGTCCGCCTGGTCCAGACTGAGGTCTTTTCGGCATAACTGATGGAGGTGGAGCCAGGGGCTTGCTCTAAACAGAACATATTGCATAATATATTTATATATAATGACGCCTACGAAACAGGTGTAATGCCATGTTTAACTCATGCAATCTATTTTACTGCAATAGGCAAAAACTATTCAACTAATTAAAAATGCTGCACTGAATTTTGTGATATCCATCAGCATAACACTAGCGCTATGAAAAAAAAATCCATTATTTTTGCACGATAGTTTGCTTGGGACAAGTGGCATGTTCCATCCATATTTAGGGTGGAACATGTAACATGTTCCACAGCTTCTGCTTACACTACACCGACCCCCCCCACCCCCACCACCAGATTAACCTCCCTGTGACAGCAGGTGGGGATTCTCCTTCCCACTCCCACTGTCAGAATTTAAAAACACAGCCCTTACAGGCTGCAGAGTAAAGAAATTAATTGCACTTTATTACCTGCAAAAAGACATGCATTTATTATTTTTAGTAAAAGGTGAACCTAACCTTTAAAACCCTTATGTCAGATTTTTTTTCTGCATAGAATGGAAGAGAGCTAAAATATATTTATTTTACTGTCTGTGACCCCATTAGGAAGATTTACCCTGAGACACAGGAAATAGAGGAAGTGGTTGTCACAGAGACAGGATAGCAGACACCAATAAATATGGTGTTCTAACACTTACACAAATTTTGAAGAAGATGATAGAGTGACATAGCATTAGATATACAACATACCCAAATAACCTATAGCCAGACAAGAAAAAAAAAAAAAAAGCTATAATAGCACAGAATAATCTTTGCTCTGGTTTTAATACCCTGTTGCTATTCCACACACTCCATAGGATTACTCAGACCTGGAACCTCCAACACAACATGAAAAACACAGAAAACTGCTGTCCACTCACCTCCTCTCCCTCTGGCTCATCTAGGTTCACCCAGCGCTGTTTGTTCTCGTCCCAAACGATCTGCAAATTAGATTTTAAAAAATTAGCTTACTGTGCAACTTGGAAAACTATTGCTAAGGTAAATTATTTAAAGCTGAAGTGTAGGTACTGTTTTTTTTAATGCATAGTTACATTGGTCTGGCTGTGATCAATGTATGCATGTGTCTTACCTGGAAACAGGAAGCCACTGTAGGCACTGCTACTACAGTGATCACTGCTAGCTTCTGGGTCCCGTTCTGAGCAAGTGACTGCCTGTGTTCATTACAAATTAGGGCAGCCGCTTGCTTAGCACAAACAGCATTCAGAGAATACCTTGAGCTTTTTTTTTTTTAAAGAAATGGCACCTGTGCCAAAGAAGTGATCCTATGTTCCCTATGCCGCAGGGCAGCTGCTTGGAGGTGATCACTGTAGTATACACCTCATTCAGCTTTCAGAGGGTATGGTAGATGTATATGCATATTCACATTAGTTCAAGCTGGACCAATGCAACCATGCAAACGGAAAAACAAAAACAAAAAAACAAACAACTTTACCTTTAACCTGTAATATGCTTATCAGAATATTTAACATACTTCATCTCATACAACAGAGATGCAAGAGCTGGAGTGGGAACACACCAGTAGCAGCAGGATGCGTGAGATTGCACGGAGGACAGTTAGAAAGCCAAGAACAATAGTAATGACATAACACTGAAGTGCAAAAAATATAAGGCGGCAAAGCTACTATGAGCCCAAACTTTAGCTGCTGAATTTAACATCTATTTAGTAATACGAAGAATGCAGACTGCCTTGATAAACTTCCTAATGGCTGCAATAGTTGGATGAGGCTGGGAAAATTCATAAAATCGCAAAACTATGGAATTCAAAATTCTCCATAGGCGATGCTTTAAAAGCATTCACAAGTTTTTAGTTCAAGGATAACCTTTAATTATAACCCTAGAATTATTGCACTGACTCTGATATTCACAGCGATACCTCACGTGTGGCGCAATTTATATCTACATACATACAGGCCCTAGGTTAGCACTGGGGTGTGTACAGGGGTGCTTTTACACATTGCTCCCCTCCCCCCCCATTTAAATTAAATTTTAATAGAATTTGTTTTCAATGCAATTATTTTCTTGATTTAACTCTATTGCTACCACAAGGGGGCCAACAAGCCCACTATATGATTGCATTAGCAAGTGACAGGGTCTCTTTATAGAGACATCACACAAAGTTCTCTGAACTTTTGACCGTCAAGAACGGTGACGTACAACACTTACGACAAGCCGAGTAAATGAAGTTCAATGCTTCCGAGCATGCGTCGAATTGTTTCCGAGCATGCATAAGAATTTTGCGCCTAGGAATTTGTACAGACGATCTAATTTTTGGATAGGAACTTTTCCCAACTGAAAAATAGAGAAGATGCTCTCAATCTTTTGCTAGCTGGAATTCCGCCAGCAAAAGACCGATGGAGCATACACATGGCCGCATTTTCCAACAAAAAGCTCTCAGAGTTTTGCTGGCGGAATTTCCGACCGTGTGTACGCGGCATTAGGCTACACTATTATAACAAACTTAAGTCTGCATATTCAGATTCTTACAGATGCTTATCCTTGACCATCTTTCTCAAAACAGATAAAAGAAAATGTAGAATTTGGTGTACTCCGGTTATGAAATAAAAGGGCAACTTGCATAAAAACAGCAAAATAATTCACAGCACCATCAAGGCACTAAACATGCAAAAAAAAAAAAAAAGACAAAATGCCAGAAGTTCATAGCTTCATCTAGTTCTAACCAAACAGCAAACTTCACAGATGCTCATGAACTGAGTGGCCACTGGACTGTGTGGTTCCATGTTTTGAGAAAGGGAAAATTACTATACTAACTTCTCTGGACACCCCAGCAAGAAAAAGACAACCTGAAATGGATGTGGTATTTATTTTTACGATCACAGCAGGTGTCCCGCAAATCAGATGTCTTCAGTGACCACCATAAATTTACTGCACAATGGATTGCACTTGATTAGGTGTCTTCTAGTTATTATAGGATTACTGTATAGTTTGGAATTTAGTGGCACTAAGACAAGAAATGAAGGGATGGAATTACAGACAAAGCACAGAAGGTCAAAGCTGCTATAAAGTGCATATAGCTGCACACAGACCACTAACAGGCAAGATTTCTTACAGACTTATTCCTGTCATCAGGTAAGTGGGCTTCGTTCTTTCCTTTTCCCATCAGCCAGCCAATTTTCAAAGGAAACCAACTTCTACTGCCCTACAAAATGGTTTAGAGAGAAACAAGTGTGAGAACTACAGGCTTGGAATGTGGCAACTAAACCTGAATATAATTAAAATGCTGAATGTAAGTTTCCACCCAGTTTCCCCTGTGCTGCCATTGACCCTCAAGTGACGTTCATTTTGTGTTGATGCAATTTGAGAATGACCCCAATGTATTCAATGGGGCTTTGTTTCTGAGACAGTCCTACCTCATAAAAAAAAAAAAAAGACCATGGGTTTCTAACAAACCGGTACAGTTTAGGTGAATAATAAAATAATGCAACAAAAGCTGCTGTAGAAGAAGCTACGTACTACAGTGTGAAAAATTTACTTTAGATATGCCTTTGCCATTTTACCATATTTGAAAATAGGTTCATTTCCTTTTCTTCCAAATATAAAGTTTAGGGGTTTTAAACCTTTACTTTCAATGGCAAAAAAGCCCTCAAGTACCTTCCCTCCTCGGCATTGTGCTCGTCCCCTAATATCCTAAGGTATCTATGGGAATTTCTTTAACAATAGTTCCACTTAAATACCTACTAAGGCGTGTGGCATAGACTACTGGAAAGCACTTACCCCTTGTGATGGATAATTGGCCTTGGGTTCTTTCTTGGCCTCGGACCTTTCCGTTTCAGGAATGGCTGGAGGAGGGGGTGAAGGCTGAATGCCTATAGAACTCCTTCTGGTTGATCCAATTGAGTGGGTAGAGGACTCAGAGGTGGTCCGAGTCCGTCTCTAATCATAAAAAAACAAAAAACAAAACATTTCAGGCTTTAGAACAACATTATTGAGCATGGCGAACCCGACCTGCAGATACCAGCACATTTATTTCACCAAACCAATGTATTCTTTAGACATAACAGGAATTTCTCCAGTCCTGATAACGGGCTACAAAAGACAGAGGTAGGATAGGCACTTCTCTTGTTTGAGGTGGTTAGGCTGTGAAATTCTGGTGCCACTTTATTTATACAGTGACAGCTGAGCCTGTTGCACCCAACTCTCCCTAAGCCCTGAATCCTGCTATAGTAACAGCAAAGATGTCACAGGGCTAAAGTGGGCATTGTACACAAATTTCCGAAATACATCAGAAGCATTAATAGTTCAAAACAAGTAGAGTTAACCTCCCTCGATGCCACAATCTTACTTACTTTAACCACCTAAATCAGAGTACCACCCAAAAGTTAATTGCTTCCACCTCCCATCTGGTGCCACATTGGGCACCTTTCGAGGGGGGGGGGGGGGGGGGGTAACGGGGACCTGTTTTTGACAGGTCACCTTCCCCACTTACAGGTTCAGCCCCCTCCTCCGCCGAGCCAAAGTGCACTGCACTTCGCATATGTGCACTGGGGAATCAGCTGTGAAGCCCAAAGGCTTCACTGCCAGGTTCCCTTACCTGGAATGGCGGCGGCTGCACCAGATAGTCGATCCGAAGATCGGCTGAGGTGCCAACATCGCAGGCTCCCTGGACAGGTAAGTGTCCATATAGTAAAAGTCAGCAACTACAGTATTTGTAGCTGCTGACTTAGATTTTTTTCCCCAAGGCAGAACTCCGTTTTAAAGACCACCCCATAGCAGTTTTACTGCTACAGGGAAGATCTCTTGTGCAGAATCGCGTATATATACACATGTGATTCTGCACATCCACTTGCGGGGGGGCGAGGGGTGGATATTGTGTTCCTACAAAGCAGGCAACTAAATACATCTCTTGCCTTAGTGAAAGCACCTAACAGTACACAAAAACACTGGCTGGACACACAGTTAAACCCCTTGATCGCCCTAGATGTTTAACCCCTTTTCAGCCAGTTCCTTTAGTGCAGTGACAGTGCATATTTTTAGCACTGATCACTGTATTAGTTTCACTGGTCCCCAAAAAAAATTCAAAGGTGTCAGTGTCCGATAGTCTGCCGCAATATCGCAGTCCCGCTAAAAGTTGCTGATCATTACCATTACTAGAATAGAAAAAATAAATAAAAATTCCATAAATATACACCATAGTTTGTAGACGCTATAACGTTCGTAAACCAATCAATATATGCTCACTGGAAATTATTTTGCCAAAAACATGTAGCAGAATACATATTGGCCTAAATTTATGAAGACATTTGATTTTTTTTTAATTTTATTGGATGTGGTTTATAGCAGAAAAGAAATGTATATATTTTTCAAAATTGTCTTTTTTTTGTGAGCACATACCACCAAAAAGAAAGCTCTATTTGTGGGGGGAAAAAACAACAAAATGTTATTTGGATACAGTGTCGCACGTCCACGCAATTGTTAAAGAAACGCAGTGCCATATTGTAAAAAATGGTCTGGTTCTGAAGGAGGTAAATTCTCTGGAGGTCAAGTGGTTAATATAGGACAGCAGGATGAACACAACTCTCAAATTCTGATCAAGGACGTTCATGGGACAAAAAAAACTAAAAGGAAGAAAAACTGTCCTGGCAAGCAACATTCTCTACCCCCCCCCCAAAAAAACTAAAGAGGTTTCCTATTTTATGCAAACCAATCTTACCATGTGAGATGACGACTGGGACACAGTTCTAGATCTCTGTCCAGGGGCCTGTTAAAGCAGAAGAATTATCTTTATTAAAAGACACAAACCGAGATTGTTATTTTCTGCCTTATATCTATACCCATTGATAACGTCACCATGCTGTTGTACTAGGAGGACGGGGTTTCTATTGCAGCCGGCCGGCTCTGTTTTATAGCGCGATTTTTATCTTCATTCAAATGTAAGTGAAATACTGTTTCTTAATAAATCATGTTTAAGCGGTATTATGCTATGGTTGTTTTTTTTCTTATACCCCGCTGAGTTACTGAGGCCCATTGGAGATCCACGGCATCAGGGTATTGGAGTATACAGACAATCTATCTGGGTATATCTGTCCGGACATTCCTGTCACTCAAGCAAAGGCCTTGTCTGGGTTATAGCCATCTGCTTGCTTTTGCTTGCCATCTGGTAAGCAAGTTTTTTATTAGGTGGTGGCACTTAATTGTGGATCAAGCTCATCTGGGTGTTCTGTTTTGAATTCGTTTGAACTGCATTTATTATCTTGACATTTACAAGCCATTGCTGGTTTGCACCTTTATACAGCGCAGCTTCTCCTTTCCATCTATGTCAGCCATCACTCCTCATAGTACAGAGAAAACCAATGAAGTTTCCACCTAATGTACCATACATAGGAAGCATCAAGTTTACCTATCCTTTTACATGAATATGTCTCTACACAGACAGGGACAAACAGTCACAGGGCATACTTGCACACCACTAAAGCTGCCCAAGCATGGCTCAGCTTTTTTTTGTTCAGCCAGCCAGCTGAGCCGATTTCCCTATCCATACATTTGAGGTGGCTGAGGAAAACCTTCCCATTCTTTTATTGCATTTTGACAGTGCGACACCCCAATGGTCAGAATACACTAACCAGTCCTGCAACCCATTGGCTGCATGCACCGATCAAGCAGAAATTTTCCAGCCAGCCTTTCATAAAAAGTCAATTGATAGATCTACTTCTCATGAACAGGAAAGGCCATACATAAATCAAAATTCACGTATGGGCAGCCTAATAATCACATAGGCATTGCGATCACCCATCTTTAAACATGACAAATTAGTGCAAATTCTAACAGGGTACAATAATTAATAAAAAGATGATTGACATCTTCCAAGACTCTGATGACAAAGGGACTGGTCACCTTAGATATCTTACATGTCCAGGTGGCCTTGCAGACTCGCTTTTGGCCCTATAAATGTTAGGAGCTTTGTGCAGCCCCCACCCATGTGCTGCTCCTTAGACCTCTCTATTATACTGGGTATGCAGTCTGTGTAAACTTATTCTATGGTATGCACATATGCACCACGTATGCTGAAACAATACCTTTGTCATCACCTTTTCTGACTTATTTTGTGATCTTTCTGAATTAGAACAAATAAAATTCTTGTGAAATAGGCAGCATAACACATTTAACTGTTCATATGGTAGGAAAAAAAAAAAAAAAAAATTCACCATTTTAGCCATTTCTCCATAGAAGTCAAATCCGGGATCATGAAAGGTAGTTTTCGTGGGAGAGCTCTGCGGTAGTCTTTGCACTGCTAAAGGGTAGAACATCACACGGTGAAACAAACACATTGAATTATTACACTCAATAGTATTACAGTACAGGTACGTGTATCCAAAAACAGGTTTCATACAGCTTGCCTGCTTTTTCTAATAACCCACAAATTGGCAGATTAAAGTAGAACTAAAAGCATTACCCAAAAGTAAAAAAATATTGCAGCTCACCAGTTCTTATAAACTGTCTTAAAGTAGAACTATAAGTAAAACTTTTTTATATTTTGGATAGAGCAAAGGGAGGATTAAAACCTGTCAGATTACCTCCCCATCTGTGTCCCATTGGGGAGATTTCCCTTCACTTCCTGTCCCATAGCCAAACAGGAAGTGAGGGGAAACACCTGCAAATTAAGGGAAATCCTTGGGGAATCCCCGGGTCACCCGAACTAGTGTGCCTATTGGAAGATTTCTACTCCATTACTTTTCAGGGGACAACCCAAAACTTGGGATTTTCCTTTACTTGCCCTTTCAAAGGGAATGGTAAACAGGACAAATAGAGAGGCTGAATCTCCCTAATGGGCGCACAGTCAGCAACCAAAACTGACAGTTCTAATCCCTCTCCACTTTATCCAAAACTAAAAAAGTTTTGCCTTTAGCTATGCTTTACTTTTTTAGGCTTTTTTTCCTTCATTTTCACACAGTCACACAGAATTCTGTGAGTCACACACAATCACAATATTTTCAATGGTGTCCGTTCACATCAATGCATCTCTGTGCAGTGTGATTTTGGAAAAGGTTCCCGTGCTACTTCGCATCAAAGTTGCACTACGTAATTGCACTGAAAAATCACATTAAAAGTACATTTTTAACTTACTTTAACCACTTAAGGACCGAGCCTCATTTTGAGATTTGGTGTTTACAAGTTAAAATCATTTTTTTTCCCCTAGAAAACAAGAGTTATTACCTTGTTAACTCATTTTCCAGGACAGCTTACTGAGAGGGGGGCACCTCCCACAGCCAGTAGCGCCTCAGTATTAATAAATAACCGAAGGCACAGCTTAGGATTACATCATTAGACTTATACAAACAAGGGAGGGAACGGACGCTGTCCTGGAAGATTCCTGGAAAATGAGTTAACAGGTAATAACTTTCATTTTCCCCAGTCATCTTCCAGGCTTACAGAGAGAATAAAATAGAACTACCTGATCAGGTCGGGACCACAGCTTTAAGCACCTTCCTCCAGACAGCCTGTTTCTGGTTAGAGAACAGGCTCGGTCAGTAATGTGTAATCATGAAGGTTTGGAAGCTGGACCCGTATGCCGTTTTACAGGTCTGGGGAGGAGAAGCGCTGACCTTTTCAGCCCAAGAAAAAGGCCCCTGCTCTGTTTCAATGAGCTTTGATGTTTTCCAGAGGAAACAGTGATGATGCCTGGTAGGCTTCCATCATTGCATATTTCAATCACCTTGTGAAACTAGAGGTTGATCTCCAATTTATAGATCTCTTTAGATATATCCAAAATGCATATGCCCATACCGATGACCTTTCTCCCCTCTGAATGCTGGTATGGCAGCTATGAGCGTCTGGAAAGGAACTGGGTAAAAAATGAACCTGGCAAATTTATGAATGACAGGAGCTTTGCCCAAAGTTGGAAGTCTGAGTTCATATGGCACATTGTGATGCTGGTGGCAAGTTATACAGATTCCCTACTCCAGTGGATTGAGCCTGTAGTAGTATCAGAACAATTACCTTGACTTGACATAGCAAGACGTGAACCCACATCTACAGGCCATATTCCTGCCCATTAGTGCTGCAACATATGTATCTCATGAAGGAGCTGTCTGCAGCAAAAATGACCCGTTACACCACCAGTCATACAAGTTTATACTGCTGTATAAATCCTAAACCCTAGGAAAGATTAGAGTGATCACACAACCCCAATTAAAGGGCTCAGTGATGCAATCGATAGAACTTTACATATTTGACTACGATGTTAAAAGTGGATGTAAACCCTCCGCCAAATTTTAAATAAAAAAACGGCATGGGTTCCCCCTCCAAGAGCATACCAGGCCCTTGGGTCCGGTATGGACCTTAAGGGGACCCCCCTACGCCGAAAAAACGGTGTGGGGGTCCCCCCCTAATCCATACCAGACCCTTATCCGAGCACACAGCCCGGCCAGTCAGGAATCGGGGTGGGGACGAGCGAGCGCCCCCCCCCTCCTGAACCGTACTAGGCCGCATGCCCTCAACATGGGGGGGTGCTTTGGGGCAGGGGGGCGCCCTGTGGGGGCGTCCCCCTGCCCCAAAGGACAAGGGCCTCTTCCCGCCAACCCTGGCCGTTGGTTGTCGGGGTCTGCGGGCAGGGGGCTTATTGGAATCCGGGAGCCCCCTTTAATAAGAGCCCCCAAATCCCGGCCCCCCACCCTATGTGAATGAGTATGGGGTACATGGTACCCCTACCCATTCACCTAGGGAAAAAGTGTCAATAAAAAAAAAAAACACACTACACAGGTTTTTAAAGTAATTTATTAGACAGCTCCAGGGGTCTTCTTCCAACTTTGGGGGTCTCTCCGGTTCTTCTCCCGGGCTCCTCCGCTATCTTCTGCTCTTTTGCCGCTCTTTTGCTAGCGGTGGCCCGGACTTCTGCCTTCTGGTCTCTTCTTCCGATGTTGACACGACGCTCTCTCCGGCTGGAATGCTCTCTGAGTGCTCTGATGTGACTTATATAGACGGTGACCCCGCCCCCTTATGCCGTCACAGTATCTGGGCATGCTGGGACTGTGACGTTTTAGGGGGAATGGTCACCGGGTGATGTTGGCCACGCCCCCTTATGACGGCACAGTCCCAGTATGCCCCAGGACAGTGACCTCATAGGGGGGCGGGGTCACCACCTATATAAGTCCATTGCGGAGCGCTCAGAGAGCATTCCAGCTGGAGAGAGCGTCGTGTCAACATCGAAAGAAGAGAAGAGGGAAGACGACAAGAAGTCCGGGCCACCACTAGCAAAAGAGCGGCAAATGAGCAGAAGATAGCGGAGGAGCCCGGAAGAAGACCCGGAGAGCGCGGAAAAGAACCAGAGAGACCCCTGAAGCCAGAAGAAGACCCCCGGAGCTGTCTAATAAATTACTTTAAAAACCTGTGTACTGTGTTTTTTATTGACACTTTTTCTCTAGGTAAATGGGTAGGGGTACCATGTACCCCATACTCATTCACATAGGGTGGGGAAAAAACACAAGGGGGGGGGCGCCTCTGGGTGTAGTATGTAAACCAATTTATTAAAAAAAAACAACGTGCAAACAACTCACATTTGGATGAATAAAAGACAGCAGTTCCAGGCCTCGCTTTGAATTCCATCACCACCACGGCCGGCTCTAGCGGTATACAGCAAGGCACACGCACAGCAGCCAGCAGAGACCGATTTGACGGACCCCTCTTATGATGGATCATACTTTTACCACATGCTGTCTTTATTCATCCAAACATGAGTTGTTTGCACATTGTTTTTTTAAATAAATTGGTTTACATACTACACCCAGAGGTGCCTCCCCCCCTTGTGTTTTTTCCTTCAGATCTTGGAGCTTGGTTTCAGTTCTTTTTGGAAGGCAGCCCTCAGTCTGGATCCTATACTATAAGTCTGCTTCCTCATGTCCCCCACATAGACTGTTATGGACTAAATATATAATTTATATTTATAGTATTTGCCTGCCAATCATGATGGTGATATAGCTTTCCAGTTTTTGCACCTTTACTTGTGTAACACATAGGGTGGGGGGCCAGGATCTGGGAGCTCTGTTATTAAAAGGGGGCTCCTGGATTCCGATAAGCCCCCTGCCCGCAGACCCCGACAACCAATGGCCAGGGTTGTCGGGAAGAGGCCCTTGTCCTCATCAACATGGGGGGTGGGTGCTTTGGGGTGGGGGGGCCCACAGGATGCCCCCCCCCGCCCCAAAGCACCCACCCCCCATGTTAAGGGCATGCGGCCTGGTACGGTTCAGGAGGGGGGCGCTCGCTCGTCCCCACCCCCACTCCTGACTGGCTGGGCTGCGTGCTCGGATAAGGGTCTGGTATGGATTTGGGGGGGACCCCCACGCCGTTTCTTTGGCATAGGGGGTTCCCCTTAAGGTCTATACCAGACCCAAGGGCCTGGTATGCTCTTGAAGGGGGGAACCCATGCCGTTTTTTTTACTTAAAATTTGGCGCAGAGTTCCCCCTCAAGATTCATACCAAACACAGTGCCGGGCATTGGCGGGGATCCAAGTCAGATCCCGTTCATTGAAAGTCGGACACATGCCGGCTTCATGTCGCAGGGCAAAGTCGGATCCAAAGTAGGACGGCTGTCGTGTCGCACCAGTGTGAACCCAGCCTGAAGCGTGCAACAGAAGCAGTCAGAAGGCCAACACCTGCAGGTAATAACGAGCAATCATGAAACACAGGTTTGTCCATGCAATCCTTTTGAGCCTGTCAATATGTTTCTAGTTCAGCCTAGGGGTGGGTTATTGCCCAAATCCTAGTAGAAAAAAGTCCTGATTAAACCACAGCAGACCCCACTAGCGTTGATTTAATTGCTGAAAACAAAGAGTGTAATTCATGGTAAACATGGAGTAAGCAGACCCCAGGAGCCCTGCACATGCACAAACATGACTTAAAGTGATTGCAAACCCACTAAAAAAAATAAAATAAAAAAACCTGCAAGACAAAGGCATAATGAGCTAGCATGCATAGCATACTAGCTCATTATGAAATACTCAGACCCTTAGATTGAAGCCCCTGCAGTGGTTCCGGCACACTGGTCTGCCAGACGACATGTCTCTAGGAGTTATTTCTGGGTATCAAGGGCTCTGGTGCTGCGATTGGCAGGAGCTGCGATGACATCACTCCTGCACATGCGCGCAGGAGCCGCCGGTAGCGGCACGTCAGCTGAAGCAACGTCACGAACGAGCCGTTACTTTAGTGCGCATGTGCCGATGACGTTGGCACATGCGGATATCTTCTAAACCGTGCAGGTTTAGGAAATATCAACGGTAGCTACAGGTAAGCTTTATTATAGGCTTACCTGTAGGGAAAAGTGGTTGTAAACAGTTTACAACCACTTTAAGTGTAGGAAGGAGTTAATGGGTTGCAGCTTCTGCTGATCTCTGAGACTGCCAGCCCCAGCTCTGCAGATTGTAGGGGTTAGGGCCTCTGTCTCCAAATGATCACACTAATGGTGGGCAGGAACACAAAGCACATACACCCTGTGTTTGTAGGAGGTAAGCAAACACCCACAGCAACCAGTACCCAAAGCGTGGACATCCTCCTAAGGGTAACCACCTTGTGGCCATCTACCAAAATTAAAGCAGGTGTCATGGTGGAACCAGAGTACATGGTGTAGCTTTAAGAGTCTGCTGTAATACTCCTGGGAAGTTCTAGGTCTGCCTACTGCTTCCCTGATCGCGTTCCCTCCCTGGTGTCTGTTGATGATGGCACCAGGGAATACTCACAAAACCACCCTATAGCTGTCCATTCAGAGGGACCTGCAGCATAGCAGGCTGCATACTGTCCTGGCTTACCAACAGTTTACCTGCCTCTGCAGACGTGTGCCCATCCCCCCCATGTGGAGGTAGTCAGGGACTCTGGATGCCTCTGCTCCAGCCATGCAGTACTCCCGTCAAAAGATTTGGAGAAGCCAGCGGCCATGATCCATCCATATTAATCAGCAGCAAACATCAGGATTTCAGCCAGCAATACAGGGTATGGTGTTTGACCAAATGTGAGTAAGGGGGGGCTCCCCTAGAGCCTCAGCGCCTTCGTGAAAATCAAGAAAAAAAAAAAAGTTGCTAATTTCTTTTTCCAATGCTCTTTAGGAATCCCTTAATCTGCACTCCATTTCAAAAAGCATTGAAGCACATTTGAGCTAGTATTCAGGCAGTAGATAACCTGTACTTGCAGGCTGTGCATCTGTCCCTTAGGTGGTTCCCCTTTTGCTCCCATCCTCTGTCCTAGAGGGAGAGGATACAAGGCAGAGAGACAAGATGCAGACGATCACCCTATGAATAGCACCCATCCACCCAGGGAGACCCAAATAAAGACCCACCACTAGTAGGGAAAAAGGGAGAGACACACACAGCCAGACGCCCCAGACCAGCCGTTCTGTGGATAGTACAGAGTACGGGTACGGACTTTGCTTGGAACACAGGTGGAGCGCAAACACCTCGTTACCAGCGCGCGCTGTTGTATCCACACTAGCCTGATTTCAGGCACGCTCCACTTGGCATATGTACCCCGGGATGGTGCTTTGACTTATCAGTGCTGGATTTTTTTAATTATATTTTTTAGTTTTTAGTTTATTTTAGCCACTTTAATTATTCTTATGGTGTAATCATATAGAGAGTTGTAAATAAAAACTTTTTACCTACTACACTATGGGAGCCTTCTATTCCTTTTTCCACGAGGGAGTCATTGGGAATATACTTTAAACACAACACGGTGAGCGGAGACCAATCTGGATACCTCATATGATCGTGGTGGAGAGGAGCTTGTGGCCGTGATACCCTAAGCTGTTTGCCCCTTGTGGGGTTGAGGGATTCGGTGAGTGGGGACCACAAAAAAGTCACCAATATCATCTGAGAGCACCCCAGTCACAGTTTTTCTGGAAATAATTTTGAACATTGGTTTTGAAGACTTTTATTACTATACGGACTATGACTATTAATTATCAACTGCTTTGCACACACTTGCACTAATTGAGTAAAGGTGCACCCTGGAGGTTTATGTGGTATAGGGATTTACTGAATGTCAATGATTTAGTACACTAAGGACTATGATCACTGTATATTATTAGTTAATTTGTGTATTTGCTTCAAGGTGTACTGTATGTCTTTGCTAATAAGTCATTACTATTAGTGGTGGCCTGTTGGTGAAGATCTATCACAAAATAGGGGTTTAGCACATAACCCCCTTTTCTAGTGTGGTCACATGTATGATTTATGATTTTGGAATTGTTTAATTTTCTCACTGAAGACTGTACTTTTGCACATTAGAACTCTTTTGCACATAATAGGGTTGGTGGTAATGTGCACCACCACTAGGGGCACAGTTGGAGGTAAAAAGTGCTTCTAGTTCAGCCTATGCCAGGAAAGCAAGGGACTATACAATAAAACCTCCCTCCCACTATACCATCCCATTTATCCTAAAGGTAGCGCCATACCCCATTATATATTCCAAACAATTTGTGGAGTCTCCTTAGGGAAGCTTCTTTAGGGGGGCCGCACACCTTACCTTCTGTCCTAAGCGCAGCGGATTCATACATACTTATTAGTCTTCTCCTGGTGACTTACCAGCGCAGGACAAAATGGCTTCCACCCTCTTTTCTGTAGCCCTGAAAGGTCGAGCAGTGAGGATCCCGAGTCTGGTGCTGTGTATTGGACACCTCTCCAGGAATAGTTCATGGAGCTAGTAGCCCCGACCACCAGGTCCGTGTTTGCTACCAACAACATGGCTGCTAAGCCACTTCATCCGCTCTGCTTTCAAGATAGGGGTGCAGACCACTACGCCATTGAGCTGAGCACCAAACTTCAGGACACCATAAGTCCACACTGTCCCCCGGCAGACTCACCCGAGTCAAAATCCCACACTGCCAGTGTACCTGAATCTACAGGCATGCTGCCAACCAGACTCCTGTGTAGAGAGGGGGTCCCCTGGAGTAAAAATTTAAGACTCCCTTTCCAGGGCAGCCCGAGAAAGCCCAAGCTACCTGCCTCCCCAGGTTCACTGCCCGTTCTAGGATGCTGTAGCCGGGAGGCCCCTGCCAACTAGCACGAAGGCCAGAGAAAAATAACAATATTCTTCAGAGTTCCTGTCTGGCCAGAGGAAACACAAATAGTGAGGGGCTACTGCCTGTGGGCTGTCTTTTATAATGTGGATCATGTTTCCTGTGCTAGGTGGGAGGAGCCTCTCTCTCAGTAAGCCATCCTGGAAGAGGACTTGGGAAAATGACTTGGAACCCCCAAAATTTTTTTGTCAGACACCCTAGAGAATAAAATGGCGCATGTTGCAATACTTTATGTGACACCGCATTTGCGCAGTGGTCTCACAAGCGCAATTTTTTGGGGAAAAATACACTTTTTTGAATTAAAATATAAGACAACAGTAAAGTTAGCCCAATTTTTTTATATTGTGAAAGATAATGTTACACCGAGTAAATTGATACCCAACATGTCACGCTTAACAAATTACGCCCGCTCATGCAAAATCTTCATCCCAAAAAAAAAAAAAAAAAAAAGCTTGCTGTAACTGCTTATAAAGTGTTAGCTTGAGTTTAGCTTTAATTTGTTAGTCAAGTCCACCAAAATCTGCAACTCCCCTGTCCCCAGGCTGACAATGCTGCTGTCCAAGCCTGTCTACTTTACTTCTCCAGAATGCGGACAACACTAAGGCCCCTTTCACACTACAGCGACTTCAAAAGACACACGATTTTAGGGAATGCCTGTGCAACTCGCATCAAAGTCGGACCAAAGTAGTACAGGGACTACTTTTTTTTTTTATTTGATAATTTTTATTCATAATTAAATACAATACATCACAATACTCAGTATACATGTTACCTCAGGGACTACTTTAAAGTCGCACAGATATGAATGGTACTCATTGGAAATCATGAGGTACGACTTGTCATGCGACTTTGCAGTCCCCAGTCGCAGGACAAGTCGCACAAGTGTGAAAGGGGCCTAAGGGTTCAATACTGCCTAAAGGCATTTTTTGACGTTTTGGATAGAGTGGAGAGGTATAAGAACCCCTGTGGAGGTTTTTATTGCTGTCTGTGTCCTCTCTATTTGTCATGTTTACAATTATAGTGGTGTAGTGGTAGCACTCCCGCCTAGCAGTAAGAAGGGTCGCTGGTTCGAATCCCAACCATGACACTACCTGCCTGGAGTTTGCATGTTCTCCCTGTGTCTGCGTGGGTTTCCTCCGGGTGCTCCGGTTTCCTCCCACACTCCAAAGACATGCTGCTAGGTTAATTGGATCCTGTCTAAATTGGCCCTAGTACATGAATGTGAGTTAGGGACCTTAGATTGTAAGCTCCTTGAGGGTAGGGACTGATGTGAATGTACAATGTATATGTAAAGCGCTGCGTAAACTGACGGCGCTATATAAGTACCTGAAATAAATAATAAAATAAATAATCAACTGAAATTAGAGATAAATTACAAATTTTGGATCCCAAGAACAGTAACAGAATGAAAATCGTCCAATAGGAACACTAGGTCTGGTGACAACCGGAATTCCCCTAACTTCTTGTTTTAGATATGGGACAAGAAGTGAAGGGAAATCTCCCCAATAAGACAAAAAAAAAAAAACTTACAGGGGTTATGACTCAAAAAAAAAAAAAAAAAAGGGTTTGCCTTTAGTTCTACTTTAAAGAGTAAACCCAACATTTCATCTTCCCGATACAGTACAGGCAGTCCCCTAGTTACAAACATCTGACGACTCCTACTTACAAACGGAGGGAAGACAACAGGAAGTGAGAGTAAATCTACCCCTAGGAAGGGAAATTCTCTCCAGTAAGAGTTATTATGGGAAAAAGGTGTCTCCACTGATGCTTTATCATCAAGGCTTGTTTCCACAACAACCCAAAATGTTCAAAATCCAATTGTCATTGGGACAGAAAGTGAGGTGAAATCTTCTGAACAGAGGCACAGACAGCAAAATAAACGTTACAGGGGTGTTAACCCTTCCCTATGTATTTCAAAAAGCTTAAAAATTGTTTTTTTTTGGCTGGAGCTACACTTAAAAAAATGTACCTGTTCCGACTTACAGATTCAACTTAAGAACAAACCTACAGACCCGAACTTTTCTGTAACCCGAGGACCGCCTGTATGTGCGCTCTGTACCATGTACTTGTATGTAGTATCGTGTTCTTTTTGTATTGCTTCCTTTTTGTGAAATGTCTGGTGGCCCTGCCAGTCCTTCTGCTTTCTTATTAAAAACTACACTAAGCAGGAGAGAACATCATGGTCAGTTCTCTAGCTATACTGGGAACTTAGCTTGCTCTTATCCAATAATAAGATTTGTCCTGCACTTGGAATGGATGTATAGAAGGGAAGACTGCAGGTAAAACAGGCACAACTTATCAGGGAGGATCTGTTTCATCCCTGTGTACCTCCTGAGGCCAGTCACTTCACTGGTACAACAACTTTAACTATTTAGATTCATAAAACTAGAACAAAGGTAAAATGACTGCTTTTAACTTACTTGGCTCCTGGTTCCACTGCTCTTGAGGTGTAAATTCGGTGGGTTGTGGAGGGGTGGGAGCAGGCTCCATAGTAGCAGGGGTATAAGTAGGTACAGGGTCACTGCTGAAAGCCCCAAATCCTGGGCCAGACACTGGAGGGGAGAACCCAGGTGAGGGGACAAAAGTCTGCTGTGTGACAGGATAGGAAGGCTCACTAACTGGAGGGGGCTGATATGTAGAAGTGTGTTCAGGACCTAGAAAGCAGAAAAATTACAAAAGCTCATGTATAAAAATGCTTTAAATTAATTTAGAAGAGGATCAGAAGAGAATTGCTATTTTAAATAGTGGGAGAGAAAGAAAATGAGAAAAAAAATGGAAAGAGTGTAGAATGAATTTCATACCGTTTTGATCTTCTAAACACACTTATTGTGGTCATACATTATACACTCTTATTATACACAATCGCTGTATAATCTCCTTTAGATTTACCAAAGTTACGTAATGGGGGGGATACTTAAAGTTGTTAGTCATAATATGTCAGTATGCACTGCATATTAGTACATTATGGCAGACCTACCTGTCAAACGATGCTGTCAGTGCTCCCGCTGATCACAGGTGCTTTCATCTATTCCTGGTCTTCCTACCAAGTTTAGTCTGCTAGGCTGCTTAAATGGTTGGGCCACGGTGACATATGCACATAGGAGTCACATCATAGGAGTGCCGTAAATATGCTGAGCATGCGCAGCTCAGTGTATAATAATGCCTACAGGCAGGGAGAAGCATGACAGAAGAGACCAATAGGGTCTCAAATGCATCTTATTTGTTAGAATAAAGGAACTCGGGCTTGTTACTACTTAAAGCTAATCCGTAAGGATAGAATTACAATTGCACTGAATGCAAACTAACTTCAGGTCAGCGACTCCTCAGATAGTGAAACCAAATCAGAACAGATCGAGTCAATGATGACAGCTTGCATATTTCCACCCTTCTCTTTAAAGTGGTTGTTACACCCTGTACAACCACTTTTACCTACAGGTAAGCCTATTTTAAGGCTTACCTGTAGGTGCTTGAAACATTGCATAATCCTCCAGGGTTTAGGAGATATTTACTAAAAAGCTGAGCACCAATGTCATCAGCGCAAGCGCACTTTAGAAAGGGCACATCGTGCCCTTTCTAATAGGGGTCATGCTGCGACTGGCGGCTCCTTGTCGCATATGCGCGAGTGACGTCACGCGACTCCGGCCTGTCACCGAGCCGGAGTTCGCGGCCCCGGAAGGAAGAGGGGCGAAGATGGACGCTCCCTACTAGTGGGGACAACTGAGACATCGTGGGCTTCGGTTTCAGGTAAGTGGCACATAATGGGCTACTATGTGATGCATAGCAGCCTATTATGCTTTACCTTTGCAGGGAAATAAAGAGGAAGTAAAACCCACCAGGGTTTACTTCCTCTTTAAGAGAAACTGATACAGACAGTGGGACTCGGCCCTGCCACCCGCATCACACTGCTATCAATCTGTCCAAATGAGGAGAGACACAGCAGCTGGAGACGCTGCGCTCGTGCACATCGCCTGGATCAGATCAGGCTCAGGTAAGAAAAAGGAGGGGGTCTGGGGGGGAGCTGCAGCACAGAAGGTTTTTCACTTTAATGCATAGAATGCATTAAGGTGAAAAACCTTAAGGCATTACAACCACTTTAAGATCAGGAAGTTAAATAACTAATAGAGTAAAACTAAATCACATATGGGCACAAAGAAGGGCTTTCTGGGTAATAAAGAACCGCAAACCACTTGAAATATTTGCTCTTTGGTAGAAAAATGGCAAATAGCCTCATAGTGACACTGGTCCCTCTGTTATCAGAAATACATTTTTATCATTTTGTGAAAGCTGCAAGTGATGAATTTTGGGCATGGACAAGCTGTATCCATTTAGAAGTTGCAAAAAGTGATAACCATGATAATAAATAGTGAGGACAGTACAGGCAACAGTGCAGAAAAACCATTACATCACCTTACCTGGAAGGGCCAACTGTACACCCTGGACAGGAGGAATCATGTTGGGGAGGAGGTTGGCCAGTAAGGGATTATCGGTATTATGGAGCCCTTCATGGGCTACTGGCATGCCATCTGATTGGCTGACGTGATCCTGTTCTGAGCTTGGCGTGCTGCAGGCATACTGTTGGGGGGTTGTTCTTCCAGTATTGTATACCACAGTTCCTTGCTGAAAACACAGAACAAGGGGGGTTATCTGTGATGTCTGCACTGTGTCTGGGTTCTGCAAACCTAATAAGTGTTACATTCAAGCAGAGTCTAATTTTTCTCATGGCCGGAGTCCCAAAATTACAAATACTTGACCACACACACTACCTTCTGCATATGTATTATAACAGCATGTTAATACAACTTTTTTTTCCTAGTTTTGAATAAAGTGGGGAGAAAAATGTGATGGAAAAATCACTGAACTGGAACACCTTTACTATGACAAACAAGGGAATTCAGTTCACTTTGGTGAGATTTTCTGTTGTTCCTCTAGGATGGGAAGTGAAAAGAAACCTTCCCAGCAGGCAGCAAAAAATAACCAGGATATGAGTTTCAAAATTTTCCTACTTTTTTTCACCACAGAAGAGGAAGGTGTTGGAACCGCAGTGGCACTAGGACGACTACGGCGTCTACCAGAGGAACCCGCCAGATTGCCACAAGTCTCAGTTACTTCCTGTTGAACTGAACCTGCTGAAGGGGCCGACGTTTGAGAAGAAAATCTACTAACCTGGTCAGCATGCACAACGGAGTCAGACCCAGGTAACAAAATTTCCTGGACGAGGCTAGAGGGAACTTTATTTGCAGTCCCGGGAGGCCGGTTTCCTTTATTTGCAGTCCCGGGAGGCCGGTTTCCTTTATTTGCAGTCCCGGGAGGCCGGAAGAATTTATGGGCTGAGAAGGAAGGCCCCCCGTCTGCGACAAGGCTCCTTCCCTTTCATAGATTGAGGCAGGAAGGTACTGTTCCTCCCCTGTGACACCCTTAGAGATGTCATCCAGGGTAGCCCCAAACAGGTGGCCGCCTTGAAAGGGCAGATCAATGAGAGCTTTCTTAGAGGCTTGGTTTGCTGAGCAATTCTTAAGCCACAGCACAGTCTAATCGCCACCACTGTAACGGAAAGCTTGGACAGCCCAGGAGCTGCATCACAGATATACTGCAGCCCATGGACCAACTGGTCAACTAAATCAACATAAGCAGCGGGAACCTGCTCACTACCCAGACCCTGGCGCAAAAGCTTGGCCCATTCAGTTAGGTTCTGCAACACCAGGGCAGAGGCCAAGACTGGACGCAATGCTGGATCAGCCATAGTAAACATGCTGCGTGCCACAGCCTCCGTTTTCTGTCAGCCGGGTGCTTAAAGGACGGGGATTCCTCTACTGGGATCATGGTTGCTTTATTCAACCTGGAAATAGGAGGGTCCACCGCTGGAGGGGTAGTCCACTTTTTTTAAAAAGTGATTCTTCAAAGGGGTAGCGTACTGAGAAACATTTGGGAACCACCAAGGGTGACTGGTTGTTCCCATTCCTTATAGGTAAACATATCAAAATAAGACAGATAAGGAAACCCCTTTGGTGTGCGAGGTGACGTATGCATACCAAAGGACACAGCCACATCCGTGGCCCTGTCAACGACATCCTCTATCTTTAGAGCCTCCCGTACTACAGTAATAAGTGGGTCCACCAGCACTTTTTCACTCGCTGCTGAGACGGCAGAGGACTCATACTCACTATCAGATGGGTCAGGGGGCAAGATATTAAAACCCCCTGGACAGGCCGCATCCCCAGCGGCATCAGGCTCAGAATCAGATGAGACAGACTGAGCAGGGGAAGGTGGAGGACGCTTCCTCCTGGGTCTTTGCCCACACGCTACTTCCACCCGGAATACCAAATGACTCAAGGACCGCCTTCAGCGCAACCATGAGAAGCTGGGGTTTCCGAGGGACCTGCCACCTCAATGAGGGGATCAGTGGGTGAGATGTGACCCTGAGGCTCTATAGTGAAGACCCTGCAGTACAAAGAAACGTTGGCACCACTAGGGGACCCCCCCAATGCCCAGGATACCTACCAGCAAAGAGGGAGATACACAAGGACCCCCAAAGACTCAACCTACCAGCGGAGGACTACCGCAATTCAGACCCAGCAACACCATGGACGCCGTCTAATTCATATATCCCGGGACAAGAAGAGGAGAAAAAGGAGGAGGAAGAGAAGACGGGCATCTCCAGCGTCTCAGTAGACTAACGGAAAATGGCCGTCGTGACATCATCGGCTACACAAACATGGCCGCCGGTCAGAGACCATCCAAATTAAGGGACAATGGCCACCGTGATGTCAGTGGACCTCCCAAACATGGCCGCCGGCCATTTGACATGCTGAAGCATGCTGCCAGGATCCGCTCTGTGAATTTAACATCGCTACACCCTCTGCAAAGGGGACCCCCCTCCAAAAAGGTACTGTACTCCACCAGGCCGGGTGAACATTTAAGGGGACACCGCTGCGCTCTCAGCACTGGGACCCCCAAACTGCAAACTACCTCACACTGCACACACAGCAGGGCATGCACCTAGGGGTCTCCGCTTCACCCTCTGCACTGGAACCCCCCCCCCCCCATACCACCAGGGCAGGACACACACCACCCAGAAGGGGAATGGCAGGTCCGACCATCCCTGAGGGGTACTTGCGTCCACCCCAAACCGCACAAAGAAGGAGAGGAGGGGACTGTACTTACCGATCCATGGTGCAGGTGACCCTCCAGACAGAACTTCTCGCCACCGAAGTGGGGGGCTGTCGGCCAAGGGACCGCTGCGACTCGGACCAGAGCCAGTTTGTATGTGACCCTGCAAGACGTTTAACTCACAGGCCAGCCTCCGTCTGTTGAGGCTGTGTTGCAGCCGACCTAGCGTGTAGCTGCGGTCTGCACACGCTCACTGGCTGGACTGGGGAGACCACTGGATCTAGATTATCCAGCCAGTCGCCCAGCCCAGCAGTTGATTGTAGATCTTCCAGGAGAAAATGCATGGAAGAAAGACAAAAAGCAAAATTTGCTAGGACCAAAAGATCCCAGCAAGGAGCTAGGTCCTTTCTCCTAACTAGACAGAAATAAATTGAACACCTGGCGCAGGGAGGGGGTTATATACTGACTCAGGACAGCAAAAAAAAAACAAGGAGAGAAGCGCCTCAGAGTAGACGTATGTAACACTTTAATTTGGCATACAGTTTATGCACTCACATTTAGATGATGTACATGTATATGTGTATGTTACATCATCTAAATGTGAGTGCATAAACTGTATGCTAAATTAAAGTGTTACATATGTCTGCCCTTAGAGGCCCCTTTCTCTGTTTTTTTTTTTCTCTGCAGTTCTGGAACCCAGTTTCTGTTCCCCTATGATGGCAGCCCTAAGAGTTTTTGGACATTATTTCTTAAATATCCCCTTTCCACATGGATCAGTAGACTGTGTATTTAATGACAGATTTTGTTGTAATTGGAGATATATGAGCCTAAGTTATTGCGCCTATACTTGTATCCTTGACTGAGGACAGCCAATGGGTGTAGCCAGGTGTTTTTTGTTCTGCCCAGTCCTACTCCTGCAGAGGCGATATAACCTAATGGTCAAGATTAAGGAGGCGCTGTGTCCGTCGATGAACGAAAGAGAAAGTTGTTTGCTCCACTATGTTATTTGGACACGGATCCTGAATGGGAGTGAATAAGGCTGGCCATACTCAGTTTGAAAACTCGGCTGGCAGGAGGGACTCCCAATCAAGTAAATTTCTTTCCTGCAACCTATGGTTGCAGGAAAGAAATTTACGCTGTGTATGGCCGATCTAAGGCACCATTTACATTAGCATGTCTCCAAAGTTGCACGATTTCCAGTGCAACTTTGATGCGAATTTCGGATGCGATTTTGATCAGACTCTACATTCTATGGACCGAAGTCGCATCAAAAGTCGTACCAAAGTAGTGTAAGCACCCTTTAAGTTGCACCGTTTTGAACAGGTGACTTATGCGACTTTGCAGTCCAAAGTCACATGACAAATCGCACAAGTGTGAATGGAGCCTAACTCCTGTTAATCAGCTGAAATTCTTTCCATGTTGCGATGGGGAAAGTTACAGTGTCTGCATCTCTTTTGAAGGGATTAGGCCTTAGGAAGTATTTTTACCAAAAACAACCTTTTTGTTGCAGATTATATCTAAAACCTGAGCACTTAGTGAAAAGTTCTGTAACCAGGCACAAAATGTCATTTTTGGGGGTGTTCTGTATACCAACTGTGAACACAACACCTCCAGGTTGCAATATCACATGGAATTTTACAGAAAATTACCCTTTAACCACTTGCTGGAGTGTGTGTGTATATATTATATTATATATACACATACCCTGCCAGTGAGTGGTTATGACAAGATCATGGCTGCAGCTACAATCTTGGTATTTTATACAGACGGCGATCGGTTGTTTAGGAAAAGTGATCCGCGTGGCCCTGCAGGCACCCTATCATTTTTTTTATAATACAGAGGAGGGTTGACGCTCACGATGGTTCCCGGGCTCTCCTGTTCCTCCGGGATCCTGAGTATGTGGTAAATGATTGGGATCCCTTCTCGCAGAATAGATGGAGGAAAGCCAGGGAAGAGGCTGATCAAGCACAATGCTCTGGAGGACTAATGAAACATTGGGGGTTTAATAGACCCCTGAAGGCTCCATAAAGTGTACCTGTCACTGACCAGACCCTATAACCCTCCTTCCTAACCCCCTTGTAATAGCAATAAATAAAGAAAAAAAAAAAAAAAAGAAGTGTAAAAAAACATAAAAATGTAAAAGCACCATATGTGACAGGTCCTCTTAATGGAGACATTAGGGGTCTGTGAGACTTGTAATTTACTCCCCTGCCCCCTACTCCAGTTATCAAGAATAGATAATGCATTAGAAGCAGGGGACTGACAACTCTAAGTCAGGAAGTGATGGAATGTTAGTTTATTGCAGAAGTGATCAGGGATGGAGCTCCTCCATCTCTGCATCAATCGTGGTTCTAGGCTAGGAAAGCACAGATGGCAGCCCTTCACAGAGCATTAAAGCGATTGGATGGCTAAACAGCCATCTGGATAACTTTAAAGGAGTTGTAAAATCAGAAGGTTTTTTATCGTAATGCATTCTATGCGGGGCCAGGTCGGGGCTCCGTGTCTGAATGAATACATGGAGCTCTGACTCGGCTTGGGTGACAACTTGTAACAAGCTGCTGGCTGAGGGGCACTCAAAGGAGAGAGGGACTAGGAGCAGCAAAGAGGGCCCTGAGAAGGAGGATCTGGGCTGCTCTGTGCAAAACCAACTGCACAGTGGTGGTAAGTATGACATTTTTTTTTATTTTTGTTAAATAAAAAACAAGCGAGCCTTTAGATTCGGTTCACACTGAGGCAGCACGACTTGCAGCGCGACTGTCGCAGACGACTTGAACACGACTGCAGCGGCGACTTGCAAAACGACTTTTATATAGAAGTCAATGCAAGTTGCCCCCAAAGTAGTACAGGAACCTTTTTCTAAGTCGGAGCGATGTTAGAGCAGTTCCATTGTACAGAACGGGACGCTACTTGTCAGGCGGCTAAGTCGCCTGGCAAGTCGTCCTAGTGTACACCGGCTCTTACAATCACTTTAAAAGAAAAGCTAGTTGCGGACTAGATTAGAAAAAAAAAAAAAAAAACGGACCCATGACTGCAACTGCAAGCTTGTTTGAACCATTTGAAGTCCAAGCCATTTTTAAAACGACCTATGGATGCCAGGTGGGTAAAGGAAAGATCTTAAAATGACACAGGTTCGTATATTCTAACTATATAAAGGCAGTATTCCACTCCCCTTCTAATTCATTTCTTTTCAAGGAACAGATCCATTTTGCTAGAAATATAAATTCACCTTCATTTGCATATCCAGGTGACGGAGTCGAACCAACCATGATGGCTCTACAAACAACTCCTGCTCTGGCTTCTCCTTCAACTGAGGATCAAAAAACCTCAAATGTAAGGACACCTAGGAAGAGAAATGACAAAAATGTAAAAAATTGTTTTTCTAAGAAAAATACACTTCTTAAGTAGACAACTAAATAAACCAAAGAGACAGACATATTTTATCTGGACATAGCTTGTCCTCTACATTTATTGTAGTCTTGTTAACTACATGTGCAAGATTTAACCTCTTATTGATTAACATTAAATCTAATGATTATCATTTTTTTACATAATGAAATAACTAACATACTGAACTGTAACATACTGAAACATGTTGGCAACAGAGCAACCTTCTAGGACACAGGACAGTATACCCCAATGGTAGATGCAAGTTTTTACTTAGCATTCTTTCTTCTGAGGACAGGACTAATACCTCAGGGGCCTGCAGCATTCCCCCTATAAGAGGAGCAACCACCTTTAACTTTAATTTTGCTAAAACAGCCTTTCTGAACCTTTTTAGCTTTAAGAAACCTCCACAAACCCCTAAAATAGTTTTTCCATCTACAGCTCACACATAGTTGGCATGGTCAGTGAGTTGTAGATACAACATAAATGAAAGCATAAATGATAGCATTTACACTAAAAAAATTGTTCACACAGAGCACCAGTGCACTAACAGTGAACTGATAACTCAGCGGAAAATGTATTTTGACAGTATCACTGAACCCCAGCTGCCAAACCTTGCTTTATAGTCCAAACATAGATAATGTTCTCAATTCCTATTTCCACAGTTCCACATACACACTTGTACACCCTAACTCCTATTCTTCTTACCATCCCAAATCATGTATCATTCTATCATCCCAAATGTTTTACAATATTTTTCCTGCTACTTCTACTCATGACTACCAGCTTTGCTCTTGACAGCCTGAGATGGTTTCCCGGACTCTTGGGTTTCAAACTCTTGTCAACATCGTAATGCTGGGTACACAGAGAGTTATTTTTTTTTCGTTCAACCCAGCAGGCTGAAAAAAAAAAACCTGACAGATCGCTGTACTAACACGAGCAGTGATAGTACAGCAATCTCCCCTCGCTGAGCTATTGTGTTCAGACAGGGAGACTGCCCCTGCCAGAACACACTGATCAGTACTCCCAGCCAATGGCTGCAAGCACTGATTGGGTGCTGATTTACCAGCAGGCCCATTCAATATAAGCCAGTCGATCACTGGCTTCTGTCAGACAGGCTGCTGTACCCGTGGGCCGAAGGTCATCTAGCTTCTGATGAACCAGCCGAGTATCAGCCTTAAGCAAGGGAAAAAAAAAAAAACATCCTACCTCTCACCTCACTTGTCCCATCCCTCCCCTCCTAAACACTGCAGAAATCCAGTTGAGGAACTCAGTCCTGAAGTCAACCTAAAAGTAAAGGGCCGAATCATTTCAGATATACAAGTTTATGAAGCAGCAGTAGTCACCTCAAGCAGCTGGCTGACAAGTACAGGGGAGTAGTAAGATGGATGTTTAAGAATGGTTTTTGCGATGAGTTCACAGTATTGGAAGGCCTGAGCTGAGAGGCCGTGCTCAGCCAGTCGGCAAGCGTAGATAAACTTGTAAACCTGCGTACAGGTATGAGAGAAAGTGTTATGATCGCCACAATGACTAAATATACATATATTAAAGCATTATGCAGAGCAGAAAACCATACCTGGATATTGGGCAGGGAGATGGTCTGAGCACCCAGGGATTGGGCATACTCGTACGCCTCAGTCCTCTGAATAGCCTCATTGGTTGCAAACTTGGCAAAAGGCAAGCTAAAAAAAAAAAAAAAAAAGTAAGAAAATTTCTGTTATTCTGTATATTTTTTAAAGAAGAAATCCAACCAGGGTAAAAATGACATGAGTTGACTTTTTTTTTGATTGTGCTAAAATTAAAGTCCACAAGTTCCCTCAGCTTTGACAAAGTTTTAAAAATTGTTCTGGCTGACACTACTCCTGCACTTTACAGAAGCAGAAAATAATTTTTACTGAAAAACTTTACCATTTGCAATGTATTGCTGTCAGTAAGGGACATGCTGACAGTAAGAATGATGGCTTCGTAGTAAAAAAAACTCAGGTAGAAATCACCTTTGCTTTAACACTTTTGTTATTGTATTCCCAAATGAAGATTATGACATTTTATCTGAAGAGCTACAGTATTCTCACCTATGGTTGGAGCCAATAAGGACAAGCTTGGTTGTTTTCTTTGTGTAAACTCCAAAACCAGCTTGAGCCATAATGTAGCAGAAGTGAGCAGCATCTAAGAGCCCTCTGGATGCTTACAAAAAAACAGATATGTAAGTTAAACAAGTAGCACAATTAAAAAGGGAAATTATGGCATTTAGAAATGTTTGCTTTAAATATGATTACCACAAAATATTTATTTTCGCAATGTTGTTATAAAAATATTGGGGTTTATTTACTAAAGCTGAAGAGTGCAAAATCAGACTCACTTCTGCAAAGAAACCAATCAGCTTCTAACCTCAGCTTGTTCAAGTAAGCTTTGGCAATGAAACCTGGAAGAATGGAGTGTTATTTTGCACTTTCCAGCTTTAGTAAATAAACCCCAGTGTGTCGCACACAGCCATTGTGTACTACTGTGATCTCCGTGACTGGTCACAGTGATCTTATAGTACAGGGCCAATCACAGCGGACCTGTTGTACCAAGTGATAGCGGTGATCAATCAGAGCGATCACAATTGTACACAATGGCACATGAATGGACGCCATTCAAAATGTAAAAATGATTGCGCATAAACTTCATCACTGTAAAAAGCAATCCAATTTCTCTCCACTGCAGGGTAACATTTTATGCAGAATTATTCTCTCTAAGGGCTGGTTCACACCACAAAAATGCACTCTAGATCAGTTTCGGAAGAGTCTCTGCATGCGTTTTTACGTGTTCCGGTGCAGTTTTTATGCATTTCCGGACATATTCCAGGTGATTTTTTTTCCTGTTTTTTTTTTTTTTCATACTATACTAGGGTCCAGAGCGTTTTTGATGCTTTTTACTGCGCTCCAGTACAGAAAAAATGCAGCATGTTCTACTTTTTTTCTGGAACTGGAAAGCCTGACCGCACCTGGGGTGAACTATGCTATTGGAACTACTCTTCCCTCTGGAAATAATTTTTTTAAGCGCTGCATGTGGACTTTTATATGCTTTTATTTTTGATGAAAAACCAATTTATGCTGGCTGCTTAGAAACAATATTTGGATAGCGCGGATATTTGCTTGCTATTATTGGAAACCATATAACCTACTTTCCATGCGTTTTTGATGCAGAAAAAAAAGCACTGGACTGCATGTGGTGTGAACTGGCCCTAAAAGGGTATCAAACTTACCCAATGTGTCTCCCATAGTAGTCATTGTTCTTGTTGGTACATCAAGGTTATTGGTTATATTTGACAATACCATAGCAAGATGAGGTCTCCAATCACCCCATTTCTCATCTCCACAACACTGCAACAAGCATAAAAAAATATATATATATGTATCAAAATACCTTTATCACAGCCAATAGTAAAGCCACAAACAGGACACCAAGGCTTACTGACTTGTAACACAACACATACAAGTGCCACAAAGACTAACTCAATTTTTGTTGAGAAAAAACATAACACATCCCCCTCTGGGTGATCCGTCTATATTGCAGAGATTTTAACAATTTTGCTTCAGACTTTCACCTCTTGTTATTCTGAAGAAATAGCTTGTGTCCATGTGCAAAGTGAATGTGAATGGGAGTGATTTTATAATTATCAATCAGCTGTTGCATTTTCAGATTTCTAATGAGGGAAGTGGAAAGGTCTGCATCCTTTACATGCGATTTCCCTCTAGGTGTCACAATAAAGATATTTGCCAGCACACCACATATCTTCAAGTTGAGTCCAAACTGTTTCACATGCCTGACGAAGGTGTCCTGTGGGAATCCGAAATGTTGCACTCTCAATAAAGAACCGTTTGGACTCAACTTAAAGATCTGTGGTGTGCTGGAAAATTATCTTCATTGTGGCTTTCATGATCCAGTCTCCAGCTATTGGTTGCTAAAGCACACAGTACCCTAGAGCTTTTTCCAGGAACATGTGCGATTGGTATATGGATTATTCACTCTAGGACTCTCTCACCAAAAATGAGATTTTTGTGGCAGGGGATGGTCAAAATGAGACTTGTACCTTAGTGCAGACTTCTGGGAAATCAGCAAGCCAATCACATAGATGGGGTCCATCTATGTACAGAACGCCTCATGGTTGCCACATTGCATTGAATTTTACAGAAAACTACAGCACTGCAGATCGATAAGGAAAGGTAATTTCTTATAACATTCCATCACAATATGACTTGTGCAGCAATCGTATGCGCTAGATTTTTTTTTTTGCCATTTTTTCCCCCCCATGAATGTGAAGTTACCCTTTAAACACAACTCTATTCTTGTCTGTTGCCCATCTAAAGAATCCACTTCAAACACTGTATAACTGCCAAAAGACAGGTAATGTGGTTTTAGGCTAGGTGCACACTACTGCAATGCGATTTGCAATGCAACTTTGTAGTGAGACTGTCATTTTGTATGTGGTTTGCATATTTTATAGGGCCAATTGGAACTATACGTAGTACAAAAACCTTTTCCAAAATCATGCTGCACTGATGTGAACAGGCACCTTAAAAAAAAAGAAAAAGTGATTTTGCTTGTCATGCGATTCAGTGGGACTCAAGTTGCATATGCAATAACACCAGTGTGAACCAGGCCTTAGACAATTTAAATATACAAGCCTGCCAAGCTGAGGCCCACTTTCCAGAGGCTCACCGTGGCTGCAGCGGGCATTCTTCCAGACAACAGTTGATAGACTGTCTGCAGAGGATCATTAATTGGGAGACTGTTGGCAAACCTAGATAACCAGACAAACAGACAGTAGTTCAGTCATTATAAATGGTTCTAAATAACTGCACCTTTACCATCACATTTGTATGAGGCATCCCCTCTCCTTTCATTCAATTGTGGTATATAATATACACTCATCAGATGCAGATTAAGTTCTGTTTTGCTTGCTGTGGTCTGTCTGCTGCTTTGCAAAAGTTCCTCAGTTCCATGCATCCTCCAACATAAGATGCTGGTTATGGAACTGTATATGTGCATGACTAGATCAAAAATTGGCTCTACATGGCACTAACGTGGTTATTTATACAGTATGCGGTGACTGACTGGAAGAGCAGGGGAAGCAGCTCACCAATATATAAAAGGAACAGGTACGTTTTATAAACATAACCCCATGCAAATACTTAGTTTCATTATATATATATATATATATATATATATATATATATATATATATATATATATATATATATATATATATATATATATATATATATATATATATATATATATATATATATATATATATATATATATATAATGAAACTAAATATAAATATATATATATATATATATATATATATATATATATATATATATATATATATATATATACACACACACACATATATACACACATAAAATATTATATTATATATTTTACACATACACACACATATATACCTTCAAAGTCAATTTTTTAATTCAACCAGTGTAGCTGACTAAAATGCATGTTACATTGTTACCACACACCAGATCAAAGTTGAAATCTGTAAATCAATAAAGGGTCAGTTGGATGGGTCTGCAGAGTTGCAGGAAATGTGCACTCATGTCTATTACACTATTGCAGCAGAACTGTAAGGCAGTAAGGCCAAGAGAGGATGTGTTCAAAGAGACACTTAATAACCCAATTCTTCAAAAAGAAAACATACACATCCACTGATGGCAGTGTAACTTATTTTTCGTTTCTTACTGTGTTTTTCTGTCTACTTGTCCTCCATGAGCTCTTAAACCTCTCCTTTCCCCCCCTCACTTCTGTTTGTTTGGAATGAGCAGTGCATGTTATTTGCGGTCATGTGCACTACTCTATGTACTCCACAAATCCCATTGTCCTTAATCCCTCTTGGGAACGAGCAAGAGAGGGAGACTATATTGCTGCACCCTCTAAAAGGAAGTAGAGCCATTGCAACAAAAAAAAAAAAAAAATTGAATTTAGAGATTTGGAAGCGGCAGAGTACTAGAAGTTACTTTTCTGAGAAGAATTTTATTAAAGCAGAGTTTAGTGTCACTTTAAGGGACCCTGGCACCAGATCATTCATTTCAACAAAATGTTCAAGGTAAATGTGCATTGAATGTATTTTATGTTATGTATCTAAAGCCTCCCTTGTGTGAACATTCAAAAGACCTGAAACTGTGGCTGGGCGCTGCATTGTAGGATGTGATGTCTGCACCCCAAGTGACATTCTATATAATTCCCCCTTCCTCCTCTCCAGGCAGCTATAAAAAAAAAAGTATTGAGGCAAGGGCAGAGGTGGAGGAGCTGGGACAGCATCTAGATTTGAACAAAGTTAGTCCCAACAAAGGGTTAAAGGCATAGAGGTTGGGCTTCTTGCGTTGTACATTAATGAAAAGGCTTAAAGCAGAGCTCCGGGACGTTCCACTGGTTTGCACCTTCCCCCCCTCCACTGCCACATTTGGCAATTTTTTTTTGGGGGGGGGAGGATACCTGTCAAAGCCAGGTACCCGCTCCCACTTCCGGGTAAAATCACAGCACAATGATCACGGTGATCTATGATATTTCTGGTCCCTCCTCCTTCCCCCTACTGACTTCTGGGAGAGACACAGTTCCAAGAAGACAGCAGGACCATCCAGAAAGCGCAGTGAGACTTGCGCATTCACAAAATGAAACAGGCTGTGAAGCCACAAGGCTTCACTTTGTTTCCCTTAATGTGGATGCCGGCGCCTGCACACAGAGCCGATGGACGAATCGGCTAGGGGTGCCGACATCACGGGATACCTGGACAGGTAAATGTCCTTATATTAAAAGTCAGCAGCTACAGTATTTGTTGCTGCTGACTTAATTTTTTCTTTGACAGGCTGGAACTCTGCTTTAAGCCAGCCATACATGGATTGAAATTTGTCTGGCTCAGCAGGGACTGGCCAAATTTTGATTCATGTATGGGCAGGCTGGTTGTACAGAAGTCGATCTACTGATTGACTTCTGTACAAATACCCTGTCAGGTTTTCCCTGATGGATCAGTGCCACCAGCTATACCCAGCAACACTTAGTGTATGCTAGCGTATGGGCTGCCTTAGGACAGGCTCACGCTAACATTTCTCAAAAACCTTTGCAGTCAGTCATGACACCTCCTCCTAAGAAACATCCAAAAAAAAGGTAAGAAATTTTTTTAAATATTTTTTTTTTAGACATGCTATGTCAATGGGAACACAGAACAAACATTTAGTGGGGAATTCTTAAGTTTGACATGCAAACGTGGAAAGACGCTTTTCACTGCCATGGTTCGTACATCGTACCGATCCGACAGTGGGGGAGGGGGGGCAGTGTGTGTGTGTGGGGGGGGGATTTTACACACACTCCAAGTGGCTGCAGCCACCAGGATTTTGTGTGTATATCGGACAAGCCAACTTCTAGCTGTCAGATGGAAGCAATCCTGAGCTTCCGGAGGCCGCCCGATTGCTTCCATACCCCCTGGTAAGGGCCATGCACCCCTGCCATTTATCCCAAGCTGCGTGTGCCCAGGACTGGCATGGTGGGTGCCACCGGGTAGAGGGGAGGGGAATGAGCGGACATGTATCAGTTCCCCTCCACTTTTTGCTGACCTGGAAGCGACGTGTAAAACTTCACTTTTCGGGTCCCCCTTTAAAAACTTTCCCTGGGAGTGGAGTTTGTCGAAGGATACATTTATTATGTTTATTGATAACTTTTGTGGTTTAGGTGCCGTATTGAATAAGGGGTAGCCTTATATTTATTATTCCTCTCGATTAGATCCCCCCCCCTCCTTAAAATAAGCATTATATAACCTAAATAGAAAAAAAATATAAATGGAGTAGTAAATGTATTTAATCCCTGTATTGATAGGTACCACGTCCTCTGAATGGATACACATTAATGTGATTCCTCCAGAAAAAAAAAAATTTTTTTCCCAAAACATCAGAAAGTTTATGAACAATTAAAAACCAAAACTATAAAATCAAGCAAGCATGTTGCCAGTGTTACAGTTTACATACTACATGTATGCATATCATAGCCTTGTATACAAAAAGCCACTCAAGGGTCCCCCCCCATAAATGAAGTGAAGTGGAGGAGATGAGAAAAAAAATCCACATTCAACGCGTTTCACAGGTTAAAGACGCCTCTTCAGGAAAAGGAACGAAAGGGCATACCTCTTGTCAAGAACAGCGGCAACATGCTCAAAGAGACCATCACAGTTTAAAAGAACAGAGAAGACATTGACAGAGAAGCATGGATTCTGATAAAGCCAGAGAAAAAAAAAAAAAAGAAGAAGGAGGGAAGACTTCTTGGGACCAAGACTGGGAACCAGGCGATTGGCTCAACATGAAGGACATCCCCACTCATCATATAGGTCCTCACTGCAGACAATCCATCCTGTCCTCCCCCAGCATAATAATGATTATATATCCTGTATATGCTGGGCAGGGGATAGACATCCACATTTTTTTGGCCAGCCTATAGTTGGGCTTTAAATAAAATAGTCACGATGAAGATAATCAAAAAAAAAAAAAAAAAAAACACACACAAACTACCTGGTCATAACTCTGGCATGCGTTCGGCTGTCCATTTTACTAGCCAGTAGCAGTGCATGGCCCCACAGTCCATGTTTCATAGCAGACTCCAGAGCATCCTGGGGGAAACGTTTAAGATAACAGTGATTTAGCAACAAAGCAAGAAGTCGATATTTTAAACATTACTATCACTGGATCAGATGCTGCTGCATTAAGACACAGGCAGGATACATTTCAAGCAGTACACAGGAACAGTGTTACCAGATTCTAAAATAAAGTAGTGAACCCTCTCGGATTCAATTGTAAAGACTTATGTACCTTTTTACGCCCGTACAGTAGCATCTCTCTAAAACGTTCCGTCTCTTTTTCCATGACTGCTCCACTAATGGGTAAGGTATCTGTAAGAAAGGAGAGCTGGGAGGCAACAGACTCCTCTTCCTGTTCCAGAGGCTCATTGCTGAAATCGATCAGATTTGCTTCGTTTGGCGATTTCCCGGGAAGCCACACAGTTTTGTGATCTTGCAGCAGCAACTCAGCTATATCAGTCCCCACAACAGTCTATACAATTTAACACAAAGCAGCAAGTTATAATTAAAGGTTTTCCAACTCACAAACTACCTGACAGAATAAGAATAGTAGTACCAGAAGCAAGATGCTGAATATAGTAGAAAATGACTAAACCGTTTTCAATATGCACATAGGAATCATAAGGCCCCCCATAGCTTCTTATACTTGTGCCACATTCATCCTCCCCCATACATTCCCCTCACTCCACCTTGTTTTCTCAAATGCTCTTTTGGCCTTGGAAAGTTAGGCGACATACCCCACATTTGGGGGTATGGAGAAGCAGGTGACATTCACTTTCCTCACTGTTGCTTGGGCACCCAGTGTTGTCACATGGGGTCAGGGGGAGACTCATGTGCTCTGTGTAAGCTCTTCACTTTTACAGCTGAACAGATCAGTATGGAAAAAGCGAATAGGAATTTGCAAGGATTTTGCAAAGACATCAGCAAAGCTTAACCTTGCATCAGCAAACAAGGCACTTCAACTAAATCTATGTGCATAGGCGTTACTACATTAGATACGTTATGAACATTAATTTAACCTAGTGAGGAAAACGAAAGCTAGAAAAGGTTCAAAAATTTCAATTTCTGCACCTTTCTTCTAGATGCTCATCACTTCCCGTGACTGAATACAGCATCCTTTTAGTTATGCATAACTATTGGCCATCCCTATCGCTATTTGCTTATATCATGAAGAAATGGCTCTTAGGCTCTTATGTGTTTTGAGATAAAGCCAGACGCACTAACTGTAGGAAACCACCCAAGATGTCCCCAGCATCATGCAACACAACTTACCCCATTCTGCCTGCACAGAAGAACAATAAAATCCCAGAGCAGACGGGCCGATTCCTGGTCCATCAGGTTTTCATTCTGTGTGCACTCTTTGGCTTTGTTTTGTGCAAAGTTAATGACATCAACTTTGTGGGTTTCATCCCTGCAGATATAATGAAAAGAATTTAAGTATTGTGAACCAAATGAACTACAAACATGAAAAACAGCTCTCAGTTTAACTGCAAGCCCCAGATGCCAGGAACATTTCTCTTTTAAAGGCCCAACTCCCTGTCCCCAAGACAAAAAATAAGGAGAATTTTTAGCTGAAAAAAAAAAAAAAAGATACAGACCTGAATAACCCGACACAGATTATAACCCAACACAGATTATAACCCAACCCCATTTACTGATACAGGGGGTCCCCGGGTTACAAACAAGTTAGGGACTGTAGGTTTGTTCTTAAGTTGAATCTGTAAGTCGGAACAGGTACATTTTTTAAGTGTAGCTCCAGCCAAAAAAAATATTTTTAAGCTTTTTGGATAGCATAGGGAAGGGTTAACACCCCTGTAACATTTGTTTTGCTGTCTGTGGCCCTGTTCAGAAGATTTCACCTCACTTTCTGTCCCAATGACAATTGGATTTTGAAAATTTGGGGTTCTTGTGGAAACAAGCCTTGGTGATAAAGCATCAGTGGAGGTACCTTTTCCCCATAATAGCTCTTATAGGAGAGAATTTCCCTTCCTAGGGGTAGATTTCCTCTCACTTCCTGTTGTCTCTCTCCGTTTGTAAGTAGGAGTCGTTTGTAAGTCGGATGTTTGTAACTAGGGGACCCCCTGTATTTCTTTTTGCATTCTTTATGCATTTCCATTCTTTTTCCAATACAAATAGTATCAAAAACATAGTATACGGCATTACAAGTAAAGTGACCATATATGACCACAGTAGAGTGTCCACTCATTAAGAAAATGTAGTACCACAATGCAATTTACAAGAGAAATCTGAGAGGCAGAGTGTCAATATGAGTATCATAGTCTAAAGGCCTCCAAGAGCTACTTAAGGTGGGTCACTACATGCAACTGCATATAAGCATGTCGATTATTCTTACATGGGTAATTTGTATTCTCCTAAAGAATTCTTTTATCTAAACAAACAAAATCGCCTTCACTGCCTTCAAATACCACAAGTAAAAGCAGTGCATGCAAATCGGTGCAACCTCTGCAAAACTTTGGAAGCAGTATCTGACCCCACGCTGTGGACATAACTTGTAATGTTGCATCAGGTACTAGATCCTACATGGGGCGCTCACACTTTATGCAACGTGTTGAGTTAGCCACAGGGTGCTATACATGACCAGGGCTGTGATGCATTACCATATAACCCAGACCCTAAAGACCCCTTCGAGATAATACCCACCATGATAAGCGAGGCCCTAAATACAGTCCAGCGTTGAGAAAAGCCAAGTCATTCTGTATAACTGACAGTTACTGTGTAAAAAAGGTGCTATGTTTGGAATGTATTCGATTTATGGTATAAACTTTTCAGACTTGCCATCAAAATTCATCCACTCAGAGCTAAGTCTCAGGTGGATGACCAGGTGTTACATCATGCCTCTGGTTGGACACCAATGCCATTTCATCCAGAGCCTTTATAAAAAAAATTAAAAAAAATCCTTTTCTTTTATAGTACATCATGGGACACAGAGCCATAGTAGTGACTGTGTGTGTTATAGGCCATCTTCAGGTGCTGGACACTGGCACACCCTAAACAGGAAGTTGCCTCCCTATATAAACCCCTCCCATACCTGGAGTATCTAGTTTTGTAGCAAAGCAATACACATGTATAATAGAAAGAGGGGCGGGACCTCTGTGTCCCATGATGTACTTCAAAAGAAAAGGATTTTACAGGTAAGCTGTTATAAAAATCCTATTTTCTTTAATCGTACATCACGGGACACAGAGCCATAGTAGTTACTATGTGGGATGTCCCATAGCAATGCCAATCGAGGGGAGGGAGACACAACAGAATTAGGGCAACATGAGACTAGAGGAGTTATACTGCTGCCTGCAGTACACTGCACCCAAAGGCAATATCCTTATGCTTTTTTACATTTACCTGATAGAATCAGGAAAATGTATGGATATAAGACCAAGTTGCGGCCTTGCAGATTTGAGCCATGGAGGCTTAGTGATGCACTGCCCACGGAGCACTAACAGCCCTAGAGGAGTGCGTTTTGATTTGAGAGGGTGGAATCTACCTCTTTAAACCATAATCTTTAACGATCACTTGTCAAATCCATTTAGAAATAGTAGATTTTGATACTGCCTGACCTCTTTTAGGACCTTCAGGCAATAGGAACAAAACATCCGTTTTCCGAATCTGATCAGTCGCCTTTAAGGAGACTGACTGCTCTCACCACATCAAGAGAATGTGGCGATTTTTCTTCCATAGATGGAAGTTAGGATGAGGACGCACTACTACCTTATCCTTGTGAATAATAATAATAATATGGCTCTTTACAAAAAAGAGCAGCCAATTCGGATACGCTTCAGGCAGCAGATATGGTTACCAAAAAAAAAAAAGTTTCCTCGTCAAAAAGGACCAAGGGAATATGTCGTATTGGCTCAAAATAATGCTGTTTTTGTAATGCCGACAAAACAAAATTCAAGTCCCAAGGGTTCAGGGGTGACCTAACCGGAGATTAAGCCGTTACCCCCTGAATAAAGTTACGAACCAAAGAATGCGAAGCAAGTGGTCAATGAAATAATACCGATAAGGCTGAGACCTGTCCTTAGAAAAGTACTCAAAGCCAGCTTTTTATCTTAACAAAAAACTGGCCACCGCCAACACCCATAACTGGCCTCCACAGTAAGGAGCACATGGAGGGCATATACATGCAAGACAAAAACAATTCCATAGCTCAACTCACCAACCAGTCTGCTGGCCAGCCAAATTAGCCTGTCTAACCGTCTGTTAAAAGCAGAGGTTTAGTTAGCACACATTTGCAAACGCATGTGAAAGCTGTTCTGGTCAGCAGACTGGTTGGTGAGTTGAGCTATGGAATTGTTTTTGTTTTACAGCTTTTTATGTTACCCCATCTGCAGAAAGTCAAGGATTGTACCTATGACCCATTTCCTGGGGTGCCAACCCCTGGTTTCACACCAGGAGACATATGCTTCCCAGACTTCCCAGCATTTAACCAAGGTAGATACCACTGTAATTTAGTGTTTGTAAGGCAAGATGGAATACTGGACCTTTGCGAGAGAAGGTCTGAACGTGTTGGTAGGGTCCATGGGATCCAGAATGGGTTTGACATCTCCATCCCCCCCCCCCTCCCGCGAGCAGGAGCCCTCTCCAAAGAAGGCTTTAGTATCTTGTTTGTAGGTTTCTTTTGTCCCTGGGCATGACCCTGAGCCTCGGTTCACACCAGAGGCGGCACGACTTGCAGGTCGCCTCACCAAGGCGACCTGCACACGACTGCCGGGGCGACTTGCAAGACGACTTCTGTATAGAAGTCTATGCAAGTCGCCCCCAAAGTAGTACAGGAACCTTTCTTCTAAGTCGGAGCGACTTGCGTCGCTCCGATTAGAACGGTTCCATTGTACAGAACGGGAGGCGACTTGTCAGGCGGCTAGGTCGCCTGACAAATCGCCCCCGTGTGAACCGGCTCTAAGGATTACCTCTTGAACTTGACGGAGGAAGCCGTCATGACTGCCTGGAGGCTGATGCCCCTGGCACTGGAGAAGGAGCTTGTTTAAATGAAATACATTTACTCCTTTTCTTAAATGGCAAAGGGGTACCTTTCCAATAGAAATTCTTTGGAGTTATACAAGATATCCCAAACAGCCACGCAAAAAGGAAAACCAGCCAGGAGTTTTTTTGTTTGTTTTTTTTAATGACGCTTTGGCTGACCAATTTTTCAACCATAGTATTCACATATGTAACAGCCCAGCGAAAGGCGTGAGGCCTGAAGATAGAATCCCACATAGCGTCTATTGCCAACATAAAGCTACTAGGAGCTTGCCAGATTCTGGGCCTGCTGAACAGGGATAACCTTGAGCACCTGTTTAAACTGGTCCCTCAAGGATTATGTAACGTCGCTTTGCCCTGTGGCCACTAGAGGGCGTGCGCTCGTCCCCCGAGCTGATGAGAGTGCCCGGTGGTCTCAATCACCGCCGGACTCCCGCGATCGCTGCTGAGACACGGAGAACCCGGATCTGTGTGTATGTATGAACAGCGATCTGTTATCTTCCCTGCACAGTCCCCATCCCCCTTCAGTTAGAACACACACTAGGGAACACATTACCCCTTCACTGCCCCCTAGTGTTAACCCCTTCACTGCCAGTGACATTTTTACAGTAATCAATGCATTGTTAATCGCACTGATCGTTGTATTAATGCCAATGGTCCCAAAAATGTGTCAAAATTGTCCGACGTGTCCGCATAATGTCGCAGTCACGGAAAAAAAAAAAAATTAATAAAATAAAATCGCAGATTGCCGCCATTACTAATAATAATAAAAAAAAAAATAATAAAAATGCTATAAATCTATCCCCTATTTTGTAGACGCTATAACTTGTGTAAACCAATCAATATATGCTTATTGCGATTTTTTTTTTAAACAAAAATATGTAGAATACATATTGGCCTAAACTGAGGAAAAAAAATTGTTTTTTTATATATTTTTGGGGGATATTATAGCAAAAAGTAAAAAATAATGCGATTTTAACAAAATTGTCGCTCTTTTTTTGTTTATCGTGCAAAAAATAAAAAAACGCAGAGGTGATCAAATACCACCAAAAGAAAGCTCTATTTGTGGGAAAAAAAAGGACGTCAATTTTGCTTGGGTGCAATGTCGCATGACCGCGCAATTGTCAGTTAAAGCAACGCAGTGCCGAATCGCAAACAGTGCTCTGGTCAGGAAAGGGGCAAAATCTTCCGGGGCTGAAGTGGTTAATAGGAATTGCAACTCCTTATGTGTTGGATGCCTAAGTATTTGAGCATTGTCTGCCGGACAAGTCAAACTTTTAATCAGAAGATATAGCATCGTCAATTGCTGGTATCTTCCACCTTTAATACGTTTTTTCCTCCATAGGATAAAGGTGTGAAAAACTTTTTAGAAGGGAAAAAAAATGCTTATCTGGGTGATCCCACTCAGAATACATAAACTTTCCCAACAATGAATGGACAGAAAAGGCATACACAGCTTTGAGAAGGCTTTAGGGAATCAACAACAACAAAAACAAGAAGTGGACACTCAGTTAAGGGTAGCAGAAAAAGTGGAGCGGACCCATTTCAGTAAGGAATTGCACCCACAATGTGAAGCTGATCCTTCCGCATATGACCCCTCAGAAGAGGCGTCATCAGCCTGTTCACGGTCCCCGAGAGAAAACATCTTCTCCCGCCCCAAGATCCTCAGTTTGAGGGTCCTTGGATAATGGAATGGAACCTGTAGCATTTTATCCCAATCTGGGATGCGATTAAACCACTAACCTTTTTCCCATGCTATCATGGCTGAGGAAAAAGACTTTTTATTTATTTATTTTTTTTTTAGAAATATAGGCAGGGGCTGCAGTGTTGTAAACAGCAAACATTCCATGGCCCCCGAAGGCTCACTCTGACCAGCCACCCCCTCTCAGAGGATTGTAGAGATGAGTTTTAGGCTTTCAGAGCTTGAGGGAGATCCCTTTAGTCCTCTTTTGGGGTGTTTCTACCTCCCCTTCTGACCATAGCCCGATGAATAAATGCAGAGGTACTACCAGAAGGATCGCATCCACTGCTTTGAGCAATAGTCCAGCTAATGCCGGTGCTATTAATGCTCAGCCTGATGCGAATAGTAAATGCGTCAATAGGAATGCCTGTGTCACCAAACCTTTTACATGCCCCTCTTTGCTCGTGTCCCTCTGACAACTTGCAGCAGCACAAAATGGAGCTTTTTAAACACACTCCCGCGCCGAACGTTGGAGGATGCCAACGCCGCACTAAGCCCCACACCCTCCATAGCATCACACCCCCCTCCTCTCTCTTTCAAAAGAGTTCGCGCAAGCGCGGGCCTTCAATCCGACGGGATCGGCTTGTGTGTGAGGGAGGGATGGCGAGGAGGAGGTCTGGACAAGCCGCCAAGCAGGGGCGGTAGGAAAAACGGAGCAACATGCCGATCGGTTTTTAGCTTTCCCTTTTCCAGGCAGAGGTGGAGAGCTTTGTCCAGGTGGGGGGTGTCTGGTGGAGAAACCCCCCCAAACTTACCGGATGTCTGTCTGCTAGCCTGCTGCTTCCTGACACAGCATGATCTCTGAGCAAAGCATGAGAAGGTATGTGCGAAGGAAGGAAGTGGCGACTCTTAGGCATGACAACTTTTTTTTTTAAAGGAGACATTTCATAAGAAAATTAAAAAATTCCTTAGAAAAACTCCATTTACCTTTCCTGCCGTAGGCTTTTCTGTGGTAAAACCAACAGGGAACCCACACTCCTGGACCCGTAATAGCACCCTGCCAGTAAAACTTTATGGCTGAAAATACCAAAGTACTGGATCCCGGGGTCCAGCTCTCTAAAAAAGAAGCGTTACAGGCAAAACCTCGTTTCTTCAGACACGAGGCCCGGGTACCATTCAATTCGGCCTAAAAGACACTTTAAATGGATCCGACTGCCTAGCTAGCCCCAGCAAGGATTGCTCCAGTGGAGCTCAGCACAGCACATCTTTACTCGTGACCAACACCTTAGACACTGGCGAAAAAAAAATGATACTCCCGGTATGGGAGGGGTTATATAGGGAGGCAACTTCCTGTTTAGGGTGTGCCACTCTCCAGCACCTGAAGGTGGCCTATAACCCACATAGTAACTACTATGGCTTTGTGTCCCGTAATGTACAATTAAAGAAAGGTACTCAGGTGCTTTCTACCACCCTTTAGGCACGAGGTTTCATTGCAGAACAGTCTACACCTGGTTTACCATTACTCCTCCTGGACACACTTACCCTACCTCCCACACTCTACTATGTGAGGACGCCACAGGAGAATACCTTTACTTGTAGCTATGGCAGAGACCAGGCAAAAAGAATCCAACTTTAACCAGCAGGTGAATATTCACTCTGCTGAAGACCTGCACAACACTCAGCCTTCTTTTGCACTGGAGCAGGAACTGGCCTCAACATCGGCTTCAACATACAAATTTTAGCTTTACTTCAGGCAGGTAACAAGTGGCCTATGTGACAAAAGGAGAAATTTTCTGCATCTGTCAATCTCTAGGACAGATTACAGCATTAATTTAGCCATCTTTGTCCAAAGCTCAAAAATGCCCCACCTCTTTTCCTATTCCTACTTCCCAAATACGTCAGACCCTGATATGCTAATGTTGAAAAGCTCATTGCCTTGGTCCCCAAAAGCCTAGGCATTATACAAGTGGACTTTCCTCCATCTCACCACACTCCTTTGGGCACAGAGAGACCCACTAAGGCTGGCCATACATTGTACAAATTATTTTATTCAATTTTCTTTATATTTACCTTCCACTATGTAGTGCAAGGGCCTACCCGATTGCATACAAATTGAAAGTGTTTTGGTTTGACCTCATATTATATGGTTTTGGTAAATCCAAAGAAAAATGGTATAATGTATGGCCAGTCTAAGCCTTGTAAAACATGTTCATAAACAGAAAGAATGTTCGTCTATCACGACCTCAGTCACTCCTAAAAGGTTTTTCGCTCCCCGAAGATCTTTTCAATCAATTTTATAAAAAGTGTTTAGAGAAAAGTGGGATATTCCTGTGCTTGACCCTGCTGTCTCGGTCCTAATCAAACACCTCACTGTACTAATTTAACATTTTCAAGCTTTTAAAGATTCTGTGCAAAGAAAATTTTAGAAAAACTTTACCCTGGCAGGTCTAGCCTTGCATCCAGCTCTGGTAGGTATTTCAGAATGTCAAACCACAGCTAACTGACCTCTCATCTCTGTTCATATGTGTAGGTTGATTTGAACATTTGGACAATAGAACCTGCCTGTAAGAGACACCTCATGTATGCCCTATCAAGAAGATTGCTGTTTGGTTAGGCACATGACCAATTCATTAAAGAAAAAGTCACAGGAAAAGTTTTGCTTCCTCAGAAAAAGGTAACAAACCCCTTAGCTCCGCTAAATGCAGAGCACCTGCTTGCAGTAACCAGGCTTCAACTTCAAAGCCTAAGTTCAGTGTTGTGTACACTATAATGTACCTCATGCAGTAGCACAGAAGAAGACCATGAAAAGCTAACAGAACCATATTAAGTAGAATGTTCAACAGGTAAGAGAATGTTAGGTGGTTACCTGTACAAAGCTACATATCAGGAAATTAGACATCAATGGCTGATGGAAAATAAACAAAGGGGTGAATGTGTCCTTTAACAGTGGTTAGAGCCAGCTTTTGCTCAAGGTCCATTTGCAAAAAACAGAGAACACTAGCAATAGAGGAGGGCAAAAGCCACTGGCAGAACACCAATGGAAGGTGGTCTTACAGATATGATGAAAGATGCAACAAGACAAGGCTGGCTGTGCAGGAAACATATTGGCCATAGAAGGAGCAAAGACTTCTGATTTCTTAGTGTTCAACTTGTGGTGGCAGGGCATACATTCCAAAGTCCACTGCAGTGGTTCTCAACCCTGTCCTCAAGTACCCCCAACAGGCCATGTTTTGGGAATTTCTTTTAGATTAAATAGCTGTCCAAAATATCAAGCCTTTGACTCTGATTGGTTGTAAACCCTTGCAGACCACTTTTCCCTACAGGTAAGCCTATAATGAGTACTGTAGGTACCGGAAATATCTCCTAAACCTGCACAGTTTAAGAGATATTTACCATATACATTTGCCCCGATGTCATTGGCGCATGCGCACTTTAGAATGGGCATGATCATGCTGTTTCTATAGGGCCCGTACCAGGACCGTTGGTTCCCGCATGCACGGGAGTGACGTCACGCGGCTTCAGCCAGTCAGAGAGCCAGAGTCCGCGACCCCGGAAAGAAGAGGGGTGAAGATGGATGCTTCCAGCAGCACCTGTGCAAGATAAAGTAAAACCTGCAAACATGGGCTGTTGGGGGTATTTGAGGACAGGGTTGAGAAACACTGGTCTAACGTATGGGATGAACAGCTTAAAACTATTTTATGAGTTAGGTATGAGTTAACACTATGGTCACATATTTTCATCACTTCTACAGTTGCATGACAATTACAAACATACTTGACCAGAGGTCCAGGAAACGCTCTCATCTGCTCTTGTTCAGGACAGCTCTGCAGGATAATCTGGAAAATATTCAGGTACAGTCAGTCAAAAACCAGTAAAAGGTTCAGGAAAGAGTAAGAAAGAAAATGATAGCAAAATATTGATAGGGAATGTGTTTTTCTAATACTGCGAATGCCCAAAATAACCTAACTCACAAGAGGCGAATTCAGAATCTTTACCTCCATGTTGTGGATTTCTACAAGTGTGGGCTGTCCGTCTGAAGGGAGGTTGGGAAGCACTTTGATCAGGTGACCTCCAGGGCCAAACCTGGCACAAACATGAGGGTTGCCAAACTTTTCTGGGGTAAGGGGCCTGGAAGGAACTGCAAAGGAAAACAGACTATAAAAAAATATTTTTTGAAACATGCCATTTCTAGGACCAAAACTCATTAAAAAGGATATCTAAATCTGATAAAAATTGAATATATGGCAGATTACCAGTTCTTAGAAGTGTTGGCTACAGTATTTTTCATGTTTCAGACTAAGAACATTTTCAGCAAGTACAGAAATTAACAGTTAATCTTTTCAGAAACAAATGTCCTTCTCACTTCCTGTGAATTGAACTGATATATAAACAATGATATTTGACTTTGAAGATATCCTCTGTAAACTAGTTTCCCTTAACCCCATATAATGGAGAAAGACAAGGTCTGTAGCCCTGTCCCAGGGTGGCAACCATGGCTCCATTTATAGATACAGTGGCGTGAGTGAGCGTATGTACCCTAGGCACAGGAAGGGTGTTATTTGCAAGATTACCAGGTAACAATATAGGAGTAAAAGCCTGAAGAGAAGTAAATGCAACCAACACATTGAAGGATTGTTAAGCTGCAATATATTACATTTTTGAGTACGCTTTGAAGTGTACCATATTGTCCCACCAAAACTATATTTCTACTTTGATTTGGATAGATTGCATTGGGATCCCTGTTGTGTTTTTACTGCTATCTGGAGCTTGTGCAGAGTGATTACCCCCTCACTCTTATATATTTTTTTTTTAATGAAGGTAGAAGACAGCATCTTTACTAGGGATAAGCCAAACACCCCCCCCCCCCCCCCCCCCCCCGGCTCTGTTCGCACCAGAACATACCGAATAGGAAAAAAATTGCAAGTTATTGTCATAAAAAGTGCTTGGGACCTGGGTCCTGTCCGAGGGGCATGTATCAATGCAAAAAAATGTTTTTAAAAAAAACGGACGTTTTTTTCAGGAGAGAAATTTTTTTTTTTTCCCCCTTCGGTCCGTCTGGTGGCATGAATTTACATCGCGGGACATTTTTTTTTTTTTATAAAGGACTTGTCCCAAGCTGTCTCTTGTCTTTTTTATACCATATTTGACACTTTTTTTGGGTGAAATGGTAGGGATACAATACCATTACCAATTCACATGGGGGGGGGGGAGGCTGGGATCTGGGGGTCCCCTTGTTTAAGGGGGCTTCCAGATTATGATAAGCCCCTGGCCGCATACAACCACCGGGCAAGGGTTGTGGGGATGACTCCAAAGCACCCTCCCCATGTTGAGGGCATGTGGCTGGTACGGGTCAGGAGGGGGAGCGCTCTCGTCCCCCCCCTTTTCTGCGGCATGCCAGGTTGCGTGCTTGGTTAAGGGTCTGGTATGGATTTTGGGGGGGCCCCTACGCCTTTTTAAAATTTTGGCGCAGGGTTCCCCTTAAAATCTGTACTAGACCTAAATGGTCTGGTATTGTTTTTTTTTTTTTTGGGGGGGGGGGGGGAGCACCTATGCCTTTTTAAAATTTGGCGCAGGGTGCCCATTAATTTCCATATCAGAACTGAAGGGCCTGGTATGGATTTTAGGGGGACCCCCACGCAATTTTTTTTTTACATTTTGGTTCGGGTTTACCCTTAATATTCATACCAGACCCAAAGGGCCTGGTAATGGACTAGGGGGGCAACCCATGCTCTTTTTGAATGAGCTTTATCTATATTGCCGAGATACGACAATTCATTACAGCCGAGATCAGTTTTAAATGACAATTTTTCCTTTAAAAATGTAATTTTGCTGTGGTACTGTTCTAAACACGGGAAAAATGCGCCACTTTACAGGCATACTATAGACACCCCCAGGCACAATATTTAAAGGGATAGTTCATTTTTATTGTTTCACTTTAAGCATTAAAAAAAAAATATATATATATCATTGCTCCCAAAAAATGGCAGTTTTAAAAAAAAAATTTTGCATCGATACATGTCCCCTGGAGCAGGACCCAGGTCTCCAAACACTTTTTATGACAATAACTTGCATATAAGCCTTTAAAATTAGCACTTTTGATTTTTAAAGATAGTGTCCCATAGACTTCAACAGTGTTCGAATTTGCCGCCAACACCGCATATTGTTCGCTGTTCGGCGAACTCCCGACTTACATTCGACTTTAACATCGGGCTCATCCTTAGTCTTTACCAAAGTGAGTGAAAATCCCCAAAGTATCACAGACAAATTGATTTTTCTTCCCTTAAATATTGAAAGTAAAAAAAATGCTTTTTTTTTCTGTAGAGTAAGTGTGTCTCATGCACACTGGTTTATTTTAAACACGGTTTCAGTGTTATAAACTTGACAATGCTGCGTTTTTTCAACCCAGTTTAGGTAGAGTTTAGCAGTGTTTGGGTATTTATTTAATTGGCCAGAGTTTTAATTTACTCTGGTTATTGAAATAAATGCTGAAGCGCTAAAACGCGCCTAATGTTTAGGTGTGTTCAGACACGTTTTTGCCACATTTGGCATTTTTCTGTCAAAACACTCCTCTCTTGAATGCGATTCTTCTGCGTTCAAGAGGAGAGTTTTACTTTTGAGTGGAGTTCAGGGGCTTTGGCAAAAAAAAAAAGGCCAAAAGCTAGATCTGCCATCAGCATTTTACGGCAGTTTGCATCTCAGCCACAGATTTTTCTTTCTTATTTGTCAGGTAAAACCTTGACTTTAAATGGAGGGGAAATCTTTCCAACAAAACACAACATGTCAGTGAAACACAAGAGAGGCTCTAATCCTTCCACATTCCATCCAGAAAAAGCAAAAAAGTTTTGGATCGACATACACTTTAACATGGCAAGAACCAATTTGCTATGGGATATGTAAACCGTGGTTTGCCTGCTTATTTGACGAGACATACCTTGTTCCACTGGCTGCCACTCTGAGCCACTCGAGTAGACATATTGAGAGCTGTCCAACGGTTGCTGTGTACTATATTCATTTGGATACATGCTGTAGGAATAGTCGGCATGGGCAGTGTTAGCAGGGTGGTTGCTGTACACATTTGTCGCCAGATCCTGATCACTTTTGTAGACCTGACTCTAGAGGAAGGTTCAGACAAATTACACTGTAAAAAACTGGTATATAATCAACATACATAAGAACAGACACTATCAAGTAGCACACCTGTTGTGAACGAGAGCTGAAGCTACTGCGACGACTGTGCACGCTTTGTTCGCTGTGCACACTGCGGGCTGAATGCTCACTGTGTATGCTGCGCCGATCAAAATCGTCTTTGGCAAGATCTCTACGTGCATCAATCTCGTCATCAAAGCCACCAACATAGCGTGGATCATACTGCCAACGGTCTTCATACACGTCATACCTGTTTGAAGGGAAAGCATTTGTGTTTGTAATTTTACGTTAACCAAAAATAGGTCTGGAAACAGAAGATTTGAATATTTCCTTTAGCTACACCTTCAGGATGACTATAGTTACATAGTAGGCGAGGTTGAAAAAAGACAAGTCCATCAAGTTCAACCTATGTGTGCGATTATCTGTCAGTATTACCTTGTATATCCCTGTATGTTGCAGTCGTTCAGGTGCTTAGCTAAAAGTTTTTTTAAACTACCGATGCCCCCCGCTGACTCCACCGCTTGTGGAGGGGAATTCCACATCCTTGCCGCTCTTACAGTAAAGAACCCTCTTTAAGGTTAAACCTCTTTTCCTCTAATTTCAACGAGTGGCCACGTGTCTTGTTAAACTCCCTTCCGCGAAAAAAATGTATCCCTATTGTAGGGTCACCAGTGCAGTAATTGTAAATTGAAATTATATCCCCTCTCAAGCGTCTCTTCTCCAGAGAGAATAAGTTTAGTGCTCGCAACCTTTCCTCATAACTAACATCCTCCAGACCGTTTATTAGCTTTGTTGCCCTTCTTTGTACTCGCTCCATTTCCACTACATCCTTCCTGAGGACTGGTGCCCAGAACTGGACAGCATACTCTGGGTGCGGCCGGACCAGAGTATTGAAGAGTGGGAGAATTTTCATTTTATCTCTTGAGTGGATCCCCATTTTAATGCATGCCAATATTCTGTTTGCTTTGTTAGTAGCTGCTTGGCATTGCATGCCATTGCTGAGCCTATCTACTAGGACCCCCAGGACCTTTTCCATCCTAGATCCCCCCAGAGGTTCTGGGGAAATGTAGAGATTGCGTTCATATTTTTGCCAACCAAATGCATTATTTTACATTTTTCTACATTAAACCTGATTTGTCATGTAGTTGCCCACCCCAATAATTTGTTCAGATCTTTTTGCAAAGGGTTCCATATCCTGCGGAGAAGGTATTGCCCTGCTTAGCTCAGTATCGTCCTCAAATGCAGAGATAGAACTGTTTACACCATCCTCCAGGTCGTTTATGAACAAATTAAATAGGATTAGTCCCAGCACAGAACCCTGGGGTACCCCATTACCCACCCCTGACCATTCTGAGTACTCCCCATTTATCACCAACCTCTGAACTCGCCCTTGTAGCCAGTTTTCAATCCATGTACTCACCCTATGGTACATGCAAACTGACCTTATTTTGTAAAGTAAACGTTTATGGGGAACTGTGTCAAACTCTTTTGCAAAATCCAAATACACAATGTCTACGGGCCTTCCTTTATCTAGATGGCAACTCGCCTCCTCATAGAAGGTTAATAGATTGGTTTGGCAAGAATGATTCTTCATGAATCCATGCTGGATTACTGCTAATGATTCCGTTCTCATTACTGAAATCATGTATATAGTCCCTTATCATCCCCTCCAAGAGCTTGCATACTATCGATGTTAGGCTAACTGGTCTAATTCCCAGGGATGTATTTTTGGCCTTTTTTAAATATTGGTGCTACATTGGCTTTTCTTCAATCAGCTAGTACCATGCCAGTCAGTAAAAATTAGGAACAATGGTCTGGCAATTACTTGACTGAGTTCCCCAAGTACCCTCGGGTGCAAGCCATCTGGTCCCGGTGATTTATTATTGTTAAGTTAGCCAAGTCTACTTTTAATTTTAACTATGAGATCAGCATATACAGTAGGTTAAGAGCAGCTTAATAGGATCTTTTATCTTAGGGTCACCTCTCCTGGATGGAAGGTATACTTTCCTTTACTGTACTCCAAGATATGGAATCTACAAGTAAAAATTCATTTTTTTTTTTTTTAAACACAAAAAAGAAGACACTTGCTTCATCCTGAGAATGAAGGATATTTATATAAAGTGATTTTTATAAAAAAAAAAAAAAAAAAAAAAAAAAAAGTGGAATTTTGACTTACCTGTAGATTCCATATCTTGGAGTACAGTACAGGACACAGGCAACTTTATACAAGATGGTTTATAGGTGCATGCCTTAAGGCGATTGGATTCTGGCATCCCTCCTATAACTCTACCACCCCGAGTCCTTAGTTTTGTAGCCAGCAATGCAAAGTAACAAGGAGAGTTTTCGAAGGGTGCCCTGTGTCTTGTACTGAACCCCTAAGATATGGAATTAGCAGAGAAGTCTAAATTCTGCTCATCTTAAAGCTAAACTCAATTCAGATCCTTTGTAAAATGTGAAGGTGCACTATGAGTCATGTCCAACAAGATCCATGACATCTCCTGGACTTATCTCTATTATTTATAGCTGATCGTTTATTGCACTCCCAGAAGACAGCTATCACTCTAGAGTTGTTTGTAGCTGCTATGCCCACTTCTCCCCTCCTCCTGCCCAATCACAGAAACCTTTGTATTCTGTTAACTCATTCACAGAATACAAAGGCTTCTGTGAATGAGCAGCAGGGGGGGAAGGGGCAGGCATAGCTGCACTGTGTGCTTCTCATCTCCCACAGCCCTGAGCGTCTCAGTGAATGCACCAACAGAGACAAACTTGTCAGACAAATACAGAAGTCCACATAATGACATGCACCTCCTTGGACTTAACACAGTGTGCCTCCACGTTTTACAAAGTAACCAAATTCAAAGGGTGGGCGACAACTAGGCAAATGCAACTGTGCCAAAAAGGATCCCAAAACAAAACAAAAAACAAAATTATAGTGCTACTGCAGGAACCTTGTGGTCATAACTGCATCCACTGTAGTTTGGACATCGACCTGGTTAAACTGAGAAAGCATTAAGAGAAGAACTGCTGTACCAAGTTGAGCAACAGAGAATAGATACCAAAAGGCAAAGGATACTCCAACAGATCTGGTGGAGTGGGCGCATAATAGCACATAACCCCTGCTAAAAAAAGATGCTAAATAAGAATACTACATATATCACATGATAAATCAGTTTGATCGATAAGCTGAAAAAAATTGGATTTTTGACTTACCGTAAAATCCATTTCTCTGAGTTCATTGACGGACACAGCGCTCCACTATTTAGAACTATAGGGTTATACCGTCCCCTACAGGAGTAGGACACTAGCCAGAAAAAAAAAAAAAAAACTTGGCTACGCCTATGGGCAGTCCTAGGTGGTATACACCCTCTCTATGCTATAGGCCTTCAGTTTAGTAACAAAGCAGTGTCAGAAGTATTAAAACTCCTTAGAGGGGTGGGTACTGTGTCAATGAACTCAATACTCAAAATACATTGAACTGTGTCAATGAAGAGAAATGTATTTTGTACGGCAAGTCAAAAATCCCATTTTCTCTTTTGTTCATTGACAGACACAGCGCTCGATTATTCACAACCATAGGTATGTCCCAAAGCAGTGCCAAACATGAGGGGTGGGACAACGAAAAATCCCAAGGCTAACACCCTATTTGGCGCCACCCAGGTAACAGGAGCTCAACACAGAACAACTGGAGCCCGACCTGAACAATACCACCTCAAGAGGGAATAGACCCGCTAAAACAGCAGCCTGCGGTCAAAAGAAGCATCTGCAGATGCCAGCACATTCACTTCGTAGAACAATGTGAAAGTGTACACTGACGACCAAGTGGCCGCCTTGCAACCTTGCGCAATGGACACCTGATGACAGAAGGCCCAAGAAGCATTAAGCGCCTGAGAAGAATGCGCCAGGACAGGAGGAACCCGATCCCTGACAGAATAGGCCAGAGTCATAATCTGTCTGATCCATCCAGAAATGATCTCAGAAGAAGCAGACAGCCCCTTTCCTGGCCACAGCAAGTCTGACCACCAAAAAGACTCAGTGGCTGCCAAATACACACGAATACCCCAAACCACAGCCAGGGTAGATAAAGGCAAATTCCTTAGGATGTGTTGACTAGGGACACAAGGAAGGTAACACAATGTCCTTATTCAAAGGGAAATCAGAGGAAGGAACTATGGACAAGGGGGGAAGAACCACCTTAACCTTCTGTAATGCTGGGTAAGGTATACGACCAGGTAACGCCACCAGTTCGGACACCCTGCTAGCAGAGGTGATAGCCACCAAAGAGGGCACCTTCCGAGACAGTAAGCAGGGGAATCTCCTAATTATTTTTAAAAAGAGAGGCTTCTGTAGAACTCAAACCACCAAAGTTCAGATTCCACGACGGTAGGAGACCACACCGGTGGAGACAGACACACCAGGGAGTGCGAGACCAGGGGACGCTGAAGAAGACCACCAAGGCTGACACCTGGCCCTTGATGGTACTCGAGGCACATTCCTGCTCGACCCCCCATGAAGGAAGGTCGGAATGCATTGAGATAAAAAAACTTCTGCCTTTACAACCACTTTAAGGTCCCAGGAAAGTGCAGAATGCTGCAAGGGGGGCTAGATATAAGAAATACCTTCAACAAAGGTTTTTAGAAGAAAGAGCTAGACTGACCCATTTCTAGGAATGGAATCTCTGGGATTGAATTGACTGTGCTCGCACCAGGTAAACTAAGATATCCAGGAACAATAAGAGATCTTTCTGGAAGTGGTCTTTCTTGCTTTCAGCAAGGTAGGAATCACAGACTCAAAAATCCCTCTATCTTTTAGGACCCGGGTTTCATTCCCCACAGTCCAAGTGGTGGCAGCTGAGATAATCCACCTGCCAACTGTACACTCCAAGGAGATTGACAGAAAATTAATGAGTGGTGAATTGTTCTCAAGGAGAGAATCAGGCTTGTTTTATTCAAGTTAATAAGGTTCCTCGTGCCCCCTTGGTGGTTGACATACAGTGGGGCAAAAAAATATTTAGTCAGCCAATTGTGCAAGTTCTCCCACTTAAAAAGATGAGAGAGAGGCCTGTAATTGTCATCATAGGTATACCTCAACTATGAGAGACAAAATGTGGAAACAAATCCAGACAATCATATTGTCTGATTTTTGAAAGAATCTATTTGCAAATTATGGTGGAAAATAAGTATTTGGTCACCTACAAACAAGCAAGATTTCTGGCTCTCACAGACCTGTATCTTCTTCTTTAAGAGGCTCCTCTGTCCTCCACTCATTACCTGTATTAATGGCACCTGTTTGAACTTATCAGAATAAAAGACACCTGTCCACATCCTCAAACAGTCACACTTCAAACTCCACTATGGTGAAGACCAAAGAGCTGTCGAAGGACACCAGAAAAAAAAATTGTAGACCTGCACCAGGCTGGGAAGGCTGAATCTGCAATAGGCAAGCAGCTTGGTGTGAAGAAATCAACTGTGGGAGCAATAATTACAAAATGGAAGACATACAAGACCACTGATAATCTCCCTCGATCTGGGGCTCCATGCAAGATCTCACCCTGTGGGGTCAAAATGATCACAAGAACGGTGAGCAAAAATCCCAGAACCACACGGGGGGACCTAGTGAATGACCTGCAGAGAGCTGGGACCAACGTAACAAAGGCTACCATCAGTAACACGTTATGCCGCCAGGGACTCAGATCCTGCAGTGCCAGATGTGTCCCCCTGCTTAAGCCAGTACATGTCCGGGCCCGTCTGAGGTTTGCTAGAGAGCATTTGGATGATCCAGAAGAGGATTGGGAGAATGTCATATGGTCAGTTGAAACCAAAGTAGAACTGTTTGGTAGAAAACACAACTCGTTGTGTTTGGAGAGAGAATGCAGAGTTGCAACCAAAGAACACCAAATATGGGGCAACATGAAGCATGGGGGTGGCAACATCATGCTTTGGGGCCGTTTCTCTGCAAAGGGAACAGGACAACTGATCCGTGTACATGAAAGAATGAATGGGGCCATGTATCGTGAGATTTTGAGTGCAAACCTCCTCCCATCAGCAAGGGCATTGAAGATGAAACGTGGCTGGGTCTTTCAGCATGACAATGATCCCAAACACACTGCCCGGGCAACGAAAGGAGTGGCTTCGTAAGAAGCATTTCAAGGTCCTGGAGTGGCCTAGCCAGTCTCCAGATCTCAACCCCATAGAAAACCTTTGGCGGGAGTTGAAAGTCCATGTTGCCCAGCGACAGTCCCAAAACATCACTGCTCTAGAGGAGATCTGCATGGAGGAATGGGCCAACATACCAGCAACAGTGTGTGACAACCTTGTGAAGACTTACAGAAAACGTTTGACCTCTGTCATTGCCAAAGGATATATAACAAAGTATTGAGATGAACTTTTGATATTGACAAAATACTTATATTCCACCATAATTTGCAAATAAATTCTTTCCAAATCAGACAATGTGATTGTCTGGATTTGTTTCCACATTTTGTCTCTCATAGTTGAGGTATACCTATGACAATTACAGGCCTCTCTCATCTTTTTAAGTGGGAGAACTTGCACAATTGGTGGATGACTAAATACTTTTTTGCCCCACTGTATGCCAATGTGGTCAACTGCACACAAAATAGGTGTCCCTTAAGAAGGGAGGTCCAGGGCTGGAGGGACAACCTGACTGCTATGAGCTCCAAGATGCTGATGGGGAGTTTGGTTTCATCATTTGACCATGAACATCTAAGGATTGGTAGACTCCTCCCCAGCCTAAAGGGACTTGCATCTGTTGTAAAAACTTTACAGTTGTGGGGAAGGAAAGATTTTACCCATTGGGAGCAAGGGTAAGTCCAGGGAAAGAGCCTGCTTTTTCCATGCTGACAGAATGTTTAGTTAGGTCTTGAGTGGAATTGGTCGAAAGGTACTGCCTCAAAAAGGAGGCAAATCATTAGACCCAGAACTCTTGTGGCTAAGCTCACTGTGGAATTTCTTTTGATCTCAGTTGCCGAGCATGAGCTCTTCGAGAAATACATTTTGTTTATTTTTTTTTTGGAAGAAAGACTTTTGCTTAGGATGCATCTAGGATTAGACCCAAGTATTCCAAGTCCAGGTAAGGCTGGAAAGCAGATTTGTTGAAACTGGTCAGCCAAAAGACCGGAGCAGCAGAGTTATCTTTTGGACATTTGCTGATAGTTATAAGCAAGATGAATCCTTCAAGAGAGGAGAAGGCCATCTAGACAGTCTGAATTCCTTGAGTTCAGAGGAGGGCAAGTAACGTTGCCAAGACCTTTGTAAAAAACCTGGGAGCTGAGAATAGGCCAAAGAACAGTGCAACAAACTGGAAGTATTTGTCTGCCACAGCAAAATGTAGAAAATTGCTGATAAGGTGGGTAAATGGATAATGCAGATCAGCATCCTGGATGTCCACAGATGCCTTAAGCCCCGTACAAACGGGCCGAGTGCCAGCAGACATCGACCGGTTAAAAGGAAAAAAAAAAAAAACACGGTCAACATGTTTTGTCAAAGCTTGCTATTCACACTGCTCTTATACAAGCTGAAGCCCATGTGAAACATGCCATATACTCCCCTTGTCTCAGAAAGGCAATTACTGATCTTGTGGATTACATGCGAAATTTTGGGATTTAAAAGGAAATTTGTTGAGAGATTTTAAGTTCAGGATAGGAAGAATACCCCATTTGGGCTTTGAACAGACTCCCTTGAACCTGTCTTTTGACAGTACTGGTACAACGACTCTCTGGGACAAGGTGTGGTGCAGGGCATTCTGCAAATCTGACTGTCTTTAGACAGTTTTTGGTTGATTTGAAAGAAGAAAGTAGTGAAGAAGTAGAGTTTTGAACTCTATCCTTTACCCTTTTTAGAACCACCAATTGGACACACAGGTCTGGGACCCAGATGCAAACTGTATTAGACATCTCTCCACTCTTAGGAGAGTGCCCCTTCATTGTGAAGAGGGCTTTGGGGAATACTTGATGACATTTTTAGGCTAAGCCTTGTGCCGAACATCACAAAGCATGTGGTGCTCTGTGTTTAAAGGAGCTAAGGGCTCCTGAGGGTGGTTTTGGTACCTTTCTTCTGAGGAAGCAAAACATTCCCCACCTGTGACCCCTCTAATTGGCATAGTGCCTCACCAAATGGACATCTTCCCTAGAAGGGCATATATGTGAGGCGCCTTTTACTGGCAGCTTCCTCCATCCAAGTCTTTAGTCATAAGATTCTGCACAAATTAATGGAGATTAGAGCCATTGTGGATATTTGCCTTGTGAAGTGCTCAAGGCATCTGCCCAAGAAGAGTCGACGGCAATGGTTGAAATTGCTCAGCAACAGCACAGTCCTGAAGTATAGGGTCATGTTGGTTATTCATTGTCCTACTCCAGTTAGCTGCACTTGGACATACAAAAATAGTCATGAGAGCTGGTTGCAAGGCTGGCCATGCCAGGTTAAAGTGAGCTTTTAGGAGTCTCAAATTTTCTATTAGTGGAATATTTGAAAGGAACATCTTCAAAAGTTTGTGAGATGTTGGTTTACAAAAGAAATGGCAGGGTCAGCTACAGGAATAGCCCAATTATTGCAAACTTTTTTCCACTGGAGTTCAGCAAAGATTACTAGGGTGTGAAAACCCGCTTATGAGTGACCCAAATTATAAACTGTATATTCTATCTGTTCGTGGAAACATAGAATGTTTTGCATGTTTTTGAAGGTTTCTGTGTCTAAATGCGCATGGCGAGCCAGAGGAAAACCAGTTTGCATAAGCTAAAGTTTATTGCTGACATAGGCTCATCAACATTAGCAAACATGTTGCGTGAAGCTTCCTTTGCAGATTTCTCCAACACTGCCCCAACATTCTCCTCATCCCATTCAGATTCTGCGCCCCCTAGGACTGGCATGTTAGGGTCTGACTCTGGTTGAGAAACGAGAGCATGGGAAGGGGCTGGGCATTTATGAGCCCTGGACAAAGACATGTGTATTAAGGCCATAGTCTGTCCAAGGAATTGTGACATGGATGCAGAAAATTCAGCTTCTTTCATGTAGGCTGCTTGTTGCATGCCTGACATACAGCTAGAATCCGATAGAGAGACCAGTGTTAAAACCAGGTCCTGCTCATGGAGGACAAAAGACACATTCATTACTCTGGGCCAAGTGTTGTGAGGGCCTTGTTTAGAACTGGCTTCCCATTGCCTGGTGTTCATCATAGCTACAAGTGAGGGTATTACGCTGTGGGGTACTCACAAGAGTAGAGTGCAGGAGATAGTGTAAGCGTATCCAGAACAAGTTAATGAAAGCCAAGGTGTAGGACCACGCTGCAACGAATCCACCTGACACTAAACTCTGAGTGGTTGAAATTTAGCACTAAGTTTGAAAGATCTGCACTGTGAAATATATTCCAAACAAAGCCTCGATTTTACAGCAATGGTCAGATACAGGGTGACCCTGTCTTACCTGTTAACGCTGGATTGTATATAAAGTCCAGGCTTCGGCCGTCACAGTGGTTATACCCCCGAAGAGGTCTTTAGTAGCCGAGTTCCACAGAGATGGACTACAGCCCTAAACCTGTACAGCACCCTGTGGCTAACAAAGCGTTGCACCAAATGCCAAGGTAAGCACTTTACAGGGGATCCAGTGCCCGAAGCAAAACCTTACAGGCCATCCCCACAGCATGGGATCTGGGTACAGTAAGCAAGGTTTCACAGAGGTTGCACCAATCCAGATACACTCCTGTGTATACATTAGAAGACAATGAGGTTTGACTGAAGAATTCTAAGAAAATAATAAAGTAATAAAAGAAAAATTAATAAATTAGCGAAGCTGATTTCCCTTGGAGAGAGAAGAGGTTGATCACCTTTAGACACTGGCAAAAAACTATTTACTAACAGAGTGAGGTTGGTTTATAGGGGAGACTCCCCAGGAGGCGTGTCCTTCAAAGCTTGCCAGTGTCCAATCACCTGAAAGTACATGCCTTTAACCCATGGTGTATGAATAGATATGCCTGTGTACTATATTGTACGATTAAGATATACAAATGTACTCAAGCAAGCCACTGTTGTGGACCTTCCTTTTTTAATCAGATTCTTTTTATTTTTATATGCAAACATTAAAACAATAGGGATAAAGGAGGAGAATAGACCCCCCCCCCACCCTATTTCTTGGAGTATAAGAAAAAAAAGAAAAGAAAAAAACCTTTAAATGCTTAGAAACACTGAGGGTGGCCACAAAATACAGCTTTCACAGAAAAGGGGAAAATCCAAAAAGTTATACATTTACCCATAAATACCTCTATTAAGATGGTCACCAGCAGCCCAATATCTGATATTACAATATACATAATACAGACTGGTCTATACCAATGCCAGGGACAGACTCAAGCCACTTTGACCAGATAGCATCAAACTTATTAATGGCGTTACTTAAAAAAATATGTATGTTTTTCAAATATCATAATCCTATTAAAGTGTGAAATATAGTCAGATACAGTCAGCGGATGGGGAGAGGTCTATTTAAGGGCAATCTGTCTGTGGGCAACAAAGAGTGCTCGCCTAATAGTGTTGCCTATAGAAAAAGTATAAGTAGAGATATCACAGTAGCCCAACAGACACATAAGTGGTTCAGCCTAAATATTGATATCCAGTAGCCCATTTAAAGTACCAATCATCTCTGTCCAGTATCTCTGGAGTTTAGGACACTGCCAGAAAAGAAGTATCAACGTACCTATGTTACCACATCTAGCAAAGGCTGGCTCAGATCTCAGGCCAATGGCATGCAAAAATTGAGGAGTTCTATAAGCCCTATGAAGGATAAAAGGTCTAGGTCAGTCTATGTGATGGAGAGATGGATACTCGAGGCAGAGAACGGAGAGCATCTTCCCAGACCTCTTCCGGAATGGGACCAAGATCCTGTTCCCATCCGGCACTAGAGCGAATGGGAAAGTTCAACAGAAATCTAACAGCACCCTATATGTCACAGAGGTAAGACCTTTTGTTAACCTTGCTTGTACGATCTTGTCAAAAACAGGAGTAGGGGGAAAAAAAAAAAAAAAAAAGAGTATTTCAGCGGACGAAAACTGAGCATGCAGAGCATGTCTCAATTGAAAGAACTGATAAAACCAATTTGATTGTAAAGGGAACTCTCACCTTAACTCTTCAAAGGACTCAAGTAAACCGTTCTCATACAGCTGAACTAAAGTTGGGGGAGTCTATCATTTTCTCATATGGGAGTATATCTAGTGGGGTATGAACTACCCATCTTTTTTGACTGTATCCCATAATTTACACATTAACTTACAGGTGGGCATATCCATACACGAAACACGCCCCTCTTACCCAGTCTAGAACATATAGTGGTGACCGACCCTTAAATACATAGGAAAACAATCGTCGAGCAGGAAGGGGTAGCTGTTCAAGCTCCCATCCAGCAAAGTGCTGTAGTTGTGATGCAAAGAAATATATCCTTGTGTTAGGAACTGCCACTTTTGAGATGTTGAGTCTCCAATTTATTATGGGGGGTTTTAGTATGCCATATTAAATGCCTAAATATACTATTAATCTTAGTTAAAATCCTTAAAGGCATCCAGATTGGAGCATTATATAAAAAATACAGAAGCTGAGGCATCCATAGCATCTTAGATTAATACGGCCTATTAACAAGAGAGGGAGTTTATTCCAGATTTTACTTTTGGTCTTGGAATCTAGCGAGTAGTGGAAGTATGTTGTCTACATTATATGACGGAGGGTAATCAGAAATAGCTATACCCAAATATTTTATAGAAGACACAACCCTGAGCTGAGAAAGTAAGGATGGTAGTGGGTCCTGGGGGAGATCTAAGGGCATCAACGTGGACTTCTCCCAATTTATACCTAACCCGCAAAACCTACCAAACTCCTTAAGATATTTCATTATTGCCGGTAAAGACGAGCGGATATTGGTCAAAAAAAGAAGATAGTTTGTATATAATGATACATTTTCCTCTATCTCCCCTAATCAGACCGGTAACATCAGATGAAGCCCGCATAAGACAAGCCAAGGGCTCCATAGCTAGGGTAAAGAGCAGGGGGGATAATGGGCATCCCTGCCTAGTGCCCCGGCAAAGTCTGAAAGTAGAAGATTGGAGGCCATTAACCCCAAATGATGCCATAGGAGCTGCATACAACCGTACCCATTGGCAAAAATTAGAACCAAGCTCGAATTTTTCCAGAATGGCCCATAGATAAAGCCAATCAACACTATCGAAGGCCTTTCTGGCATCCAGTGCCAAAAAGGCACGATTTGGATGATCCGGGACCGGAACCTGCATATTTAATAATGCACGTCTAATATTACATAGTTACATAGTTAGTAAGGTTGAATAAAGACACCAGTCCATCCAGTTCAACCTGAGTGAGTGTGGGTCTACAACCCTGACCCTTGTCCCTAACCCTGAACATCGCACACTCACATCAATCCCTACCCTCAATCCAAGGTCCCCATTCATATACTAGGGCCAATTTTGGACAGAAGCCAATTAACCTACCAGCATGTCTTTGGAGTGTGGGAGGAAACCGGAGTACCCGGAGGAAACCCACGCAGGCACAGGGAGAACATGCAAACTCCAGGCAGGTAGTGTCGTGGTTGGGATTCGAACCAGCGACCCTTTTTTACTGCTAGGCGAGAGTGCTAACCACTGCACCACTGTGCCGCCCATATTAACTGCTGTTGACATATTGGGCATAAATCCTACCTGATCTGAGTGAATATGTTTAATAACCTTGTTTAATCTAGCTATCAGGAGAGGGAACCTGGATATATAGGGCTTCCGCTGCAGAGGTATTGGCCTTTGCAAGTTCGAGCTCTCCACGGGAAGCAGTTTTAATGACACTAATTTTTTGGATCAACAGTCTCTGAAGGTAGGCCATGAGAGCATCCCATACAACCCATATGGGAGCGGAGCTCAAAATTAAGAGACCAAAAGTCCATAATGCAAGCAGCAAAAACACTCTTTGGGAAATAGTTCAAGCCAAAAGGGGTTCAATCTCCATGGCATATTGGACACCCGATGCCCTGATGTTAAGGTGACTATCAGAGGGGAGTGATCTGAAATTCCCCGAGGTTCTATACTAACATCTACTATGCATGGTACAAGATCTGCCGAACACAGAACTAAATCAATTCTTGATCAGGAATTGTGTGTTTTAGAATAGCATGTATAAGCACATTCTTCAGGATGTAACCTCCCCTCCACATGTTGTAGAGCTCTAATTTCCAGCATAGTCTTCCAAGCGGGGAGAGATGCTCAGAGGTCATTGACCTTGGAGCTGGGCATCTGTCCCGCTTCAGATCAATTACATTATTGAAATCTCCAAGTACCAATATTGGCACCTGGGAGGAGGCCCCCTACATAGTTGGCGAGGTTGAAAAAAGACACAAGTCCATCAAGTCCAACCTATGTGCGATTATGTGTCAGTATTACATTGTATATCCCTGTATGTTGCGTTCATTTAGGTGCTTATCTAATAGTTTCTTGAAATTATTGATGCTGCCCACTGAAACCACAGCCTGTGGAAGGGAATTCCACATCCTTGCCCCTCTTACAGTAAAGAACCAGCTACGGAGTTTGAGGTTAAACCTCTTTTCCTCTAATTTTAATGAGTGGCCACGAGTCTTGTTAAACTCTCTTTTGCGAAAAAGTTTTATTTCTATTGTAGTGTCACCAGTATGGTATTTGTATATTGAAATCATATCCCCTCTCAAGCGTATCTTCTCCAGAGAGAATAAGTTCAGTGTTCGCAACCTTTCCTCATAACCAAGATCCTCCAGACCCTTTATTAGCTTTGTGGCCCTTCTTTGTACTCGCTCCATTTCCAGTACATCCTTCCTGAGGACTGGTGCCCAGAACTGGACAGCATACTCTAGGTGCGGCCGGACCAGAGTCTTGTAGAGTGGGAGAATTATCGTTTTATCTCTGGAGTTGATCCACTTTTTAAGTGTGTGTGTGTATATATATATATATATATATATATATATATATATATATATATATATATATATATATATATATATATATATATATATATATATGCCAGAATTAACTCAAGTTCATCCAGCTTGCATTGTAAAAAAAAAATTATTTGCCATTTACGTCTTCCATAGTCCTACTACATGTGAACACTATGTCAGTGTAAACTAAAACAGAGACCCCCCCCCCCCTTAAATGGGCAGTAAAAACTAAATGGTATGCTTCTTGAAAATAACAATGTTTCAAAAATCTAGTCACATTGCACGTGGCGTGCGTCTCCTGCAGACAGATGAGGGCAGGGCGGAAAGAGGAAAAATAATCAAAGACAGATTGTGTTTTTAAAGAATTATTCATTCCCCTGACATTCCAAGAGAAAATTTGAATTGGTTGATTTACCATTAGTACAAAAGTAAAATTTAACTACTAGCCAGCCCGCACTAAGTACAATAATAAATGGCACATAGGTATAAAACAAAAAAATTATAATTTATATATATCTATATATCTATATATCTATATATCTCTATATATCTATATATATATATATATATATATATATATATATATATATATATCTATATATCTATCTATCTATCTATATATATATATATATCCCCACCCCACAAAAAACAAACTGTTCCACACGGGGGAAAGCCACTAAAAAAAATAAAAATAAAAAATAGTGGCTATCGCTGATTAAGCCTCCGACAACCTGGCTTATACTTAAATGTGCAGTTCTTCCCACAACAAGCTTTGTGTGGATCTCCTACTAGAATAGGCCTATCGCCCCAAGGTCCAATTTTAAATTGACCGTCAAGCCAGTCCTGTGCATCCTGGGGCGTTTTAAATACTTGCACATTGCCTTCATGAACCACCCGCGAGCAGGATAGAGCACAGAATATTTTAACCCTTGGAGTAAGAGACGTTTCTTAGCTTCTTGGAAGTTTGCCCTTCGTTTCTGAACCTCTGGTGAAAAGTCGGGGAAGAACATAATTTTAGATCAATTATAGCTAATATCATTTAGAACTCGCGCTCTTCGCAAAATATTCTCCTTGTCTCTGTAATTTAAAAGAGGTATTAGAAAGGGCCGTGGTAGATTTCCTGGTTTCTGAAGCCGGGTAGGGACCCGATGAGCCCGTTTTACTATAAGTAATGAAGAAAGATAGACCTTGCCAAGGATTTCAATAAGCCACTGTTCAGCAAATTTAATTGGGTCATTACCCTCGGCCTTCTCTGGTATACCCAGAACCCGAACGTTATAACGTAAACAGTTCTCCATGTCTTTGACTTCAGAAATAGTATTAAGCTAACCCAGCTTTCTAATGCTTTGGTACGTTCCTGTACATTTTGAAGATCCCCACGTATATGAACAACCTCTTCCTGTATGGCTTGTACCTGGCCTGTAATCAGGGAAAGGCAGGAGGAACAGTGTTGTATCAAAGAACAAACATCCCTAAGGGCCGGTTCACATTAGAAGCGGCACGACTTGCAGGTCGCCTCACCGAGGCGACCTGCACACGACTGCCGCGGCGACTTGCAAGACGACTTCTGTATAGAAGTCTATGCAAGTCGCCCCCAAAGTAGTACAGGAACCTTTCTTCTAAGTCGCTCCGATTAGAACGGTTCCATTGTACAGAACGGGAGGCGACTTGTCAGGCGGCTAGGTCGCCTGACAAGTCGCCCCCGTGTGAACCGGCTCTTAGTGTGGGTTAAAAAGACCTCCAACTGTACTCTCCCATCAATTATTTTTTGAGTAGAGACATTCTGAATAGAAACAAACAGTTTGAACAGTAGATGTATTTGCATTCATACTCACCGTGAGTGAAGAATGAGGATGAAGAGGGGGCGTGGCTACCGCGCAGCTGAATGGACGCTTAAACCCACAGCTCCGCTCCAGCTACAGGAACCGAAGCCTTGGGGACGACACAACGACCCTGCTCAACCATAAAAACGAGCCTAAAAGCCCTGCAACTACCGCAAGATGACCCGCAGGAAAAAGGACAACGATCAGCTGAAGAAATTACCGGATTTCTTCCAGATGAAAAACCGCGGCCTTCTCCAAGATGGCGCCGGCGCCATGCGAGATCCTCCTTCCCCCACAGGCAGCGCGCGGTCTGCGATCTCCAGCCCGGGCTCACAAGCAGGCTCTAAGCACAGCTCTCCTGGTGCCTCCACACCCATGTCCCGCAGCCCAGCAAAGTCCAAACCTCGGTTGGCAGAGGACACTCAGCAAGGCAGCATGACTCCGGACACCATGGAGGACACAAGGGAGCTGGTGGATCCGTTCACAGCCTTCCCAACAACGGGTAAGCCTGTATCAGACACCACCTTAAAAGATATGCTTGTCTCCCTACGCAGCTCTATGCATACAGATATGATGCAATGTGTACACAACTTTAAATCTGAACTAGGAGCTATAGGGGGAAGAGTTGATCACATAGAAGAGAAAATGGGGGATTTTGCAGCATCTCACAATACTCTGATTGACGCCCATAATGACCAGTCTGATGAGATCACATGGCTTAGGTCAAAGGTCGCCGACCTTGAAGACAGGTCAAGAAGAAACAACATTAAGATTAGAGGGGTCCCTGAAAATGTTCTTCCCCCACAACTCCAGCAATATGCACAGGATCTAATCCAAACCTTCTTACCTAACATCCCAGATAATGAAATCTATATAGACCGCATTCACAGACTCCCAAAGCCAGCACACCTCCCTGACAACATACCCAGGGACGTGCTGATGCGAGTGCACTTTTACCAGACCAAGGAACAACTCATGTCTGCGTTCCGTAAAAACCAACAACCCCCAGAAAGGTTCGCACATCTCCAACTGTTCGCAGACCTCTCACAATTTACCATGCAAAAACGAAAAGCCTTATTGCCGGTGACCAAAGCTCTCCGCAACCACGATATACCATATCGGTGGGGATACCCCGTGAAAATAACAGTTACCCATGATGGTAACAATACGGTAATCACAAACGTGGAGGAGGGACTCAAATTGCTTCGATCACTAGACATACTACCTGATCGCCCCTCAGAGGGCCCTTCACCCCCTGCTAAACTCGACACTCAGTACGAATGGCAAACAGTGTCCAGAAAGAGCAGCACCAAACGAAACAACTCAAAAACACCCAAATATAAAACCTAACTCTACTTCACCGCACCAAGGTTCCTGCTAAAGCCTGGAACATGTACCAAAGTTCCCCCCCTCTTGAGATATGGGCATATGTAGTGCCCCCAGATGCAAGTTCAACCACACAGTTATTTTGCAATACTTGTTTTTTTTACAATTACCTTTTATTTTTTCCCCTACTCTGATCTCTCTCTCCCTCTACTGGTCTGAACTCCAAGTGGACATCCTCCTCAAAGTGGACCCAGGAAGCAACAACCAACCCAACCAACGCCGACTCATCGAAACAGGATGGACTACTCCAAAGAGACCAAGGTACTACACACACCACCCCCTATACTACTCTAAATGGCGCTTAAAATAATTACATTTAATGTAAATGGTCTCAACCACCCGGCCAAGAGAGCTTCTGTATGGAAAGAAGCAATAAAGCTCCAAGCAGATGTCTTATGCCTTCAAGAGACACACTTTGCCACTGGTAATACCCCACATTTTCAACACCAGCAATTTCCTCATGTTTTTCTTGCCTCAGCTCCTTCGAAACAAAAAGGAGTCCTTATCGCTATTAGAGACTCTATAGCCTTTCATCTTGTGGAAACACACGTAGACCCAGCTGGAAGATATATAATACTCATAGGGAAGCTTAATAACAAACCCTTTACCATCGCTAATCTATATGCTCCTAACTCTCACCAACTCCGTTTCCTGAGGAGACTCTACCGTAAAATTTCTACCGTTCAACAGGGATCTCTGATTGTCTGTGGAGACCACAACATAGCACCTGACCACTCTTTGGACACTACCTCCAAGGCCAAGCGTCCTCCTTCACTTCAGCCTCTACTACATTCGGAAAATATATTCGATGTATGGCGCTGCCAACATGCAAATGAGAAGGACTACACCTTTCATTCTGCTAGACATAATTCATATTCCAGAATAGATTTGATTATGGTTGATAAAATGTTATTGCAGGCAGTGTCCTCCTCCACCATACATGACATCACATGGTCTGACCATGCTCCTGTATCGATCACGGTGGTGGAGGGGCACACTCCAAGCCCGGCATATATATGGAGAGCCAACACACGTGTTCTTCAAATGCCACAGCATGTTAAAAATTTAAGTAAAAACCTAACTGAATTTTTTGAAGCCAATACTGGTTCGGTATCTGATCCGGCAGTATTGTGGTGCGCCCATAAAGCGTTTGTTAGAGGGTTGATGCTTCAGATAAGTGCAAGGGAGAAGAGGCAGAGGACGCAAAAACTAAATTCACTAATCAATGATATCAAAGAGCTGGAGACAGCAAACAAACAAAACCCCACCCCTCACAATGCCCAAAAGTTGTCCCAGCTCCGTTTGGATCTCAGACTCCTATTGATCGAAAGATATGACAAACACATACAATACCTTAGAATGTCTCACTACTCATCGGGCAACCGTGCAGGCAAATTCTTAGCCCAAAGGCTCAAGATAGCTAGAACCAAGTCCAAAATACCTTTCTTGACACACCCCATCACTAAATGCAACATCTACAATCCCAAAGACATAGCAAACTCCTTTGCTGAATACTACTCTACGCTATACAACCTGAAAACAGACCCTGATACTCCACAACCAACTGAGGAGAAAATTCAGGCTTTTCTAGCACAACTCAATCTTCCTTCTCTATCTCATACACAACTTGAGACCCTTAACGCCCCCATAACCGAGTCTGAGATCCAAAAGGGGATACGATCACTCCCCCTGGGTAAATCTCCAGGCCCAGATGGTCTCCCCAATGGGTACTATAAGACATTCCAATCCATACTAGCCCCAACTCTACAGACAGTATACTCTGCTGCGGTGTCCTCTGCCTCGTTTCCCCCAGAAATGCTTAAAGCATATGTAGTAACTATCCCAAAGCCTGGTAAGGAGCCTACCTCCCCGGCCAACTTCAGGCCAATATCATTACTTAACACTGATGTTAAGCTTTATGCAAAAATATTGGCCCACAGACTGCTTCCAATCCTCCCACTTCTTATAAAACCCGACCAATCTGGCTTCACGGCAGGAAGACAACCGGCCGATGCTACCAGAAGGGTCATCAACATAATACAACATGCCGGGTCGTGTCGGACGCCTTCTCTGCTCCTCTCTTTGGATGCGGAGAAGGCGTTCGACAGGATACACTGGGGTTACATGAGCCAAACCCTGCAAAAATACGGGTTCGCTGGCCCCATACTATCTGCTATACGGGCATTGTATTCTTCTCCCTGTGCACAAGTCTTTACATCTAATTTACTATCTGACACCTTCAACATATCAAACGGGACTAGACAGGGCTGTCCTCTCTCCCCCTCAATTTTTAACCTACTGATAGAACCCCTTGCAGAAAGAATCAGAACACATCCGAAAATCTTAGGCTTCTCCATACAAGGCAAATCACACAACATAAACCTATTTGCAGATGACATCATCTTATTCCTCTCTCAACCCAAAATATCATTAAGCCATGCACACAATACCCTAAACGAGTTTAGCAACATCTCATATTATAAAGTCAATTTTACAAAATCAATTATACTAGATTTAGGAATACCCCCCTCCTTAAAATCCGAACTTCAGACATCCTTCCCCTATACATGGAGCAAGACGAGCATAACCTACCTAGGTCTTACATTGACCAAAAACCCAAATGACCTAGCAGAAACCAACTACTCCTCTTTACTTAATAAACTCACCAAAGAAACAAATAGATTAGCCAAAATAGAACTAACCTGGTCGGGCCGTCTTGCCTCATTCAAAATGTTAATCTTACCCCAAATACTATACATATTCCGAACATTAGCTGTCCCAATACACAACACACATATCAAAGCCTTAAACTCTCTACTTTCCAGATACATCTGGCAATCTAAGAGACCAAGATGCTCTAAACTCCTCCTGGTCAAACATAGAAGAGCGGGAGGGATGGGACTGGTAGACATTAGGGACTATTATCGTGCTGCAGTTCTTACACAACTTAAAGAATGGTTTGACCCAACATCTGACAACCTATGGTGTGGAATTGAAAGAACTCTGATTCCTTCTAACAACCTACAATGTTTCCTACTTTTCGATGTCTGGAAACCCCACCCACTACACACCCTCCCACTCACCCTCCAAGCATCATTATCTGCATGGAGAGACCTATGTAAAAACCCAACCACGCCACCCCAACTCCAGGAAATCCCTATACCCATAGCAATCATCTCTCAAGCCATCCCCAATCTTAACATGGGAGAATGGCACAATAGAGGTATAAAATTTATCACGGATTTATATTCCAATAACTCCCTTATCCCCTTCACCACACTGCAGGACCAATATAATCTATGCCCTACAGATCAATATAAATATAACCAAGTAGCTCATCTCCTACGCTCTATTAAATCATACCATATATACTTACCTACAGAGGCATGGAAATATCTCACTTCGAAACCCACTCCTCCAAAAGGTATTTCTCTGTTCTACAATATTTTTCAAAGTAAACTAGATTTTATCAAATCTCAACCTTTCCAGAAATGGGAAACAGATCTGAATGTACGCATTGCGAACTCACAGTGGCAGTCCGCATTTAGATCACTCTATAAAGCTTCAAAATGTGTCAACCACTGGGAACTCTCCCAGAAAATTGCATTACGCTGGTATCTTACACCTTACAGGATTTCAAAATTTGGAAACAATGGCTCCCCACTATGCTGGAGAAAGTGTGGCTCCATAGGTAACCTATTACATATGTTCTGGTCCTGTAGGCACCTAACTAGCTTTTGGAACTCTGTCTTCCGGTTTATTTCTAACATTACGGGAATTCTAACCCGCCCCAAACCAAGCTTGGCAATTTTAAATGTCGGTATTGAAAATTTCCCTCCTGAATTCAAAACTGTAATCACACATATTCTCCTAGCTGCTAGAACACTAATAGCCAAACATTGGAAGGCAGACAGAGCTCCAAATGTATCCGAAGTCCTCACAAACACCCAGACACATTATGTTTATGAATCTCTTATAGCCATTAAGAATGGTCAGAAAGAAAAGTTTGATAAAAATTGGAAAATTTGGACAACATGGTTTAAAGGTAACTGACTTTAACAAATATTAGATGAACTATTCAAAATCTAGATGCTTCCACTATGTCCACATGAGATCAGACCATGGATGAACCTCCTTCTACCTTCTCCCCTCCCTCCCCTACTCCCTTCCCTCCTTCCCTCCCTCCCTTTGTTATTATTTTCTTATACGTTAAACTTCTAGCAATATTATATCCGCATATGGATAACATGTTATTCAGCTATAACTATAATAATGATATTAATACGCCTCATGAGACCATTACCTTAATAACATATTGGAGATTAGACTGTCTAAATAAAATAGATATACCTATGTTAATGTAATATGGTACAACATAACGGTGTAACACTGTACTCTATGTATAACATGCAAAACTCAATAAAAATCATTTAAAAAAAAAAAAAAAGAATGAGGATGAAGACAATGGGGGCCAAAGTCAGCTGGGCATCAGTTTTTTTTTAAAGAAATTTTTTATTCGGATTTACTACAGTACATCATTGTTCAGAAGAAATAGCATAACAGGCTAACATGTATCCAAACCATAATAGAGTAAAAGTACAGACTTAGGGGGTAGGGGTAACTCCATCAAATACCGCTGTACGGTACACCTTATAAAAGGGCTCATAACTAGTGGATGCTAGTGGTGCACCGAAATTTCGGCAGCCGAAAACGGTGTTTTTTCATTCGGCCGAATAAAAAAAAAACAGCCGATACCAAAAAGGGGGTGTGGTCTGCCCTGGGTGCCGCCCATTCCTCCACTCCCCTCCTCCTCCACTCGCCGCGATCTTCGTGTTGCACGGAGCTGAATTGCCTGGGCCGCAGTAACAATGTCCTGCCTCCTGTGATAGACGGCACACTGATCCAATGGTGGGACATTGAATCAGCGTGACGTGATTACAGGAGGCGGGATATTGTTACTGCAGCCCGGGCAATTCAAATCCAGTTCCATGACACATGGAGATCGCCGCTGATGCGGGCACAGGCAGGCTGCACATGATGGGCACTGGTAAAGCCGCTGGGCATACATGATGGGCACTAGAAAAGCTGCTGGGCATACATGATGGGCAATGGCAAGCTGCACATGGACACTGATGCATATGACAGGCACTGGTGGGGCTGCTGGGCACTGGCAAGCTGCAAATGATGGGCACTGGCGGGCTGCATATGACGGGCACTGGTGGGCTGCTGGGCACTGGCAGGCTGTATATGATGGGCACTAGCAGGCTGCTGAGCACAAGAAAGCTGCATATGACCATCTCCGGTATCATGTCTGCAGTCTCTGACCATCTGCGGTATCATGTCTGCAGTCTCTGACCATCTGCGGTATCATGTCTGCAGTCTCTGACCATCTGCGGTATCATGTCTGCAGTCTCTGACCATCTGCGGTATCATGTCTGCAGTCTCTGACCATCTGCGGTATCATGTCTGCAGTCTCTGACCATCTGCGGTATCATGTCTGCAGTCTCTGACCATCTGCGGTATCATGTCTGCAGTCTCTGACCATCTGCGGTATCATGTCTGCAGTCTCTGACCATCTCCGGTATCATGTCTGCAGTCTCTGACCATCTCCGGTATCATGTCTGCAGTCTCTGACCATCTCCGGTATCATGTCTGCAGTCTCTGACCATCTCCGGTATCATGTCTGCAGTCTCTGACCATCTTCTGTATCATAGCTGCTAGAGGTGCATTGAATGGAAATTTTGCTAATACTATTAGCAATGTGTTTAAGAGATTGCAGACATGATACAAGAGATGGTCAGAGACTGCAGACTGCATTTTTCTTGAATGTTCTTAAAAGGTGCCAATAATGGTCAACAATAAAATTCATATTAATTTAAATTGGTGATATTAATTAAAATGTTGTATACTAGAATACAATTTTATATAAAAATATATATATTTTTTTAAAAACTCATTTTCGGTATCAGTTTTTGGCTTAGTGTAATTTTTTATTTTCGGTATCGGTTTCGGCACCAAGAAACCCATTCGGTGCACCCCTAGTGGATACAGTGCTAAAGTTTCAGGAAAAGAGTAAGGATTGATGGCAAGCCCATTAGAAGGTGGGTGTAGACAACTCACCGCAAGGGTGAGGGGGGTTCATTGCCCAGGTTGGGTGTAGAGTCTGGTAGCTTTAGTTTGGGCATCAGTTTTGATCAGCTGCAGGCAGGGTCCTTCATTGCGGGAGACCACCCCATATTCCTCTAATTGTCCATTATGGTCTTGCACCAGGTTAGTGCCCTCTTGGCGGGCGACATTCCCTCTTGCTCTATCAGCTCAGGTTTGAGAGGGGGGGGGGGGGGGGGCACTATACTACTGCTTCCCAATCCTCCTGGATCCAGCATGTTTTTGGTAATGTTTGCAGCGCTTGTCCCCTCCTTACCTTTAAACATTTCCCTTCATTTCTTAATAATGAAGAAAATCTAAATAAAACTAATTCCACCTTAAGCTTAAAACTCTCCTATTCTCCATAAAAGTAACAGCACACCATGCAGTGCAAAGGGTCTCAGACTTTTTTAAACTTATTAAGTCTTTGCATGCTTGCCACAGATCACAGTTGGGACTCACTTCGATATCAACACAATTGCTAAAAATTAATTTAGAGGTGTTTACATACAGTACGCTACTAAACTGGAAATCAGGCCTGCCTCAGAAATAGAACAAAAAATGGTAATATAGTGCAGTGGTCCCCAACCTATTTTGCAACAGGGACTGGCTTCTCGGAAGAAAATGCTTCCAAGGAACGGTGGGTGTTAGTGCTTCAATCATCCTGACACCATGATTGATATGGTGTTAAAATGAAATAAAATGCATTATTTCTATTACTACATTGTAATATATAATGAAATAGTTCAATGCTCACTGTAGCCTGCCACTAGATGCACCGTGTCTCTAGTCTGCCATAGCCACCAGATGCAGAGTCACTTTGTGAGGGCGAAGTGCAGTAAAACTCACTAAAGCCTCCTACAGCCTCTCCCCAGCACTACGGCCTCCTAGAAATCCAGCATTCAAGTACATGAACAAGTAAACCGGCATATGCGCAGTATGGGACAGGGATCGGATTATGTAAAAACATTTTTAAATACATTTTTTTTTTTAAACGGCCCGATTCTCCCGTGCAAATGCACACGTCAGTCCCATACACCCGTAAAACGGCGATCGCACCACACATGAGGCATTGCTGTGAATGGCAGAGCAAGGGCAATAATTCTTGCACCAGACCTCCTGTGTGCATCAAAAAACTTGTAAACTGTAAAGGCTTTAAAAGTCTCACCTATGGAGATTTTTAAGTACCGTAATTTGTCGCCATTCCACTCCATTTTAAAGTGTGTCATTTTTGGTATTTAGTTACTTGGCATTACATCATCTTTTATATTTTACCAAACAATTGAGTATTATATTGCGTTTTTGTGCATTAAAATTCATTAGAGCGTGTTTTTTTTTTTTTTGTTTTGTTTTTAAAATTGCATTTGAAAAGCTTCTGTGCAAATATCATGCGACATAAAAATAAAAAAATAATAAAAACACCTACAATTTTATTATCAGTGTCTCTATTTAAATATATAATGTTTGAGGGGTTCCAAGTAGTTTTCTAGTCAAAAAATTATCTTTTTTACATACAGGAGAGAAGTGTCAGAATTGAACCGGACTGGAATTACTTAAAGAGATAATGCAAAGCATTCCAACAGTTGACATTTACCAATAATCTAATAAAACCTTTAGAGGGTAAGCTTTTGTGCACTTTTACCAGACCAAGGAACAACTCATGTCTGCGTTCCGTAAAAACCAACAACCTCCAGAAAGGTTCGCACATCTCCAACTGTTCGCAGACCTCTCACAATTTACCATGCAAAAACGAAAAGCCTTATTGCCGGTGACCAAAGCTCTCCGCAACCACGATATACCATATCGGTGGGGATACCCCGTGAAAATAACAGTTACCCATGATGGTAACAATACGGTAATCACAAACGTGGAGGAGGGACTCAAATTGCTTCGATCACTAGACATACTACCTGATCGCCCCTCAGAGGGCCCTTCACCCCCTGCTAAACTCGACACTCAGTACGAATGGCAAACAGTGTCCAGAAAGAGCAGCACCAAACGAAACAACTCAAAAACACCCAAATATAAAACCTAACTCTACTTCACCGCACCAAGGTTCCTGCTAAAGCCTGGAACATGTACCAAAGTTCCCCCCCTCTTGAGATATGGGCATATGTAGTGCCCCCAGATGCAAGTTCAACCACACAGTTATTTTGCAATACTTGTTTTTTTTACAATTACCTTTTATTTTTTCCCCTACTCTGATCTCTCTCTCCCTCTACTGGTCTGAACTCCAAGTAGACATCCTCCTCAAAGTGGACCCAGGAAGCAACAACCAACCCAACCAACGCCGACTCATCGAAACAGGATGGACTACTCCAAAGAGACCAAGGTACTACACACACCACCCCCTATACTACTCTAAATGGCGCTTAAAATAATTACATTTAATGTAAATGGTCTCAACCACCCGGCCAAGAGAGCTTCTGTATGGAAAGAAGCAATAAAGCTCCAAGCAGATGTCTTATGCCTTCAAGAGACACACTTTGCCACTGGTAATACCCCACATTTTCAACACCAGCAATTTCCTCATGTTTTTCTTGCCTCAGCTCCTTCGAAACAAAAAGGAGTCCTTATCGCTATTAGAGACTCTATAGCCTTTCATCTTGTGGAAACACACGTAGACCCAGCTGGAAGATATATAATACTCATAGGGAAGCTTAATAACAAACCCTTTACCATCGCTAATCTATATGCTCCTAACTCTCACCAACTCCGTTTCCTGAGGAGACTCTACCGTAAAATTTCTACCGTTCAACAGGGATCTCTGATTGTCTGTGGAGACCACAACATAGCACCTGACCACTCTTTGGACACTACCTCCAAGGCCAAGCGTCCTCCTCCTTCACTTCAGCCTCTACTACATTCGGAAAATATATTCGATGTATGGCGCTGCCAACATGCAAATGAGAAGGACTACACCTTTCATTCTGCTAGACATAATTCATATTCCAGAATAGATTTGATTATGGTTGATAAAATGTTATTGCAGGCAGTGTCCTCCTCCACCATACATGACATCACATGGTCTGACCATGCTCCTGTATCGATCACGGTGGTGGAGGGGCACACTCCAAGCCCGGCATATATATGGAGAGCCAACACACGTGTTCTTCAAATGCCACAGCATGTTAAAAATTTAAGTAAAAACCTAACTGAATTTTTTGAAGCCAATACTGGTTCGGTATCTGATCCGGCAGTATTGTGGTGCGCCCATAAAGCGTTTGTTAGAGGGTTGATGCTTCAGATAAGTGCAAGGGAGAAGAGGCAGAGGACGCAAAAACTAAATTCACTAATCAATGATATCAAAGAGCTGGAGACAGCAAACAAACAAAACCCCACCCCTCACAATGCCCAAAAGTTGTCCCAGCTCCGTTTGGATCTCAGACTCCTATTGATCGAAAGATATGACAAACACATACAATACCTTAGAATGTCTCACTACTCATCGGGCAACCGTGCAGGCAAATTCTTAGCCCAAAGGCTCAAGATAGCTAGAACCAAGTCCAAAATACCTTTCTTGACACACCCCATCACTAAATGCAACATCTACAATCCCAAAGACATAGCAAACTCCTTTGCTGAATACTACTCTACGCTATACAACCTGAAAACAGACCCTGATACTCCACAACCAACTGAGGAGAAAATTCAGGCTTTTCTAGCACAACTCAATCTTCCTTCTCTATCTCATACACAACTTGAGACCCTTAACGCCCCCATAACCGAGTCTGAGATCCAAAAGGGGATACGATCACTCCCCCTGGGTAAATCTCCAGGCCCAGATGGTCTCCCCAATGGGTACTATAAGACATTCCAATCCATACTAGCCCCAACTCTACAGACAGTATACTCTGCTGCGGTGTCCTCTGCCTCGTTTCCCCCAGAAATGCTTAAAGCATATGTAGTAACTATCCCAAAGCCTGGTAAGGAGCCTACCTCCCCGGCCAACTTCAGGCCAATATCATTACTTAACACTGATGTTAAGCTTTATGCAAAAATATTGGCCCACAGACTGCTTCCAATCCTCCCACTTCTTATAAAACCCGACCAATCTGGCTTCACGGCAGGAAGACAACCGGCCGATGCTACCAGAAGGGTCATCAACATAATACAACATGCCGGGTCGTGTCGGACGCCTTCTCTGCTCCTCTCTTTGGATGCGGAGAAGGCGTTCGACAGGATACACTGGGGTTACATGAGCCAAACCCTGCAAAAATACGGGTTCGCTGGCCCCATACTATCTGCTATACGGGCATTGTATTCTTCTCCCTGTGCACAAGTCTTTACATCTAATTTACTATCTGACACCTTCAACATATCAAACGGGACTAGACAGGGCTGTCCTCTCTCCCCCTCAATTTTTAACCTACTGATAGAACCCCTTGCAGAAAGAATCAGAACACATCCGAAAATCTTAGGCTTCTCCATACAAGGCAAATCACACAACATAAACCTATTTGCAGATGACATCATCTTATTCCTCTCTCAACCCAAAATATCATTAAGCCATGCACACAATACCCTAAACGAGTTTAGCAACATCTCATATTATAAAGTCAATTTTACAAAATCAATTATACTAGATTTAGGAATACCCCCCTCCTTAAAATCCGAACTTCAGACATCCTTCCCCTATACATGGAGCAAGACGAGCATAACCTACCTAGGTCTTACATTGACCAAAAACCCAAATGACCTAGCAGAAACCAACTACTCCTCTTTACTTAATAAACTCACCAAAGAAACAAATAGATTAGCCAAAATAGAACTAACCTGGTCGGGCCGTCTTGCCTCATTCAAAATGTTAATCTTACCCCAAATACTATACATATTCCGAACATTAGCTGTCCCAATACACAACACACATATCAAAGCCTTAAACTCTCTACTTTCCAGATACATCTGGCAATCTAAGAGACCAAGATGCTCTAAACTCCTCCTGGTCAAACATAGAAGAGCGGGAGGGATGGGACTGGTAGACATTAGGGACTATTATCGTGCTGCAGTTCTTACACAACTTAAAGAATGGTTTGACCCAACATCTGACAACCTATGGTGTGGAATTGAAAGAACTCTGATTCCTTCTAACAACCTACAATGTTTCCTACTTTTCGATGTCTGGAAACCCCACCCACTACACACCCTCCCACTCACCCTCCAAGCATCATTATCTGCATGGAGAGACCTATGTAAAAACCCAACCACGCCACCCCAACTCCAGGAAATCCCTATACCCATAGCAATCATCTCTCAAGCCATCCCCAATCTTAACATGGGAGAATGGCACAATAGAGGTATAAAATTTATCACGGATTTATATTCCAATAACTCCCTTATCCCCTTCACCACACTGCAGGACCAATATAATCTATGCCCTACAGATCAATATAAATATAACCAAGTAGCTCATCTCCTACGCTCTATTAAATCATACCATATATACTTACCTACAGAGGCATGGAAATATCTCACTTCGAACCCCACTCCTCCAAAAGGTATTTCTCTGTTCTACAATATTTTTCAAAGTAAACTAGATTTTATCAAATCTCAACCTTTCCAGAAATGGGAAACAGATCTGAATGTACGCATTGCGAACTCACAGTGGCAGTCCGCATTTAGATCACTCTATAAAGCTTCAAAATGTGTCAACCACTGGGAACTCTCCCAGAAAATTGCATTACGCTGGTATCTTACACCTTACAGGATTTCAAAATTTGGAAACAATGGCTCCCCACTATGCTGGAGAAAGTGTGGCTCCATAGGTAACCTATTACATATGTTCTGGTCCTGTAGGCACCTAACTAGCTTTTGGAACTCTGTCTTCCGGTTTATTTCTAACATTACGGGAATTCTAACCCGCCCCAAACCAAGCTTGGCAATTTTAAATGTCGGTATTGAAAATTTCCCTCCTGAATTCAAAACTGTAATCACACATATTCTCCTAGCTGCTAGAACACTAATAGCCAAACATTGGAAGGCAGACAGAGCTCCAAATGTATCCGAAGTCCTCACAAACACCCAGACACATTATGTTTATGAATCTCTTATAGCCATTAAGAATGGTCAGAAAGAAAAGTTTGATAAAAATTGGAAAATTTGGACAACATGGTTTAAAGGTAACTGACTTTAACAAATATTAGATGAACTATTCAAAATCTAGATGCTTCCACTATGTCCACATGAGATCAGACCATGGATGAACCTCCTTCTACCTTCTCCCCTCCCTCCCCTACTCCCTTCCCTCCTTCCCTCCCTCCCTTTGTTATTATTTTCTTATACGTTAAACTTCTAGCAATATTATATCCGCATATGGATAACATGTTATTCAGCTATAACTATAATAATGATATTAATACGCCTCATGAGACCATTACCTTAATAACATATTGGAGATTAGACTGTCTAAATAAAATAGATATACCTATGTTAATGTAATATGGTACAACATAACGGTGTAACACTGTACTCTATGTATAACATGCAAAACTCAATAAAAATCATTTAAAAAAAAAAAAAAAGAATGAGGATGAAGACAATGGGGGCCAAAGTCAGCTGGGCATCAGTTTTTTTTTAAAGAAATTTTTTATTCGGATTTACTACAGTACATCATTGTTCAGAAGAAATAGCATAACAGGCTAACATGTATCCAAACCATAATAGAGTAAAAGTACAGACTTAGGGGGTAGGGGTAACTCCATCAAATACCGCTGTACGGTACACCTTATAAAAGGGCTCATAACTAGTGGATGCTAGTGGTGCACCGAAATTTCGGCAGCCGAAAACGGTGTTTTTTCATTCGGCCGAATAAAAAAAAAACAGCCGATACCAAAAAGGGGGTGTGGTCTGCCCTGGGTGCCGCCCATTCCTCCACTCCCCTCCTCCTCCACTCGCCGCGATCTTCGTGTTGCACGGAGCTGAATTGCCTGGGCCGCAGTAACAATGTCCTGCCTCCTGTGATAGACGGCACACTGATCCAATGGTGGGACATTGAATCAGCGTGACGTGATTACAGGAGGCGGGATATTGTTACTGCAGCCCGGGCAATTCAAATCCAGTTCCATGACACATGGAGATCGCCGCTGATGCGGGCACAGGCAGGCTGCACATGATGGGCACTGGTAAAGCCGCTGGGCATACATGATGGGCACTAGAAAAGCTGCTGGGCATACATGATGGGCAATGGCAAGCTGCACATGGACACTGATGCATATGACAGGCACTGGTGGGGCTGCTGGGCACTGGCAAGCTGCAAATGATGGGCACTGGCGGGCTGCATATGACGGGCACTGGTGGGCTGCTGGGCACTGGCAGGCTGTATATGATGGGCACTAGCAGGCTGCTGAGCACAAGAAAGCTGCATATGACCATCTCCGGTATCATGTCTGCAGTCTCTGACCATCTGCGGTATCATGTCTGCAGTCTCTGACCATCTGCGGTATCATGTCTGCAGTCTCTGACCATCTGCGGTATCATGTCTGCAGTCTCTGACCATCTGCGGTATCATGTCTGCAGTCTCTGACCATCTGCGGTATCATGTCTGCAGTCTCTGACCATCTGCGGTATCATGTCTGCAGTCTCTGACCATCTGCGGTATCATGTCTGCAGTCTCTGACCATCTGCGGTATCATGTCTGCAGTCTCTGACCATCTGCGGTATCATGTCTGCAGTCTCTGACCATCTCCGGTATCATGTCTGCAGTCTCTGACCATCTCCGGTATCATGTCTGCAGTCTCTGACCATCTCCGGTATCATGTCTGCAGTCTCTGACCATCTCCGGTATCATGTCTGCAGTCTCTGACCATCTTCTGTATCATAGCTGCTAGAGGTGCATTGAATGGAAATTTTGCTAATACTATTAGCAATGTGTTTAAGAGATTGCAGACATGATACAAGAGATGGTCAGAGACTGCAGACTGCATTTTTCTTGAATGTTCTTAAAAGGTGCCAATAATGGTCAACAATAAAATTCATATTAATTTAAATTGGTGATATTAATTAAAATGTTGTATACTAGAATACAATTTTATATAAAAATATATATATTTTTTTAAAAACTCATTTTCGGTATCAGTTTTTGGCTTAGTGTAATTTTTTATTTTCGGTATCGGTTTCGGCACCAAGAAACCCATTCGGTGCACCCCTAGTGGATACAGTGCTAAAGTTTCAGGAAAAGAGTAAGGATTGATGGCAAGCCCATTAGAAGGTGGGTGTAGACAACTCACCGCAAGGGTGAGGGGGGTTCATTGCCCAGGTTGGGTGTAGAGTCTGGTAGCTTTAGTTTGGGCATCAGTTTTGATCAGCTGCAGGCAGGGTCCTTCATTGCGGGAGACCACCCCATATTCCTCTAATTGTCCATTATGGTCTTGCACCAGGTTAGTGCCCTCTTGGCGGGCGACATTCCCTCTTGCTCTATCAGCTCAGGTTTGAGAGGGGGGGGGGGGGGGGGGCACTATACTACTGCTTCCCAATCCTCCTGGATCCAGCATGTTTTTGGTAATGTTTGCAGCGCTTGTCCCCTCCTTACCTTTAAACATTTCCCTTCATTTCTTAATAATGAAGAAAATCTAAATAAAACTAATTCCACCTTAAGCTTAAAACTCTCCTATTCTCCATAAAAGTAACAGCACACCATGCAGTGCAAAGGGTCTCAGACTTTTTTAAACTTATTAAGTCTTTGCATGCTTGCCACAGATCACAGTTGGGACTCACTTCGATATCAACACAATTGCTAAAAATTAATTTAGAGGTGTTTACATACAGTACGCTACTAAACTGGAAATCAGGCCTGCCTCAGAAATAGAACAAAAAATGGTAATATAGTGCAGTGGTCCCCAACCTATTTTGCAACAGGGACTGGCTTCTCGGAAGAAAATGCTTCCAAGGAACGGTGGGTGTTAGTGCTTCAATCATCCTGACACCATGATTGATATGGTGTTAAAATGAAATAAAATGCATTATTTCTATTACTACATTGTAATATATAATGAAATAGTTCAATGCTCACTGTAGCCTGCCACTAGATGCACCGTGTCTCTAGTCTGCCATAGCCACCAGATGCAGAGTCACTTTGTGAGGGCGAAGTGCAGTAAAACTCACTAAAGCCTCCTACAGCCTCTCCCCAGCACTACGGCCTCCTAGAAATCCAGCATTCAAGTACATGAACAAGTAAACCGGCATATGCGCAGTATGGGACAGGGATCGGATTATGTAAAAACATTTTTAAATACATTTTTTTTTTTAAACGGCCCGATTCTCCCGTGCAAATGCACACGTCAGTCCCATACACCCGTAAAACGGCGATCGCACCACACATGAGGCATTGCTGTGAATGGCAGAGCAAGGGCAATAATTCTTGCACCAGACCTCCTGTGTGCATCAAAAAACTTGTAAACTGTAAAGGCTTTAAAAGTCTCACCTATGGAGATTTTTAAGTACCGTAATTTGTCGCCATTCCACTCCATTTTAAAGTGTGTCATTTTTGGTATTTAGTTACTTGGCATTACATCATCTTTTATATTTTACCAAACAATTGAGTATTATATTGCGTTTTTGTGCATTAAAATTCATTAGAGCGTGTTTTTTTTTTTTTGTTTTGTTTTTAAAATTGCATTTGAAAAGCTTCTGTGCAAATATCATGCGACATAAAAATAAAAAAATAATAAAAACACCTACAATTTTATTATCAGTGTCTCTATTTAAATATATAATGTTTGAGGGGTTCCAAGTAGTTTTCTAGTCAAAAAATTATCTTTTTTACATACAGGAGAGAAGTGTCAGAATTGAACCGGACTGGAATTACTTAAAGAGATAATGCAAAGCATTCCAACAGTTGACATTTACCAATAATCTAATAAAACCTTTAGAGGGTAAGCTTTTGTGGGAAGAGGTATCACATCTTGTGATGTTTGTAAAGCTACATTGTTCCTTGCTTGATGATTTCTTTTCTCATCTACTCTGATAAATTATAGCAATAAACAAACAGTAAAGACTACAATATTATAAAGCCCAGTCTGGAACTGACCTGCTGGTGTAACCATGTGGAACCTTTCTATAAGGGTCCTCCCGAGCAGCATACACAAAATTCCAATAACTACTCCGAGGGTCTCTGTAGCCAGGATCATAGGTTTCAGGATAGCGATCCCATCTAGAGTGGTCTATGGGGAGAACAAGATAATACTATCAAATCTAATAAGCTATACAAAATAGAAGTATTATACAAAGCAAGCCATAAAAGGAAGAAGCCATCAAGGAACTCACCTCCATAATCATACTGAGTTTGATAATAGTCCGCATAGTAATTGGCTGGTGCATTGTACCCTTGCCTAAAACAAATGGAAAAAAAAGAAAAACAGACCTTTTAGAAACTTCTCAAAAGCAAACTCCACCCCAATTCTGGGTTTTAGCTTTTGGTATATGCCACTGTGCTTAAAAAATAAAAAACTCCAGTGGCTTAAAAGCAAAACTTTTTTTTTAGTTTTGGATAGAGTAGAGATAGATAAGAAACCATTTCAGGCCTGTGTCCTCGTTAGTGAGATTCGCTTTCTCTGGGTTGTCACTGGAATACTAGTGGGACGCTAGTTCTGGTGATCCTTGTGAGAATTAGGGATTCCCTTACTTGGCAGCTAAAGGACAGGAAACAAAAGGGTCTCTATGGGACAGATGGCCCAAAACAAAAAAAACACCACAGGGGTTATAACCCACCCTTGCAACCCAAAACATGCTACATTATGGAAAATGTATCATTCAACTTTGAAATAGCCATGACAGACTTATTTTGTTCCGGGTGTGAGACAGGAAGTGTGTCTCACAGCCAGAAAGCAGCACTGTGTACTATATGTAGCTGAAACGACATACATTTCATACAGGGCATAGACTGCTTTCACACTTTGCCGCAGATTTGCTGTGATTCTGCCCACGATTTTAAAGCGCCCTTATGTGAATAAATCGTGGGACTCACATTTGAGATGCCATTCATTTGAGCGACACCTAAAATTGTGGCACAGGTTTGCCTCAATAAATTACGCTACAATCGCAGCAACCCGTATCATGGGAAGCATGTCACCCAAAAGTAGCTCCTGAACTTTTGGGCGACATGTGTTGCTGCATTTTATCGCACGGCAGTCCCGCACTGCGGTTTTAGGTGTCATTCAAATGACTGGCATCTCAAATACGAGTCCCCCGATTTGTCATTCACACAACAGCGATTTCAAATCACAGGCAGAATCGCAGCAAATCTGCAAAACGCTGAACTGTGAATGCAGCCTTAGAGCCAGTGCAGCACTTATATGATAATACACAAACCCCCAAGATGGATCAAAGTTTTGAATCAATGCTTTCTGTCAGAACACTGGCACTTATAGTGTAGCATTCATAGTGACCTATAAGTAGGTCTTGGCATTACAAGTTGGGAGCCGTGCTGTTATCAGACTTTCAGGAAATCAGTGTTTGCATATGAGAGTTTGAAAACTCTCTAGGGTTGCTGTGCAGTGATGAATACTGAAGATGCACCCATTTCTCAGAGAAAGTGTTGTTTAACCACACGATCTTCTGAAGGTTTTACCCCATTCATCACCAGGTCATTTTTTGCTATTCAGCACTGCACTACTTTAACTGGTCACTGTGTGTTCATGCAACACTGTACGAAACTTAAATTTGTATCATTTTCACACACAAAAAGAGCTTTCTTTTGGTGGTATTTAATCACCACTGGGTGTTTTATTTTTTGCTATATAAACAAAAATAAAGACTGAGAATTTTGAAAAAAAATAAAAAATTTCTCTACTTTGTTAGAAAACATCCAATAATTTCAAATTAATGTCTTCAAAAATGTAGGCCAAAATGTATTCTGCTACACGTCTTTGGTAAAGAAAATCCCAATAAAGTGTATGTTAATTGGTTTGTGTGAAAGTTATAAAGTCTACAAAACTATGGTATATACCGGTATATTTGAAAATTGATCAGGTCCTGATGTACTAAACAGCCTACCTCATTTCTTGATGGTCTTAAATTGCCAGGACAATGGAACTTTTTGGAAAGCAGACAGTCATAGTGAGTTTTAATTGTAGTTGTAATTTTTTGTCACAATTGTTTTTGGAAAATAAAGAAATTTAATAAAATTTGTTTAAAAAAAAAGAAAAAAAGAAGGATGCAGTACAGCGACATCATATGACTGGTGTGGCTGTGATTAGGAATTTTACAATTTTTTTTACACACTTTCATCAGAGTAGTTTCGGGTCACCATAGTGACGCTGTACTGTTCTGAGGGAGTTGGTGATCAAGTGTTTTGTTTTTTTTGGTTTTTTTACACACACTTTGATTGCCGTTACAGTGTTGAATACTGTAACAGCAACGTTTTGAACGGTCATGAGTTACATTCATAACAGCTGTGCTTTACTACCATGTGCTGTGATTGGCCCAAGTACCATGTGAAAGCTGTGGGCCAACCACAGCATCACTATAGGATACACAGCTGTTATGAATGAAATTCATGCATAACATAGCGATCAAATGATCCCCCGGCCCCTCAAAGCGGCCGGGTACCAGGAGCTGGAATCCACTGTGCCTGGTGGGCACTGAGGTCATGGGAGCGGTGTGCTACATGCCTCTAACCCAGAAGAGGCAGGATGATATACTTGTACATGATCCTGCCTGCACGTGCCGCAAGCGGTTAATAATGTCCTGCTCGAGTGTGGGTGCAACTTGTCATGAAAGCTTGTTTCTGTTAGATTCTCATCCATGCAGCATTACTTAGCGAGTCCTTAAGATAGAGGAAAAATGTGCAGATCCAGTGTTGGGACAGTTACCGTTCATATGCTTCTTCTAAGTCAGAATGGCAGCTTTCAGAATTGTATTCTGGCTGGTTGCTTTAAAATTTATTTTTGCCAGCAGGATAACAGAGCTGCTCGGGATCAAGGGAAGCTCAGAAACATGCTATATGGGAAAGAAAAACTGCATTCAAATAAAGACTAACCTTGAAGATGGTCGGTCTGAGCAGTGACTAGACCTTGAGCTAGGACGCTCTGGTTCTTGGTAAGGATACTTTCCAGGGTTCACAAATCCATTATTACTATATTGTCTGTAGGCTGGGTCATAAGTTCCATAGGAGTCCTGCAAAAGAATATCCTGTGACCAGCAAATATTATATAGGGTTTCATTAACTCATATAAGCTGGCCACATACAGGAAGATTTTGATCTGTCAGACCAGCAATTTAATAGGGCAATGGCCTATACCAGGGGTGTCCAAACTACGGCCCTCCAGTTGTTGCGGAACTACACTTCCCATGAGGCATTGTAAAACTCTGACATTCACAGACATGACTAGGCATGATGGGAGTTGTAGTTCCTTAACAACTGGAGGGCCATAGTTTGGACACCACTGGCCTACACAGAAAAAGTTATCAAATTAGGTGGACACTATATAGATGCTAGTATATTCTACTTACGTGGCAGATCAAAATCCAATTGTGTTTGGTCAGCACTAGCTGTAAAATATTAAGGGCTCATATACAATATGTGCATTGGGCTGTGTTGCTCAATGCAGGCCCAATGCAAAAAGAAGCAGATATCCTATGCTTCCAATAGGCTCAGTTCACAGCAGCATGCATTGGTGTGAGCTGGGCAAAAATGGAAAATGCAGCATTTAAAGTGATTGTAAAGTCTCAAGGTTTTTCACCTTAATGCATACTATGCATTAAGGCGAAAAACCTTCTTTGCTGCAGCTCCCCCCAGAGCCCCCCTTTTTCTTACCTGACCCCCTTTCGATCCAGCGATGTACACAAGCCCAGGCACTGTCTCTGCTGTCAGCTGGAGCCATTTACTGCTGTCAATCAAAACCAGTGACACAGAGTTCTGCCATCTGTGTCCATGGAAGCAGCAGCGGAACACAGGAATGCCCCCACGGAAAGCGGCTTCCCGTGGGGGCACTCCATGGTATGGAGGAGCTGCGAGCACCAGAGGGGGACCACAGAACAAGTGGATCGGGGCTGCTGTGTGCTATTCTACACAACCCAATGCTTTTAAGAAAAGAAAAGAAAAGAAAAAAAGGGTCTCAAGGGACAGCAATAAGGCTAGATTCATACTAGTGCGGGTGGTTTCCGCTACAGGTCCACGCCTGTTCTCGCAGCCATAACCACCCGCAGTGGAAAACACAGGAGATGCATGCGGCTGCCATAAATCCTAACGGCATGCCACATGCACTGGACTTGCGGTTCCTGTGAGGGCTGCGATTTCTAAAAAACTGCAGGGACCCTTTTCCTGTTTCAAAAGGCACGGCAGCCTATTTAAATAAATGGGCTGCTGTGCCCGTTCAGAACAAGTATCACAGAGCCACCATAGTGTGAACCTAGCCTTAGTGCACATCAACAAAATTCACGTGAATACAGCCCAAACAGAAACTCACATTATTAGCTTATACTTCTATACTTATAATTTATACACTGCCTAACCGGTTGAATTAGGAGGCAGCCACGATGACAGGGAATGTCTTCCTCCCCCTGGTGCTTATGTCACTGAAGGAGCATGCAGTCAATGAACGCGTTTCAAGGTGTACCAGTCTTTTCATCACTATGAATGATGCTGATAAAGAGGCCGATACAGCGAGGGGAAAAAGTATTTGATCCTCTGCTGATTTTGAACGTTTGCCCACTGACAAAGAAATGATCAGTCTATAGTTTTTTTGGTAGGTTTATTTTAACAGTGAGAGACAGAATAACAAAAATAACCAGAAAAACGCATTTCAAAAAAGTTATAAAATGATTTGCATTTTAAATTAATGAGTGAAATAAGTATTTGACCCCTTCACAAACCATGGCTTAGGCCTGGTTTATACCTATGCAGGTTGCAGTTTGCATATTACAGATGCCTTTTGCGTTTTTCAATACACGTTTTTGATCCATTAAAGGCTATGGAACCAAAAACCAGAAAAAAGTCCCTGGCCCTTTCCATAAAATGCACAGATGTGAACTACATCCATAGGAAACCATGTTAAATGGACTGTAGTGAGTTTCTGCAAAACTTAACCACTTAAAGACCAGGCCTCTTACTTCAGACTCGGTGTTTACAGAGTCTGAAATCGAACAAGTTTTTTGCTAGAAAATTACTTAAAATCCCCAAAACATTCTACATTTTTTTTCTAACACCCTAGAGAATAAAATGGTGGTCATTGCAATACTTTGTCGTACCGTATTTGCGCAGCGGTCTTACAAACGCACTTTTTTTAAAAAAAAATTAACTTTTTTGAATTAAAAAAAAAAAAAAAATTAAACAGTAAAGTTATCCCATTTTTTTAATACTGTGAAAGATAATGTTACGCCGAGTAAATTGATACCCAACATGTCACGCTTCAAAATTGCGCCCGCTCGTGGAATGGCATCAAATTTTTACCCTTAAAAACCTCCATAGGCGACGTTTAAAAAAATTCTACAGGTTGCACGTTTTGAGTTACAGAGGAGGTCTAGGGCTAGAATTATTGCTCTCACTCTGATTGCGTCGATACCTCAAATGTGTGGTTTGACCATCGTTTTCATATGCGGGCGCTACTCACGTATGCGTTCGCTTCTGCTCATGAGCTCGTCGAGACGGGGCACTTTAAAAAAAAAAAATTCTCTTATTGTACTTGATTTTATTTATTTTTTGTTTAAAAAAAAAAAAAAAATTGGGTCACTTTTATTCCTATTAGAAGGAATGTAAACATTCCTTGTAATAGAAAAAAAAGGCATGACAGGTCCTCTTAAATATGAGATATGGGGTCAAAAAGTCCTCAGATCTCACATTTGGACTTAAATGCAATAAAAAAAAAAAAAAAAAATAAATTTTGTCATTTTAAAAAAATGACAACAGAAAAATGGCCCTTTAAGACATATGGGCGGAAGTGACGTTTTAAGTCGCTTCCATCCTGCTATAGTAAGGAGATGGGTGGGGGCCATCTTCCCCTCACTCGTCTCCATACCCAGCCACGGACAGGTCCCGATCGCCTCTTCCACTGCTGACGGCTCTGGTAAGTGGCGGAGGGCCCCTCTCCCACCGCCGATAACCGTGATCTCGCGGCAAATCCGCCGCAGAGAGCACCATTATCGTAAACAGAACCGCTGGCTCAAAAGATGGATACCTCGGTTGTGGCAGCAGCTGCTGCCGTTACCAAGATAGCCATCTTTAAACTGCCGACTTATATGTAGAGGAGCTGGTCGGCAAGTGGATATAACGCATTAAAAAATGCATAGGTTTGAATCAGGCCTTAGTACTTGGTGGCAAAACCCTTGTTGGCACCCAGAAGTCAGATGTTTCTTGTAGTTGGCCACCAGATTTGCACACATCTCAGGAGAAATTTTGTCCCACTCCTCTTTGCAGATCTTTTCCAAGTCATTAAGGTTTCAAGGCTGATGTTTGGCAACTCGAACCTTCAGCTTCCTCCACATATTTTCTATTGGATTAAGGTCTGGAGACTGGCTAGGCCACAGGCCACTCCAGAACCTTAAGGTGCTTCTTCTTGAGCCACTCCTTTGTTGCCTTGGCCATGTGTTTTGGGTCATTGTCATGCTGGAATACCCATCCACGACCTATTTTCAATGGCCTGGCTTAAGGAAGGAGGTTCTTACCCAAGATTTGACAGTACATGGCCCTATCTATCATCCCTTTGATGCTGTGAAGTTGCCCTGTCCCCTTAGCAGAAAAACAACCCCAAAGCATAAGGTTTCCACCTCCATGTTGGACAATGGGGGTGGTGTTCTTGGGGTCATAGGCAGCATTCCTCCTCTTCTAAACACGGCGAGTTGAGTTGATGCCAAAGAGCTCGATTTTGGTCTCATCTCATAAACGGGCCTGTATATGTGCTTTCTTAAGCAGAGGGACCTTGCAGGGGCTGCAGGATTTCAGTCCTTCACGGCGTAGCATGTTACCAATTGTTTTCTTGGCAACTATTGACGCAGCGGCCTTGAGATCATTGACAAGATTCTCCCATGTAGTTCTGGGCAGATTCCTCACCATTCTAATGAGCATTGAAACTCCACAAGGTGAGATGTTGCATGGAGCCCCAGACCGAGGGAGATTGACAGATTTTATATTTATTTTGTGTTTCTTCCATTTGTGAATAATCGCACCAACTGCTGTCACCTTCACCGCCAAGCAGCTTGGCGGTGGTCTTGTAGCCCATTCCAGCCTTGTGTAGGTCTACAATCTTGTCCCTGACATCCTTGGACAGCTCTTTGGTCTTGGCCATGGTGGAGAGACTGGAATCTGATTGGTTGCTTCTGTGGACAGGTGTCTTTTATACAGGTAACAAGCTGAGATTAGGAGCATTTCCTTTAAGAGAGTGCTCCTAATCTCAGCTCGTTACCTGTATGCAAGACACCTGGAAGCCAGAAATCTTGCTGATTGATAGGGGATCAAATACTTATTTCACTCATTAAAATGCAAATCAATTTATAACTTTTTTAAATGCGTTTTCTGGATCTCTGTTATGTTGTCTCTCACTGTTAAAATAAACCTACTAAAAACCTATTAAAATTATAGGCTGATCATTTGTCCATGGGCAAACACAATATAATGTTTTCCCTCACTATACACCTAGAAATGCATTCACTGACTGTGCATGCTCCTTGAATGAAAACAGCACCAGGTAGAGGAAGACGTTCCCTGTCATAGCAGCCGCCTCCTGATTGGATGGATGAGTCCTGGCTTCTAAACAATGACATCTGCCACCCCCTACACCCTCTATTTTGTTGTCATCTGTTGGGTTCCTTCACAGTCACACGCTCTCTCGTCATGCAATTAGCCCATACCTTAAGGCTTTGACAAGCCAACATCCGCAACTGTGGTTGTAAAGCTGCTCCCACCAGCGAAAATTAGTCCTTGAACAAGGCCTGCAGACGAATGACCTCATTCACTGGGCACATAAAGGTCTTGTTGAGATAAGAGACTCCCAAAGCCACACTCTTAGTGAGCTCACACTCCATGGGGCCCTGCTCAGCAAAACATTTTGGCTCAGTCTGACAATGTAAAGGGGAGGCTTGAGGATGCTATGGCAGGTATCATGACCCAAAACCTGTTACCTCTGCAGTAGATGACTCCAGAAGTTACAGAGGTAACTTCATATAAATCCTGACAACTTGTTAGAAAACTCACGAAGGCCTTTTGGGTCCAAGATAAACCCTAAGCCTGGGGTTCTTCAGGAGTAGACCAACCAAGGTGGTCGAAGCCAGAAATTATTCCAGAAAGCTGCTGCTGTACCTCAGCGATAGCAGATGTCCATTTCTCCCTTGTTACAAAGGAATTGGAGGAAGGGGCCCCAAAGCAGTTGAAATACCAGATAGGTGGAAGGGGTCAGAGCTGTGTGGAACAAACTAACCCCCAGGCGATGCATTGCATGGGATGCTGCATCCAGGTTCGTCCCTACCCGAAGAAGGTAAATGGGATCCCACCCCCTACATATCTCCTCCTCTCTACCATCACAAGACATGGCCTGGTAATGCATACATAGGGATCATGGCTGGCAACAGCAGTCAAAGTCAGTCGAGAGAGCACTAAGCACCAGTGCACTGGTTACCCCCAGAAGATTTTAAACAAATTTGCCAGTGCATTAACGTAAACAGAAGGTCCGCCTTTCCTGTCATGTCCAAGGAAAAGGGTCACCAGCAGAGACTACACCAGGAGACTAACCAGTCTATGCTTCAGGACCCACTAGAGGGTCCAATCTTCTCCTGTCACAAGGGCCTTCAGGGACTCAGCTCCTCAGCTGGGGATTACTTCCCTGGACATCACCTTACTGGTCTGCAAGGCAAAGTACTGCCTTGCAGACCTACTGATCTGTCAAATTAGGATTCAGAGTTAGGAAAGACACAGTGCTTTGGTAGCCAATGAGAAATTAATCAGCTATTACCTAAATACCATCACTCTTGGTGTATTGGCTAACGTTCTTCAGAGTTCAAATTTGACTATCAGAGTCATTAATGAATCCTGATTTTTATAAAGGAGAAGTCTATTACATAAGAGACTGGACCCTTTCACACGGGCTGTCCGACCAGGTCCGCCTGTCAGTTTTTTAGACAGACCAAAATCGGACCATCCATCCTATATGGAGCGGCAGATGTCAGCAGACACACTGCCGACACCCGCTGCTATCCGATCCTGTCCGCCGAAACCAGACAGATGGTGGTCCTATTTTCCATCCGAATGGCGGATCGGATGGGATGGGATGAAAATGGACAGGCGGTCCCTTTTTATCCGATCTCCCCATAGAGGAGAGTGGGACTCTGACGGGTCTATCTCTGCACAGTGAGCGGAGATGATCTGCCTGGTCACTGGGGATCAGTGGAGCGATCCCCACTAAGCAAGGGGAGTCCATCAAACAGACCCACGCCGTGTGAAAGGGGCCATTGTGTTAACCGAAAAGGTTGGCGTTTTTCTAAAATGATATAGTTATGTTAGATATAGACAGTGTTGTTCTTTAAAGTAGAACTATAGACACATCCCCCCCCCGCCCCCAATTTAGGATAGAGTAAAGGAGGGTTATGACTCCTATCAGTTTTTTTTGTCCATCTGTGCCCCATTGGGGAAATTTCCCTTCACTTCCTGTCCCATAGCCAAAACAGGAAGTGAGAGGAAATCCCTGCAAATTAAAGGAATTCCTTGGGACCCCCCCCCCCGGTCACCAGAACTAATGTCCTGATTGGAAGGTTTCACTTTTATTACTTTTCTGGGGAAAACCCAAAATGTGGGATTTTCTTTCAATAATGGTAAACAAGATAAATAGAGAGGGTGAATCTTCCTAACGAGGACACAGACAGCAATTAACTGACAGGTGTTCTAATTCCTCTCCACTCTATCCAAAAGTATACACAAAAGTTTTGCCTTTAGGTACTTTAAGCTTCTGTAACGGGCATGCCAAGTGGAGCTTTTACCTGGTAGTAGAGATGAGAGGCTCGAGGATCTATGGGTGGATATGGCTGTGGGTAAGCTGATGGGTATGCACCGTACCCTCTGTAGTAGTAGTAAGGATCAACTTGCTGTGGAGTTTGAGAAGTAGGTGGTCTTGCCTGTTCTGGATACCCAACAGACTGGCTGGGGTTTGCTGGTGCGGCTGAGGTTGACACAGGATGAGGGGGGTAAGGTTTCTGCTCAGAAGAATCATATTTAGGTCCTGGTTCTGAAGTGCCGGTGTACCGTAGATCTGCAGGATTCTGGCCAGTTGGCACCGGAGGTGCTGGTTGTGGGGGATAAGTCACAGGTTTAGACCCAGAAACTACCTGCCCTGGAGGAGCTCCTGGTGGAGCCTGAGAAACAGGAGTCATGTACTCATGAAAAGGCCCCGGTCTAGGCTGCAAAGTCTCAAAGGAAGGCTGCTGTTGAACCACTTTCGTAACCTGCTGATAAAAACCTTGTTTATTAATATCTGGCCCAGGCTGGAAATTAGGGACATTGCTTGACTGATTTGGATAGTTAGGGACACCAATAGAAGGTTGATTCTGGATTAGAGAGTGAGCATTAGCATTTTGATTGGTAGATGCACGAGGCACAGTAAAATCAACAGCACCCATATTTTCCATTTGGCTGCCAACCAAACTCCCAGAGACAGCAACTGTCCCAGTAGCATTTCCCACTGGCGCATAAGACCCTGATACAGGAACTGAAGATTTTATTGACTCGACTGCTACACTTTCTGCCTTACCATTTTTCAGCCCCTCCGTGACCAAATTGAGCGGAAATTGATTGGATGATGACGGCTTAACATTTTGAGGCAGACTGGAAAACATTTCAGAAAATCGATCACTGCCAGGGGGAAAATTATTTTTGAGAGAATTAGGCATTTTAAGCGGAGGTCCAGGTTGACCCATAGCAAGAGAAGCATTCTGAGCAGGAATATAATTACCAGTATGAGCTGGTCTGTCAGCAGCTGATGGATCTTTTACAGAATTAAGGTTTTTGATTTGATTGGGCAAAGACAAAGAAAAATTAATAGGCTGTGCCAAATTATAGTTTTTGCTTGGCTGAGCAATTAAAACAGGCTGATTTTGCAAGGAATCTGTGGGTGGGGAAGACAACAGACTGGCATAACCAGAACTTGCCTGTGATGGAGGATGTTCATCATCTCCTATTTTTGGAGGATTCTCAAGATTTTCTGAGGAGGTGTGCTCCTCTGGCATTGTCACAAACTGTGCTGAGTCAAGCCTGCTGTTTTGTGTAGCCATAGCCCCTTCCTCTGGAGGCTGTATTACTTCATTTTGGGGTTTTGGAGGAACATAAACAGCAGGAGCTGGTGGAGCCAGTAGGACATTGCCTCCAAAATTGGGCAGTTCCCCTTGGGCCCACAGAGTAGTTGCAGGGCTTTCACACTTTTTATTTGACCCATGAGCTCTTGACGACGGACGTTTATCCAGCAATAGGCTATCGAAAGGTGGAACTCCAAAAACATTCCCACTGGTTACGTTCAAAACTTCAGCATTAGCACTGCCAGTAAAAATAGTTTCCAAATTATCAGGAGGTTGCTCTAAATTTCCTGGGGAAACTGCTGATGTGGCATTGTTGGAAGGATTTGGTATGTGATTGTTGGCATCTCGAACTTCACCAACTATCTTTGACTGGTCTATATCAATTGGCTTTGCACCTATGTATGAACGAACAGGTTCAAAAGAACTGTTTACACTGGCCTGAAATATTCCAGTAGGTTTTGGTGGACTTGGGGTTGGAGGCTGAGACAAATTACCATGGAAAGTTTTCTGTCCCACAGCTTGTACATTAGAGTCTTTACCCAATGGGGAAGAATCAATTTGCTTAAAGAAACTGTTGGTACTTTCATTCTCAAGTTTACCACTTTCCTTCTGAATAAAGGTGCCTACCAGTTCCTGAGGTCTTGTCGAGATGGGAAGACTTCGGTGACTTAAGTTACTGTAGTTTGAAGATACGCTATCAGATCGAAGAGAACGTGACATCCCACCAGGGGCCTCAAAGTTTGGACCTCCTTCAATGTGACTGGGGATATTCTTAGGGAGAGCTGGGGCAGGTAAGGATCCATACCTTAACCCTTCTGAATTTAAACCAGTAGGAAAAATGTTATTTTGGGGTTCATTTGGTAAGACTTCCAGATTTTGAACGCACTCTATATTTTCCACATTATCGTAGAGCTGTTCAGACCCACCTTTGGCTTCTGTGTGTTGGTTATCGACGTTGTCTACTTTCCAAAGTACATGTGGATCCTGAAAACTACTGGAATTTTCTGATACCAACGATGGAGTATATGTAACAGGAGGATGAAATGGTGAAGATGTAATTGTCTGGGTGTTTGAAACAGCTGGCTGAGTTTGTGAAAGAGACAATATTGCTGAATGCCCAATAGGTTGATAGGAAATGTTACTTGCTTGGTTACTAGCATTTAGCTGTTGTTCAGATGAGAGGATTTCAACATTTTCTGCTTCGTCCCCTTTAAAAAATGTTGATACAGTTCCTGAATTAACTTCGCTGCCTAGAATTTTTGTAGATTCACTCTGGGGCTTATTTTCAGGTACTGGTAATGGAGCACCAGGTGGTAAAGTGGTAGAACTAGGTAATGGTGGGTTTTGCTGTGGTTCTTGGTAGGCCTGACCAAACCGGCTGTTCTGTTCAATATTTTGGTTTTGCATATAATCCACTGGGATAGTGTTGTTGAACTGAGAAGCGCTTTGCTGTTGGATGTGATTGGAGCCACCAGTGAGTGGAAAAGATGCCGAAGCAGTTCTATGTGGGGCTGAGAAGTAGGTCTGATCACTGGATTGGGGCGGCAGGTGGGAAACTTCTAAATAAGGAGGGGAATAATAAGGGGTATTGTACGCAGCATGCTGAGCAGTTGGAGGGAAATTCTGACTGGAGGTAGGTGGTGCAACCTGAGTAGATCCCCAAGGTGCTGTGGTTTGTTGAGAAGATGAGGGAGGATATGATTGTAATGGTGCTGAAACGTGGCTTCCATTACCCCCTTCTGTAACAACACTTTGCCTACTTTGAGATCTGCCCTGACTTGGCACCGATGCATTTTCCAGTCCTCCTGTGATGTTATGAAGAGATGTCGGGGCTGAATGGGCAAACCCCAGTTGCATGGTAGGTGCGGGAGCCATGCTGTTTGAGAAATGCCCACTAGGTAACAACGGAGGAGATGCACTGCTGTGCATGGCTGCCCCTGCACCAGGTTGGGAAGTAGAACTTGGTATGCATGCTTGAGCTCCAGCCAGGGATTGGTCATCAGCAGCTGAGGGAGGGCCAGGCTGTGGGTACAGTGAGGGTGATGGACTGGACATTGTCAGCATATTTGACTTTGGTGCATTTCCTGGTGCCATACTTTGAGGTGTCATTCTGCCAAATGCAAAGGGGTCAGTGACTGGCTGCACCAGAGGGGCTGCCATTGCTGATGGAGTAGGAGTTCTTTTACGCCAGTATGCATTAGTGGTCATTCCCGTGCGAGGAGGTCCGCCCATGCCCGAAGGACCAGCAGGAGGAGGTGGCTGCATGTTTTTTTTCTATTTGCTGTAGTGCCCCAATTTTTTTTTTGTATAAAAAAACTGCAGGTTAATCCTGAAGGAATGAAAAGAAAAAAAAAAACATAAGCATGCATAAAACGGAAGGTTAAAAAAAATGAAAACATAAGTACAGCAATCAAAAATCCCCTTACATTTTTCTAACTATATCAAATTGGCAAAATCTGACTGGCTGCAGTGGGTTACTGCATGGAAACGATAGGACTAGAAAAGAATGATGGGGATGGCATGTTTGGCTTAAAGCAATGGTAAATAATGGGGTGCGCCCCCAAAACGCATCCGCTTGCTATTGTACGTAAGGTTGTTGGAGTATTTGAACCTTGTACCACATGGCATCTTCTGGCTTACATGTCGTTTAACACTGAGTATGCATTCTATTGGTTTTAAGGACTTTGAATAAAATATCGTTTGGGTAATGCACTAGGGCAGGGATATGCAATTAGCGGACCTCCAGCTGTTCCAGAACTACAAGTCCCATGAGGCATAGCAAGACTGACAGCACAAGCATGACACCCAGAGGCATGATGGGACATGTAGTTTTGCAACAGCTGGAGGTCCGCTAATTGCATATCCCTGCACTAGGGGTTTGCACCTTCCCCTTTTGTTGTCTTTGTAAACCAAGCCTATATACTGTATTATGGGACAGCCAGCCAACACAGAAGACTCGGGTAGTCCGATAAAACCTGCATATGTCAGACTGCCCTTTCAGGTCTGGGGCCAACTAGATTTTTCCATTTCAACATTTTCCTGATGTATTTATTATGTGCTGGGTCTTACTTTAAGTGACTTAAAAATAAAATTCTCATGTTGCAAGGTAAGACAGTTAACGATAACATTATTTATTCTGAATTTTAAACTGCTCAGGTGATTTGTTGTCCAACCAGGATGTTGAGAGGAAATGAGGGATTCAATACAAGACCCTGTCATTTACAAAATGAAAACAGCACACAAGGTTACATGATGCTGTATCTAAAAACCGCAAGAGTAAATCAATGCTGTAACTGCAGGCAATCCAGATATAGAACCAATACATTTTACATGCAGCAATAAAATAAGTTTTAAATTCATATTTACTTTCTGGATATTATAGAAGGCTAAAAATAATTCTCTAAGCAAACAGTAAAAGGATGATTCAGAGCTGGCTGAAACAGGAACTCTGGATGGCGAGAGAAATGTGAATGCTGAAAATGAAATGGAACATCTAAAGCAAATAATGTACAATGCACTCCTGGCTGCCATAGTTGATGGCGTGGAACATTGCACGTCAAAAAAGCTAACACAGGCAAATTTTATCTCAAAATGTAAACTTAACACATACCACTGCCAAGTGTCAATCTGACAATCTCAGGCCAACCTGCTCGACTGTCACATGATCTTCCCATAGGCTCACAAAAAGTAATAAACAGTATGACTTTATAGCAGAGTTGTGACCTGTGCCCATCCGACTGCTGCTGAACTGCAGTGCATGATGGGACTTGTAGTTTCAGCATGATTATATAGCTTCACTGTGCGTTAAACTAGTAGTGTGCTACTTTTTCAAGCTTTGAAACTATAGTGTTGCAATACTTGTTAGAAAAACAGAATACCAAAAAAACATAAAACGCAATCGTTCATCTTTTAGTGAACAAAAATATACATGAAAGCTAGAGATGCACGATCGTCAAGAATCGTTATCGCTGCGATCTTGACAAAAGTGTTTCAGGATTCTTTCTATGTAAAGAATTCTCTCTGCTCTTCTGAAGCCACAGCTGTCAAAAGAAAGGAAGAAGAAAAAAAAAGCCAAGAATCACAACATTCTTTAGCAATGGAACTAAGTATAAACATTGTAAGGATTTGTCAAAAGAAGGAAAGTTTAACCACTTAAAGTGGAGTTCCACCCAAAAGTGGAACCTCCGCTCATCTGATTCCTCCCCCCCTCCAGTGCCACAATTGGCACCTTTCAGGGGGTAGGGGGGGTGCAGATACCTGTTCCAGGAATAGACTCCCGCTCAGGACGCGCAGCGCAACTCGCGCATGCACAGTAGGGAACCCTGAAGTGAAGCCGCAACGCTTCACTTCCTTATTCCCTCACCAAGAATGGCGGCGGCAGCAGCCGAGAGCCGAGCTATTGCTCGGCTTCAGCTGCCGACATCGCTGGACTCCTGGACAGGTAAGTGTCCATATATTAAAAGTCAGCAGCTGAGCTATATATAATTTTTTTTTAGTAGAGACCCTAGAGAATAAAATGGTGGTTGTTGCAATATTTTATGTAACACTGTATTTGCGCAGCGGTCTTCCAAATGCAATTTTTTGGGAAAAAAATACTTTAATGAATAAAAAATAAACAAATAAAAAACAGTAAAGTTAGCCCAATTTTTGTTGTATAATGTAAAAGATTTTACGTCGCGAGAATCGTGAGAGAATTGTGATCTATTTATTCTAAGCAAAAAAAAAATGTGATTCTCGTTTTTTTTCACACAAATAGAGCTTTCTTTTGGTGGTATTTAATTACCACTGTGTTTCTGATTTTTTTGCTATATAAATGAAAAAAAAAGGCCAAAACATATACTGCTCCATTTCTTTGGTGAAAGTAGCTCAAATCAGTGTATATATTTAGTCTGTAGGAAAGTTAGAGTCCACAAACTATGGTATATATCTAAAACTGATCAATCCTGATGGCCCATCTCATTTCTTGAGGCCCAAAAACACCAGAACAGTACAAATATCCCCCCAAACGCCCCTTTTTTGAAAGTAGGCAATCCAAAAGCATTCAGTAAAAGGCGTAGCGAGTTTTTTGAAGTTGTACTTTTGTCACAATTTTTTGCAAAATTACAAAAGAAAAAAAAGTTCTTATAATTTACATATATTTTTTACTTACTGTCACCAGTGATCAGGGACACTGACTTTTTTTAACATACTGTGATTTTTTTTATGTTTTTTTTTTTTATGATTGCTTACACCAGTGAATTTCATTGTTATAAGCAACCATTTTTACTGAATGAAACAGATTCATTCAGTGTGTATTGTTGTGATTGGCCACAATTAATCACACGGTACAGATGAGGTGGTGTGATTGGTCACAGTGATTACATGGTACAGACAGTGCCAATCACAGTGAGCAACACAATTGTACACAATGAATGGCAAAAAAGGAAGCCATCCATTGTTTACAATTGTCATGTAATCTGCTGTGATTGGTTACAGCGATCACATGGTACCAGCAGCAAGCAGGTACACTGATCAGTCAACGACTGTGTCCGATGGATAGAGCCAGTGTGACAGATCACGCCACAGCGTGGCCCGTTCTGTGAGGACGTCATATAGCGTCCACTTGAAGCGATAAATGTCTCGCCCAGCTGTCATCTGACAAAAGACTGGATGGGAAGGGGTTAATAATCTCACAATACAGATGGGCTAGGGCTCATGCACCCTACAGTTTAAAAAGCTTCTACAGGCGCTTGAGCTTTTTTCTCCGCTATGTGTCTCTGCACACTAAAGGCATTTTCAGGAGTTTGGTGGCAGGGGAAAAAAAAAAAAAAAAAACACACCCTCCAAAGTGGTGTTCTGAGGATTTTGAGCTCAAAAAACACCTGAATGCTCATAAATGCACGTTTATGAGTGATCAATGGTCAGAAACAACTGTATTTTCATTGAATAAATTCCATACATTTTTTTTTTAATAGGTATTTTTACCTAAAAAAATGTAAGTCCCAGTTCATATGTATGTGGCTCTGCGTGCCCCAGGTTGCGCAGGCATTGCAGCTTATTCATTTGAGAGGGCTGCTGTGCCTGCTTTTTCTGCAGGGAAAAGGTCCCTGAACCTTTTGTAAAACGCGGCCGCAAAAATATTCCATAGTGCTGTCACACTATGTGTTTTCTGTGTGCGGAAAAGAGCACCATGTTTTTCAGTGCATGGCGTGCCATTAACTCTTATACGCATTTTCTTTGCAGCACAGTATTTGTTGTGTGGCTGGGTATGGGAAGGCATATGATTTACATGCACTCCCACATATATGTGAATGTAGCCTAAGGGCTGGTTCACACCAGATGCAGTACACTGCATTTTTAATCTGCATCAAAAACACATGGACAGTGTTTATTCCATGTATTCCAATGACCCTAGTTCACACCGGTGCACTGCATTCCATTGCAGTTAAAGTACAACATGCTCCATTTTTTCTGTATGGAAAACATCTGGAAAATGGCAAAACCCATCAAAAACGCACAACCAGAACGCAGAAATTGTGGTGTGAACTTGCTGGAAGTATAAAATAATGAACATATCTGGAGATCATCTTTATTCTGCTTATATTTTGCCTTCCCTTGTTCCTCCCTTTGCCCTATCATTGTGATTTATATAAAGCACACTGCTTCATTTCTATTACATACCTTATTAAAGGCCCAGTCATGTCATCACAGGGCATCTGTGCTCTCTATGCAAGGCAGACAGATCACGGCTATTGAGAGAGGACGGCAGGGTGCTGTATATAGCTTGCTAAAAGCATCACAGCCTGCCTCAGTACACCTCTCAAGAGACCTCAGCCTTGATGCAAGCCGTGGGCTTGGCTCATCAGATTACATACAGCGAGAATCTCCCGTTTACTCAGCGGCATCTGTAATAAGAAGTCCCGTCTCCTGAGCCAGCATTGGACCACTATTCTGTCTATCATAGAAACCGACGCAGGAGGCGGGACTTTGTATAAAAGAGGCCGTTGAGTAAACAGGATATTCTCGCTGTATGTAATCTGACGACGCTTGTCCCGTTTGGCCTCCCCTCTGAGGCAGCAGAAATCTGCGGTGAGGCTGCAGATGGGCAATGATTAGGTTGCACTGATGGCACTTGTAAAGCTGCATTGATGGGCATTGACCCTTATTTTGCTTCAAAATTCTTTAATTCAAAAAAAAAAAAAAAAAAAAAAAAATTTTTCCTGAAACTTCCCTCTTAAAATAAGGATGCGTGTTATACACTGATAAAAGGGTATATCTCCTTTTCTGCAATACCCCCAGACAACAAGAGCAAACATGAGCAGTTAACCCATGCAGTACACGCACAGCCCCACTGCATGGGAAAATAAACATTTTGCCCGGAGTTCTTCCTTAAATAGCAAAAAAGTTATAATTACCTGCTCTGTGTGCCAGTGCTGAGTAGGCTCCTCCCACCTTTATGTGTCTCATGTAGTAAGCCGGGTGCTAAGGAGGCACCTGTGTGTCTGTGTTCCCACCGGGCACTGAGTTGGGCTGTGTGCACCCCTTAGACACACACAAATACTGACTGACAGCAGCCTATGGCTCTGCTACCCTGAGTTTCTCCTGTGAGGGAGCAGAGACATGGAGCCAGGTAAGTGTGTAAGGATGGGGGAGTAGAACAGATAGTGGGGTGTGTGACGGCTTCAAGTGTGATCGATAAAAATATCAAGATGAAAAGAAGGATGATTGGCCTTTACCATACGCTACAGATCTCAAATATATGCTCAAACAACTAGCACAGCCTTTTTCAACCAGGGTGCCCCGAGGTTTCTTCAGGGGTGCCTTGGCAAAATGCCTAAAAATTGATCACAAATTGTATACAAGCCAGCAGGTGGATCAAGCCTGCCTTTTAGTTACACAAAGACACAGGTTTTCATTATGCACCATTATGACTTTGTAGACACTGGCATCCTAACAACCAATGACATCATCGGTTGATAAGTAGGATGTCTGTTGCCTCCACAGCATCCTTGTTTGACCCTCCTGTGCCCCTCTAACTCAGCATGGAGTGACATTAGCTGACTGATGGAGAAATTGAGGGAGAAGAGAAACATTGGAATACTAGTCAGAATTAGTGTGCAAAAGTGTATTTGCTTTGGAAGACTCTCCTCACCTCTAACGTTGGGTGTCCTATGTGTGGATGTGGCTGCATTGTTTAAAACTATTAGAATAGTTTTTTTACATTTTAGAAAAGGGGTGCTTTGAGACTGTCCATTGTTTTAAAGGGTGCCTTGACTGAAAAAAGTTTGAGAAACACTGAGCCAACGAGTTCCAGACTAGACAGCAAAAGCCTTGATCCATGGCACCTATTTATCATGTGGCACAACAGAATCTGAGCGGCTCTAGACTAATCACTGGAGATCTGACCTGTTCAGAACAGTGGAGAACTATTCATTAGGAATCCTCATGCCAACCAGAGATGCCACAAACCTTGTCATCAGAGAACATGGTATCACTCACACAGTCTTTAGAAATAAACACGGGTATTGTATCGTTCTGCAGGACATAGTCCTAACACACAGGACCAGATAGAAATCTGTCCTAGATGAAGACACTGCCGTCTATGTAGTTCTGTCATTTGCTGCTTTTGGCTACTTTCACGCGCTTTACAGGCGCTACAGCGCTAAAAATAATGCCTGCAAAGAGACTCTCCTGTGCCTGAGTGCTTTCACACTGGAGCGGTGCGCTTACAAGAGGGAAAAAAAAAGTCCTGTAAGCAGCATCTTTGCAGCGCTGTAGGAGCGGCGTATACATCACTCCTAAAGCGCCCCTGCCCACTGAAAACAATGGGGCAGCGCTGCCAAACCTCTGGCAAAGCGGCGCTTTGCGGGTGTTTTTAACCCTTTTTTGGCTGCTAGCAGGGGTTAAAACCACCCCACTAGCGGCCAAATAGCACCGTTAAAATGACAATAAAGCGGCGCTAAAAATAGCGCCGCTTTACCGCCGGCGCCCACCCGCCCCAGTGTGAAAGTAGCCTTAGGGTAACACAGACACACACATAGCCTCCAATTTATGAAGGTGTGGACACAACACACCAAACAATGCATGAATAATAAATAAACCAGGTAAGGGTCCTTCAGCACTAGACTTGTCACGTGTAACCCCCCCCCCTGTATCAACAATAGGGCCCCCCCCAACACCAAAATGCAATATTGTACCTAGGTAACATCTGAACCAGCCTAGGGCACAGGACTATCACTCCATAATAAATACTCATTGGCCCTAAATCTACAGAGGGCCCCAGCAATCTAGGGGCCACATCAATAGAAGACCAGAGGCAGCCCTGCTGGGCACTGATAATCAGTGTAGATTTCCCTTTCACACAAAGCAGTTATCAGCTCTCCTCACACTGTCACCACCAGGAAAGGAATGCCGATAACCAGCTTGTGTTTAGTGTGCTGATCACGTGGTAAAGAGCCGCTGATAGGATCTTTAGCCTGATCTGTGATCAGTTGTGTCCCGAGGACACAGTAATCACAGAGGGCACTGCAGCGGGTGAGATCACAGGAGGACATTATACAAACGCCCTCCCAGAGCTGGCCAGCCGCACTGTAGATGTAATTCAGCTATAGGGAGGTTGGCAAGTAGTTAAAATAAACGCCTATTGTCAATCAATTACTGAAAACAAATATGCAGATCCAGAGTTCTGACTTTCTGGTCCCCTACTTAAGACCCCTTTCACACTGAGGTGCTTTACAGGCGCTATAGCACTAAAAATAATGCCTGCAAAGCATCTGTAAAGTGCCTCTCCTGTCACTCCAGTGTGGAGCGGTGCGCTGGCAGGACGGAAAGAAAAAAAAAAAAAAAAAGGGGGATGCCAAAAAAAAAGTCCTGCTAGCAGCTTCTTTGAGGCACTTTAGGAGCCGTATATAAATCACTCCCAAAGCAACCCTGCCCATTGAAATCAAGGCCACTCAAAAGTCAGAATTCTTAAAGCTTGTCTGAGCTTTCAGAAAAAAGGGGGGCGAGGAAATGAAAATACACTCTGCAGAGCTAAGTGAGGAGAGCTCTGAGAGCTGATTGGAGGGAGGAGACACTCCCCTTCACACAGGAACAGAGCTGAGGATGTCAATCAGCTTGGACTCCCTCCCCTGTCACCATTTTTCTCTTGGTGTCAGGAAAACTTGTCAGAAGCGATTCATGCTGATAGAGGAACGAAGCAGCAGACAGAAATGACACTTAGTGCACTGGACTGGGACAAGTACACACTATAGAGGGATGTGCTTTGTTCATATTTCATGTCTGAGGATTACAACCACTTTAACGCAGAACTAAACCCTCCTATCATTTTCAGGAAGCTGCCATCTGATCTTCAACTGTCATGATGCTGCACGTGATCAGTTATGACAGCAGCCATTTGATGGTTTGACAGTTTGGTTGCAGACACAACCATTGTGACAGTTATGCCGCATACACACGAGCGGAATTTCCAACAGAAAGAGTCCGATGGGAGCTTTTCATCGTATATTCTGACCGTGTGTATGGCTGTATGCCCCATCGGACTTTTTCTGTTGAAAATTCAGACTGACTTAGATAGAGAACATGTTCTATATTTTTCCGACGGAACAAATTACTATGGGAAAAAACGCTCATCTGCATGCTGTTCTGACTCACCAAAAACAACGCACGCTCTGAAGTACGAGACGGAAGCTATTGGCTACTGGCAATTGAACTTCCGTTTTCTAGTCCCGTTGTACGTGTTGTATGTCACCGCGTTCTGGACGGTCGGAATTTGGTGTGACCGTGTGTATGCAAGACATCTTGAGTGGAATTCCTTCGGAACTCCGTCGGAAAAAACCGGTTGTGTGTACAGGGAATTACATTTCTGACATGTGTTGGAGTGCAACTGTGTTCTGAAATTGTTAAATCAACGGGTTTAGTACGGCTTTAATAAAAAGGAGCCTCAAGTGTGAACAAAGGGCCACGTAGAGAATGTTATATTAAAGTAAGCCAGTCAGAGACCGTAGGCACACAGCAGCCGACGGCCAGATACTGCGGGTACAAACCCAGAGAGGGCGGGCGCACAACCAGAGACCGCGGGCACAAAACCAGGGACCGCGGGCACACGGCAGCGTAGATGATATAAGAGTTACTGTAGACTGGTAAAATGCTTCATGAGACAGTCAGGGGCCAGAGAAATGTTACATCTCATCCCCCTTTTAAAGTGGAAATAAAGGCAGCTGTACTCCCCTATCCACCAACAGTACCCACCCCTCGCTGGCATCTTCTTGTGTGCCGGTCGGCACAGGATGACATCCGTCCAACACATGAGTTAGTCATCCCGGCACACAGGTATCGGGCCAGCTGCTGTAAAGCCGAGCTTCACATGCACAGTTCAGTTTACATGTCGGGGATCACTGTGAGCAGGTAGTTCATTGCATATCTCTCCTGCAATAACAAGCCTGCCTGCTCACAGCAGGACTTTAGTTCCATTTCAAAGTGACTATACACAACGCATTCTGATTGGACAACCTCTGCTTCTACCACCAACTTTGTAGTGCAACAGCCTTCCTGATTAGATTCCAATGCAATGTCTTGTTTATGGGTGTCCTCCCATTACTTAACATTGGTAAGCCTACAGGAGATTGTACAATCAGATTGCAAAGTGTATGGCCACCATTAAGAAGTCTCATTATAAATGATCTGAGGAAGAAACAAAAAGGAAAATGATGGCGGGTGCAGGGAGGAAGAAAGATTGTGAAAGTAACACAGACAATGCAAAAAAGAAGTATTTGTCCTTCACTGGCTCCACTGAGCCGACTGTGTGCAGGCAGGGCCCCCCCATACTACAAGCTGGGCTCTAGCAGGCATTGGCGTCAGACGGAATTGAAGGAGCAGAAAAGGAAACAACCTCCACAGAACATCGTTCACTTCTAAATAAAATCCTGCCCCCCCCCCCCCCCCCAAAACTAGTGAAGGGCCCCTCGGCATGCCAGGGGCCACACTGACCTACAAAGACCAGACAGGACATAAATCAGAACAGGGACCCCAGAAGACAATGGGACCCAACACTCTACAGGGGAGCCCCACCATTCTACAAGGGGCCCCAGAAGACAATGGGACCCAACACTCTACAAGGGGGCCCCATCATTCTACAAGGGTCCCCAGAAGACAATGGGACCCAACACTCTACAAGGGGGCCCCATCATTCTACAAGGGTCCCCACCATTCTACAAGGGTCCCCAGAAGACAATGGGACCCACCACTCTACAAGAGGGCCCCACCATTCTACAAGGGTCCCCAGAAGACCAGGGTCCCCACCATTCTACAAGGGTCCCCAGAAGACCAGGGTCCCCACCATTCTACAAGGGTCCCCAGAAGACCAGGGTCCCCACCATTCTACAAGGGTCCCCAGAAGACCAGGGTCCCCACCATTCTACAAGGGTCCCCAGAAGACCAGGGTCCCCACCATTCTACAAGGGTCCCCAGAAAACCAGGGGCCCCACCATTCTACAAGGGTCCCCAGAAGACCAGGGTCCCCACCATTCTACAAGGGTCCCCAGAAGACCAGGGTCCCCACCATTCTACAAGGGTCCCCAGAAGACCAGGGTCCCCACCATTCTACAAGGGTCCCCAGAAGACCAGGGGCCCCCACCATTCTACAAGGGTCCCCAGAAGACCAGGGTCCCCACCATTCTACAAGGGTCCCCACCATTCTACAAGGGTCCCCAGAAGACCAGGGTCCCCACCATTCTACAAGGATCCCCACCATTCTACAAGGGTCCCCAGAAGACATGGGGCCCCACCATTCTACAAGGGTCCCCACCATTCTACAAGGGTCCCCAGAAGACCAGGGGCCCCACCATTCTACAAGGGTCCCCAGAAGACCAGGGGCCCCACCAGACCAGGGTCCCCACCATTCTACAAGGGTCCCCACCATTCTACAAGGGTCCCCAGAAGACCAGGGGCCCCACCATTCTACAAGGGTCCCCAGAAGACCAGGGTCCCCACCATTCTACAAGGGTCCCCAGAAGACCAGGGTCCCCACCATTCTACAAGGGTCCCCACCATTCTACAAGGGTCCCCAGAAGACATGGGGCCCCACCATTCTACAAGGGTCCCCACCATTCTACAAGGGTCCCCAGAAGACCAGGGGCCCCACCATTCTACAAGGGTCCCCAGAAGACCAGGGGCCCCACCAGACCAGGGTCCCCACCATTCTACAAGGGTCCCCACCATTCTACAAGGGTCCCCAGAAGACCAGGGTCCCCACCATTCTACAAGGGTCCCCAGAAGACCAGGGTCCCCACCATTCTACAAGGGTCCCCAGAAGACCAGGGGCCCCACCATTCTACAAGGGTCCCCACCATTCTACAAGGGTCCCCAGAAGACCAGGGTCCCCACCATTCTACAAGGGTCCCCAGAAGACCAGGGTCCCCACCATTCTACAAGGGTCCCCAGAAGACCAGGGTCCCCACCATTCTACAAGGGTCCCCAGAAGACCAGGGGCCCCACCATTCTACAAGGGTCCCCACCATTCTACAAGGGTCCCCAGAAGACCAGGGGCCCCACCATTCTACAAGGGTCCCCAGAAGACCAGGGGCCCCACCATTCTACAAGGGTCCCCAGAAGACCAGGGGCCCCACCATTCTACAAGGGTCCCCAGAAGACCAGGGGCCCCACCATTCTACAAGGGTCCCCAGAGGACCAGGGGCCCCACCATTCTACAAGGGTCCCCAGAGGACCAGGGGCCCCACCATTCTACAAGGGTCCCCAGAGGACCAGGGGCCCCACCATTCTACAAGGGTCCCCACCATTCTACAAGGGTCCCCAGAAGACTAGGGGCCCCACCATTCTACAAGGGTCCCCAGAAGACCAGGGGCCCCACCATTCTACAAGGGTCCCCAGAAGACCAGGGTCCCCACCATTCTACAAGGGTCCCCAGAAGACCAGGGTCCCCACCATTCTACAAGGGTCCCCAGAAGACCAGGGTCCCCACCATTCTACAAGGGTCCCCAGAAGACCAGGGTCCCCACCATTCTACAAGGGTCCCCACCATTCTACAAGGGTCCCCAGAAGACCAGGGGCCCCACCATTCTACAAGGGTCCCCAGAAGACCAGGGTCCCCACCATTCTACAAGGGTCCCCAGAAGACCAGGGTCCCCACCATTCTACAAGGGTCCCCAGAAGATCAGGGTCCCCACCATTCTACAAGGGTCCCCACCATTCTACAAGGGTCCCCAGAAGACCAGGGGCCCCACCATTCTACAAGGGTCCCCACCATTCTACAAGGGTCCCCACCATTCTACAAGGGTCCCCAGAGGACCAGGGGCCCCACCATTCTACAAGGGCCCCCATAGCAGAGTCAATGACACCAGTGCTGATCACAGCCGCCTAGAACAGTTTTCCTCCAACTGTCAGGTGATAGACACCTACCCTCCCCACCCTCTCACTCCACACCAAGGCAACTCAGGGGCCACACAGAGCTATGAGGGGGCCCCACCAAAGCTGAGTGTGCAGCTAAGGGCCCCTGCAGCCCTGTCCCTCTATATCTAGGGGGTTCTGTGTTCCCAGCGTGCGGCCCCGGCCTCTCTCACCTGCAGACCCGCTCTGCTCGGCCGCTGTCCGCTGTCTCCCGGCTCGGAAGGAAACTCTCCCCTAACTCGGCAGCGCAGCCATCTTGGACATCCGGCTCGCCGACGTGTACATTGAGACGTCACACTTCCCTGCGTGCTGACATCACGTGGAGCCGCTCCGCCAGCAGCGGCCAATGGCGGCCGTGGGGTGTGGCTTGAGACCGCCAGCTGTCGCCCATATGAGGGGAGCCATAATGCTGGTGGGATCCGTGATCCGTGGCAGAAAGCTTAGAGCTTTTCTCATTGACAGCTCATGAAATCTTGTGCAGCCGGATGGGAACAGCAGACGGGACTCTGGGCTGGGCATAATGACCGCAAACTGTTATCAGAGACAGTTCAGTCACACAACATTGCAGTGCTGTGCTTTTTTCTGCATCACAAAATCATGGAAAGTAGGTTATATGGGTTCCAATGGCATAGTTCACACCAGCACAGTACATCCCAGTGCTTTTCAGTTCCAGAAAAAAAGTATAACACAATGCTATTTACTGCACAGTACTGGAACATCGTAAAAAGCATCAAAGAAGCATCAAAAAAGCCCTGGACCCCAACACAGTAAACAAACAAAAAAACAGAAAAAATGCATCTGGAAACGCATAAAAAAATGCATTAAAAAAGCCTGTGCAGAAAAGCACCTGAAACAGTTCTGGTGGATGTTTTTGTGGTGTGAACTGTCCCTCATCCCATAAGATGGAGATGAGAAAGGTCCGATTTAGATCAAACATTGTCCATTTAGGACACTGAGGATGGATACCATCTCTAACAGCTGGCATTAGACATGTACGGTTTGTTTTGTCCCAAATTAAAATTTGGACAAATTTTTCGTTATTCCCAAATTCGGATGTATCTGAATTACAATAGTAACTAATTTAAACAAATCCGAAATAATGCATTAAAATTCCGGAAGTAATTCGAATAGTTTTCTAATCTAATTTGAATCGTTTTCAAATCGAATTTCCAAAGGGGATAAGAATAGAAAATAAAGGAATAGAATAGAATTCAAAAGAATAGAGTAAAAGAGGACAAAATAGAATAGAAAATATAAGAACGGAAAAAATAGAATATAAAATAAAGGAATAGAATAAAATAAAATAGAAAGAGTATAACCACCTTCTGAAATTAGAATTTCAAATTGAATAAATTTGAATTTTTTTTTTTTTTTCATTGTGCACATGTCTATTTGGCAGCACTCTGATCGTTTGACTGACAATTACTCATTTTTATGAACTTTATATATTTATGTTTTTTTGAGAAAGAGAGAGCTTTATTTTGCTGGCATTTAACCACTTGACCCCCTGGAAGGATTTACCCCCTTCATGATCAGGGCATTTTTTTGCTATTCAGCACTGCGCTACTTTAACTGACAATTGCTCAGTCATGCAAAACTGTACAGTACACAAATTACATTTATATCATTTTTTCACACAAATAGAGCTTTCTTTTGGTGGTATTTGATCACCACTGGGCTTTTTATTATACAAACGAAAAAAGACTGCAAATGTAAGAAAAAAAAAAAAAATTCTACTTGCTGTTATAAAACATATCCAATAAAATCAAATTTCATCATACATTTCGGCCAAAATATATTCTGCTACATGTCTTTAGTTACAAAAAAATCCCAATAGATATATATTAATTGGTTTATGTGAAAGTTATAGCGTCTACAAACTATGGTATATATACTGGATTTTACGCAGATCTGACTTTCTGACTGCCTATCACATTTCTTGAGCTGCTAAAATGCCAGAACAGTACAAAATATGACCCCTTTTTTGGAAAGTAGACACCCCTAGGTTTTTGTGAGAAATATTAGTAAGTCATGGCGCCAACCAAAAATGACAATATGCTAAAAAATGTGAAGCTTCTCCTTTAAGTGAATAAGCTACCTCTGAAAAGCAAACAACTGAAAAGCAAGGCGCTAACACATACGTGATAATTGTGAACAAAGGATAAAAATACAATCCAAATATACTATATATAGCCACATACAGGGGGGCATTTAGGGGGTATCTGAACTGTTCTGGCATTTGAGGGCCTCTAAAAAACATTACCCCCCCCCCCCGCCCCGCATTAGGAGTTTCTGCCACACTTCTATTTTTGGGGATACATGTAATGTTCTATTTTTGTTCAGCCTGTTAGCTGAATAAAAAAAAAAACTAACAGATTCCTCCATTCACATCGATCGATGTGGATGAAGAAATCTCTGCCAGAAAAAAGTGAAAAAAGTTTTTTCTGAGCATAGGAGCTACCACCCGCTAACCATCCCACGCTCCTAATTCTGGACATACACATTCTTTTTTTTCTCACTGGACATATGTGAAATAAATTAAATCAAACTTCTCTATGTATTGATCAGCAATGTGTCTCAAATAAAATATTCATACTTTTATACAAAAAAACAACTTATTCTGGGAAACAATCAAATTAAGTGAAAATGCTATTAGAAAAGTGCAAAAGAAAAAACTTTGTGCCAACACAGTAAACAAAAAATGCTTTGTGCAAAAAATGAATATTCAATAATAAAGTGCCCCATATATCCAAAAATCGTATGTATTCAAAATATTTCAAGTCTGTTTTGCAATCCCCAAAAAAGGTGATCAGAAATGGATCTCTTATGCCCCGTACACACGGTCGGATTTTCCGACGGAAAATGTGTGATAGGACCTTGTTGTCGGAAATTCCGACCGTGTGTAGGCTCCATCACACATTTTCCATCGGATTTTCCGACACACAAAGTTTGAGAGCAGGATATAAAATTTTCCGACAACAAAATCCGTTGTCGGAAATTCCGATCGTGTGTACACAAATCCGACGGACAAAGTGCCACGCATGCTCAGAATAAATAAAGAGATGAAAGCTATTGGCCACTGCCCCGTTCATAGTCCCAACGTACGTGTTTTACGTCACCACGTTTAGAACGATCGGATTTTCCGACAACTTTGTGTGACCGTGTGTATGCAAGACAAGTTTGAGCCAACATCCGTCGGAAAAAATCCTAGGATTTTGTTGTCGGAAGGTCCGAACAAAGTCCGACCATGTGTACGGGGCATTAGTCATGTGGAAAAACACCCAGTGTGCTCCTTCACCATTTGTCCAAAACTCACTCAATGGTGTGCTTCACAATGGTGAAGGAGCACACCGGGTGGGAGTAAACAATGCCCTATCTTTGGTGTCAGTGGAAGGACTAGTGCCCCATTGTTAGTGTCAGTTGGAGGAATAGTGCCATATCAATGGTGTCAATAGAAGAAATTCTGCCCCATTGTTGATGACAACGGGAAGAATTGTGGCCTTTCGTTGGTATCAATGAAAGGAATTATGCCTCATTGTTGGTGTCAATGGAAGGAATTGTGCCCCAACATTGGTGTCAGTGGAAGGAATTGATGGTGTCATTCGGAGAAACAAATCCCTATTGTTGGTGTCAGCAAAAGGAATTATGCCCCATTGTTGGTGTCAGTGGATGGAATAGTAACCCAAGGGTGGGATAAAATTCCGCCCCTGGGCCACAGTTTGGAGACCACTGCCCTAGACTAATAGTCTACTAGTGTGTGGTAGCGACAGAAGCAGTGCCTGATGCAGAGGCCAAGTTGGAGAGATGGGGAAAAAAATGTGTGTGACATCTCATTCTGCATTTTTCACAGACACAACATCTTTTTTGGGGTGTCCTTTGGATTGGGGTATCTGGGAGGACATCTGGAAAATGCCTCTAATGCATCCGGCTAACTGCATCTGGATTTGGGATTTGTGCCACAGCACCTTCTGGATACAAAAGGGCTGTGATGATTGCTTCCTGGAATTTGAGGAGGGATCCTGTTCTTCCAGTTGCTTTGTAAATAAGAAAAGCAATATATAAAGCTAATTAAAATAAATACATAGACACGTTTTTCTACCGGTGTCTAGCTCTGCCGGACACTAAATATGGCTTCATCACTTGGTTGTTATAATCTACGTGCCCCATATAAAAATTATAGTGGTGGACACAGAGAGGCTTTTCAACTACACTAGATGCCATGGTAATTTGGACCATCGTGTCGGGGTGAATGGAAGACATGATAAATACATCCCATTTGTCCTTCCACTTCACTGCGAGTAGTTCTTCATTGTGCAAGCAGGCTTTCTCCCCCTTTGGGGTGTTAACGATCTGTTGGGGAAAGCCCCTGCCCTGCGACTAGGTCGCGTGGTGCCACATTAGCCAATTTCTTTACATGGAACTTCACTCTCCCAATTTTTTTTTCTTTTTAATCCTCATGTTGCTAGCATTAGTAAACAGATAGGAAAGTATACCATGTTTACTTGTTTTAAACTTGTATTTTTTTTACATTACTTCAGTTACTTCCTGGTTTCATGCCTAGGCAAATTATGTCATACAGCTCAGGAGTCTTCAGGAGGGGAGGAGAGGAGGAGGGGTTCTCTCAGATAAGCACACTCTCCTGCATGCATATGTGAGCTAGGGGCAGATGGATTCCAGAAAATAAATGCTACATGAATCATCTGCCCTTACTCAAGATGGCCATGGCTAGAAATCCTGGGGGGGGGGGGTTTAAAGTGATTTTGCAACAAAATAAAACTTGGACACATGGAGGGATGGGTGAGTTTGCGTTAACCACTTAAGCCCCAGACCATTTTGCTGGCCAAAGAGCACTTTTTGTGATTCGCCACTGCGCCGATTTAACTGACAATTGCGCGGTCGTGCGACGTGGCTCCCAAACAAAATTGATGTCATTTTTTTCCCCACAAATAGAGCTTTCTTTCAGGGGTATTTGATCACCTCTACGGTTTTTATTTTTTGCGCTATAAACAAAAAAAGAGCGACAATTTTGAAAAAAACGCATTATTTTTTACTTTTTGCTATAATAAATATCCCCAAAAAATATATAAAATAAACGTTTTTTCCTCAGTTTAGGCCAATATGTATTCTTCTACATGTTTTTGGTAAAAAAATCGCAATAAGCTTTTATTAATTGGTTTGCGCAAAAGTTATAGCGTTTGCAAAATAGGGGATAGTTTTATGGCATTTTTATTAATATTTTTTTTTTTTACTAGTAATGGTGGCGATCAGCGATTTTTATCGTGACTGCGACATTATGGCGGACACATCGGACAGTTTTGACACATTTTTGGGACCAAAATTGCATTGATTACTGTAAAAATTTCACTGGTAGTGAAGGGGTTAACCACTAGGTGGCGCTGTAGGGGTTAAGTGTGTCCTAGGGAGTGTTTCTAACTGTGGGGGGAGGGGCTGTGTGTGACACTACACTGATCTCCGCTCCCGATCACAGGGAGCAGAGATCAGTGACAGTGTCATTAGGCAGAACGGGGAGATGCTTGCTTACATTAGCATCTGCCCGTTCTTCCTCACCGTGAGACGATCGCGGGTATCCGCGCAGACATCGGGTCCGCAGGACCCGTGATCACAGTCACAGAGCTCCTGGCGGGCGCACACGTGCCCGCAAGCCGCCTCTTAAAGGGCAAGGTACAGGTACGTTAATCTGCCTGTACGTTCCCTTCTGCCGCAGTATATCTGCGTGATGCAGTCGGGAAGCGGTTAAATAATAAAAATGATTTTTGGTTTGTGGTGCTCAGATGCAGTAAAGAGCCTTTTTAATGAAAAAATGTCTAAAAAGGAGCACGCTCGCATAGAAGTTGTCCACAAACAAATGGTACCCCTTACAGAATAAGGGTGACAACAAGTCCCACACTACTTGCCACTGCTCCCCATGTAGTCTGGGAATTCAGGGGGCTCTAGGTGACTGTCATTTCCCTCGTAAATTCAAAAACAATATGTCTAGCCTGTTGCCCTCTAACAGAGCTTATACAGTTTGACCCCATATCTGGCATGGTTGCTGGGACAATGGCCCCTCTCTCCCCCACCTAGCATCAAAGCACCAATGCCCCCCTCTTCCCCACCTAGCACCAAAAGCACCAATGTCCCCCATCTCTCCCTACCTATCACCAATGTCCCCCCTCCCCAACCTAGCACCAAAACACCAATGCCCCCCCTCTCCCCTACCATTGACCAGAGATTATAGGCATCATATTCTCCTGTTGACCAGTAATATAGGGGCCATTACAATGAATGCATACTCATACCTCCCAACTTTTTCAGATGGGAACGAGGGACACATATCAGCAAAGTATGTAGGCATAGGACACACCCCCTGCCATGCCCCCTTAAGGCTCGATTCACATCTTTGCATGTTGATTTTTAGTGTTTCTGCAGTGCTTTTCCTGTGTTTTCCGTGGGTTTTTTTTCCTGTGATTGTGCCGCGATTTTTTTACGCTTTTTTTTTCTTGGAAAATTTGTTGTTGGGCAGACTTAACAATAAGAAATGCAAATTGCTGCAATATCACAGCAAAATCATCGTAAAAACATGGTAAAAATGCACTACATGCTTTTCTGCAGCTTCTCCACTGAAATGTGTTGAATGATAAAAAGCAAAAAAGCACCATTTTGCTTTTAAAAACTCCCTGACCCTTTCCAAAAATGCAGAGGCACAAAAATGTATTGATGTGAACGTGTTCCATAGGAACCCATTTTAAAAAAATATCTGCAAAAAGCATGAAATAACGCATTGGTGTGAATGGAGCCTAAGCCTAGCGCGTTTTTTGATGCATTTTGCATTTTGCAGAAATGCACGGGAATTTTTTAACATGGGTTCCTATGGAACATGTTCACATCAATGCTTTTTTGTTTCTCTGCATTTTTGGAAAGGGTCTGGGACTTTTTTTCATGCAAAATGCAAATTTGCATGTAATAGAATTCAATGGACAAGCTTTAAAAACGCAAGTGCACCGTTTTTGCAGCGTTTTTGATGCGTTTTTGGTGCGTTTTTGATGCATTTTTGCCGGTTTTTTTTTTTAAGACTGTAAAAAAAAACTGTAAAAAAAAAAAAAAAAAAAACGCAAAACGCAAATCGCGGCAAAATCGCAGCAAAATTGCGGCAAAAACGCTGCTCAAAAACGTGGCAAGCATGAAAAAAAAAACCTCCAAAAACGCTCAAAAGCAACATGCATAGGTGTGAATCAAGCCTTAAGGAGAATTATACCAAAAAAAAGTTGGTTAAACGCATGAGTGCTTTTTTTAACCACTACTATTCCTTTATATTGGCTTTTGAAATTTACTGTGCACAGTGTGCAACTAAAGCTAACTGCAGACAATTGCTGGTGTTCTCTTTCTAATAATACCTCAGGCAGGCAGCTGCAGTATTTTCAGTCAGTGTACTGTATCCTGTGCAGTGTGCAACTAAAGCTAACTGCAGACAATTGCTGGTGTTCTCTTTCTAATAATACCTCAGGCAGGCAGCTGCTGTATTTTCAGTCAGTGTACTGTATCCTGTGCACAGTGTGCAACTAAAGCTAACTGCAGACAATTGCTGGTGTTCTCTTTCTAAAAATACCTTGGGCAGGCAGCTGCAGTATTTTCAGTCAGTGTACTGTATCCTGTGCAGTGTGCAACTAAAGCTAAATGCAGACAATTGCTGGTGTTCTCTTTCTAATAATACCTCAGGCAGGCAGATGCAGTTTTTTCAGTCAGTGTACTGTATCCTGTGCAGTGTGCAACTAAAGCTAACTGCAGACAATTGCTGGTGTTCTCTTTCTAATAATACCTCAGGCAGGCAGCTGCTGTATTTTCAGTCAGTGTACTGTATCCTGTGCACAGTGTGCAACTAAAGCTAACTGCAGACAATTGCTGGTGTTCTCTTTCTAATAATAGCTCAGGCAGGCAGCTGCTGTATTTTCAGTCAGTGTACTGTATCCTGTGCACAGTGTGCAACTAAAGCTAACTGCAGACAATTGCTGGTGTTCTCTTTCTAATAATACCTCAGGCAGGCAGCTGCAGTATTTTCAGTCAGTGTACTGTATCCTGTGCACAGTGTGCAACTAAAGCTAACTGCAGACAATTGCTGGTGTTCTCTTTCTAAAAATACCTTAGGCAGGCAGCTGCAGTATTTTCAGTCAGTGTACTGTATCCTGTGCAGTGTGCAACTAAAGCTAAATGCAGACAATTGCTGGTGTTCTCTTTCTAATAATACCTCAGGCAGGCAGATGCAGTTTTTTCAGTCAGTGTACTGTATCCTGTGCAGTGTGCAACTAAAGCTAACTGCAGACATTTGCTGGTGTTCTCTTTCTAATAATACCTCAGGCAGGCAGCTGCAGTATTTTCAGTCAGTGTACTGTATCCAGTGCGCAGTGTGCAACTAAAGCTAACTGAAGACAATTGCTGGTGTTCTCTTTCTATTAATACCTCAGGCAGGCAGCTGCAGTATTTTCAGTCAGTGTACTGTATCCTGTGCAGTGTGCAACTAAAGCTAACTGCAGACAATTGCTGGTGTTCTCTTTCTAATAATACCTCAGGAAGGCAACTGCAGTATTTTCAGTCAGTGTACTGCATCCTGTGCAGTGTGCAACTAAAGCTAACTGCAGACAATTGCTGGTGTTCTCTTTCTAATAATACCTCAGGAAGGCAGCTGCAGTATTTTCAGTCAGTGTACTGTATCCTGTGCAGTGTGCAACTAAAGCTAACTGCAGACATTTGCTGGTGTTCTCTTTCTAATAATACCTCAGGCAGGCAGCTGCAGTATTTTCAGTCAGTGTACTGTATCCTGTGCACAGTGTGCAACTAAAGCTAACTGCAGACATTTGCTGGTGTTCTCTTTCTAATAATACCTCAGGCAGGCAGCTGCAGTATTTTCAGTCAGTGTACTGTATCCTGTGCAGTGTGCAACTAAAGCTAAATGCAGACAATTGCTGGTGTTCTCTTTCTAATAATACCTCAGGCAGGCAGATGCAGTTTTTTCAGTCAGTGTACTGTATCCTGTGCAGTGTGCAACTAAAGCTAACTACAGACAATTGTTGGTGTTTTCTTTCTATTAATACCTCAGGCAGGCAGCTGCAGTATTTTCAGTCAGTTTACTGTATCCTGTGCACAGTGTGCAACTAAAGCTAACTGCAGACATTTGCTGGTGTTCTCTTTCTAATAATACCTCAGGCAGGCAGCTGCAGTATTTTCAGTCAGTGTACTGTATCCTGTGCACAGTGTGCAACTAAAGCTAACTGCAGACAATTGCTGGTGTTCTCTTTCTAATAATACCTCAGGAAGGCAGCTGTAGTATTTTCAGTCAGTGTACTGTATCCTGTGCAGTGTGCAACTAAAGCTAACTGCAGACAATTGCTGGTGTTCCCTTTCTATTAATACCTCAGGCAGGCAGCTGCAGTATTTTCAGTCAGTGTACTGTATCCTGTGCACAGTGTGCAACTAAAGCTAACTGCAGACAATTGCTGGTGTTCTCTTTCTAATAATACCTCAGGCAGGCAGCTGCAGTATTTTCAGTCAGTGTACTGTATCCTGTGCACAGTGTGCAACTAAAGCTAACTGCAGACAATTGCTGTTGTTCTCTTTCTAATAATACCTTAGGCAGGCAGCTGCAGTATTTTCAGTCAGTGTACTGTATCCTGTGTGCAGTGTGCAACTAAAGCTAACTGCAGACAATTGCTGGTGTTCTCTTTCTAATAATACCTTAGGCAGGCAGCTGCAGAATTTTGAATCAGTGTACTGTATCCTGTGCACAGTGTGCAACTAAAAATAACTGCAGACAATTGCTGATGTTCTCTTTCTAATAATACTACAGGCAGGCAGGCGATTCAGCTAGCTGCAATATAATCAGTATATATATACATCCCAGCTTTGTGCAGCTACATCTCACTGCAGGCCATTCCTTGTGTACCTTTTCCAATACATCAAAGACAGTATGTCTGGAAGGCCAACAAGGAGAGGCAGACAGTCACAGGCCAGTAAAAGAGGGCAAGCAGGCTCTGTGTCTAGAGGCAACAATGCTGGTTGTGGACACATGCATCCTCATCAGCACGTGGCCGTGGGGCATGCTTGTCCTTTTTCTCGGCAGCTGGCCGCAATGAGCCACAACATGCCAAAGAGTTGGTAGAGTAGATGACCAAGCCGTCCTCATCCTCTGTTACCCAGGCTACCTTGGCTGCCAATGCAGGTGCCAAAGCGGCCTATTCCTTGGACTCGAGGTCATCATCAGTTACTCCTTCCCTAGCCCCACTGGAGGAGTCCCCCGTACTGTTCGACCACAGTGTCAGGTACATGCTGCAGGAGGAGGCACAGTGTTTTGAAGTCTCCGATGATGGTACCCAGCTTGAAGAGGGCAGTAACGTGAGCCCAGAGGGAGGGGTTGCCCAAGAAGGACAACAAACTGACAGCCATGTTCCCCCAGCTGCAGCATAGTGCCAGGTTTGCTCCAGTGACGAGGAGGGAGGGGATGATGAGCTCACTGACTCTACGTGGGTGCCTGATAGGAGGAAGGAGGCACATCTCCAACGAGGCAGGATTCCCTGCAGGGGCCAGCTTAAGGGCAGCCAACCGACTGCATCACACCGCAGAGCTCCGCAAGTGCAGGGTGCTGGTGACTCCGTACGTTATTCCAAAAGTTCTTTGGTGTGGGCCTTTTTTGAGACGTGTGCAGCAGATCGCACCGTTGCTATTTGCAACCTATGTCTGAAGCGTATCAAGCGTGGACTAGACAGCAAGCGCTTGGGCACCACATGCTTAATCAGACATATGTCGAGCTCCCATGCAGCCCATTGGAAACACTACCTAAAAGACCCACACCAAAGAACAAGGCGGACCTCTCCTTGCTCCTCCTCATCAACTGGGATCTCCAACCCCACTATACCTTCAGTCCTCTCAGAAACCTGCACTGAGAGGACTGAAGGTGTAGAATTAGGTGTGCCACTGCCAAGTACTTGCGGGCAATCTTCTATCAGTACACCAACGTCCGATTCTAGCAGGCAGATTTCCCTACCTCAGTTGCTCCACCAGCGAGAGAAGTTCGCTCCCAGCCATCCACATGCCCAGCGGTTAAATGCTAGCTTGGCTAAATTGCTAGCACTTCAACTGCTGCCTTTTCATTTTGTAGACTCTGCCCCCTTCCGTGAGTTTGTGGAATGTGCGGTGTGTGCAAATGTGGAGTGCAAATGTGGAGTTTGTGGAATGTGCAGGACAGGGTGCAGTAGTGTTGGAGGTTGTTCCGCCACCATGCCTAGTGGTGATTCTGCCACACCTCTCTCCTCCACCCCCTCCTCTTCTTCTTCCTCCACGGCCTCTTCCTGTGCTGATTTGTCTTCGGAACCAGCGGTGCTCCGTAGGTGTTCAAGGGGCTACGCAAGCACGCAGGCAAAAAGATGCCATGTGGTGCTTGAGCTGGTGTGCTTGGGGGACAGGAGCAACACTGGGACAGAGATTCTGTCAGCTCTGCAGGGGCAGGCTCAGAGGTGGTTGACGCCACACCAGCTTAAGGCAAGAATGGTGGTTTGCGACAATGGCACCAACCTCCTCTCCGTCCTCCGACAGGGACAACTGACCCATGTGCCCTGTTTGGCTCACGTTGTTAACTGATGGTGCAGCGGTTCTTGGGCAGGTATCCAGGCTTACAGGATGTCCTAAGGCAGGCCAGGAAAGTCTGCGTGCATTTCTGCCGGTCATATAATGCCAGTGCTCGGCTGGCTGACCTCCAAAAGGAATTTAACCTGCCCAAGAACTGCCTCATCTGTGACATGCCCACCAGGTGGAACTCAACGTTGGCCATGCTGCAGCGGCTGCACACGCAGCAGATGGCCATCAATGAGTACATGTGCTATTATGGTACCAGGACAGGGTCAGGGGAGCTTGGTATTTTTTCCCCACGCCAGTGGGCCATGATCAGGGATGCATGCACTGTCCTGTCACTATTTGAGGAGGCCACAAGTGACACTGTCCCTCTTGTCCACCTGTTGGAGCACACGCTGCGTGGAATAATGGACAGGGCACTTGAGGCAGAACAGAGGCAGGAAGAGGAGGACTTCCTTACCTCTCAAGGCCCCCTTTATCCAGACAGTGTTCCTGCGTGCCCGCAGATCACACAAGAAGAGGATGAGGAGGAGGAGGATTGTGTCAGAATGGAGGTGGGGCCTAGCACTCAACATCAGCAGCAGTCTTCAAGGGATCATTTACAGTCTGAAGAAACCCATGAACTTGTACGTGGCTGGGAGGAGGTGGCTGCGGATCATGTCGTCCTTAGTGACCCAGAGGACTCTGGACCGAATGCCTCAGCAAACCTACGCTGCATGGCCTCCCTGATCCTGCAAAGCCTGAGGAAGGATTCTCGTATTCGTGGTATTAAGGAGAGGGATCATTACTGGCTGGCAACCCTCCTTGATCCATGTTACAAGGGTAAGGTTGCGGACCTTATCTTGCCGTCGCAGAGGGAGCAGAGGATGAAACATCTTCGGGGGGCCTTGCAGAAAGGTTTGTGCAACGTGTTTCCAGAGCCTGGGAGGTTACAATTTCCTGGTCCTCCTGGACAACGTGTTGCTGAGGCATCGGTCAGTCACAGAAGGAGCGGTGGAGAAGGTGGCCGTCTGACCGATGCGTTCAGACAATTTTTTAGTCCGCAGCCCCAAGGTATGATCGGTTCCAGCAACCATCACCAGCGTCTGATTCACATGGTGCAGGAATACCTAGGGGCAAGATCAGACTTGACACCTTCCCCACCGAAATTCCTCTGGGTTACTGGGTCTTGAAGATGGATCACTGGCCAGAGCTTGCACAGTATGCCATTGAGCCACTGGCCTGTCTTGCATCCAGCATTCTTTCGGAATGCACATTCAGTGCTGCTGGAGGCTTTGTAACCGATCACAGGGTGTGCCTGTCCACCGAATCGGTCGATCGGCTGACCTTCATAAAAATTAATCTGTCTTGCATCACCACCAGCTACCAAGCACCTGATGCTGATGTAACCGAATAATTTTTTTTTTAATGTGAGGTCCCTTCAAGACTGCCTATGCTGATGCTGAGTGTCTATCCTGTTATGCTGAGTGACAATCCTCTTCCTTCTCAATGTTCATGCTGATAGCTTGTAAGAACATTTTTGGTACTGGGCACCGCCACCAGTGGCTAAGGCCCAATTTTTCTGCCCCTGTTTAACAGGGGCGTGTAATTACAATTTTTGATGCAATACTTTGCATCAGGGCTCATTCCTGCACTCCAACTAGATTATCTGTGAGGGGTTGCAGTGTTGTGGCACCAGTGCCCAAGGCCCAATTTTTCTCCTACTGTTTAACAGGGGCGTGTAATTACAATTTTTGATGCAATACTTTGCAGCAGTGCTCATTCCTGCACTCCAACTAGAGTATCTGTGAGGGGTTGCAGTGTTGTGGCACCAGCACCAGTGCCCAAGGCCCAATTTTTCTGCCCCTGTTTAACAGGGGCGTATAATTACAATTTTTGATGCAATGCTTTGCAGCAGGGCTCATTCCTGCGCTCCAACTAGAGTATCTGTGAGGGGTTGCAGTGTTGTGGCACCAGCACCAGTGCCCAAGGCCCAATTTTTCTGCCCGTTTAACAGGGGCGTATAATTACAATTTTTGATGCAATGCTTTGCAGCAGGGCTCATTCCTGCGCTCCAACTAGAGTATCTGTGAGGGGTTGCAGTGTTGTAGCACCAGCACCAGTGCCCAAGGCCCAATTTTTCTGCCCGTTTAACAGGGGCATGTAATTACAATTTTTGATGCAATACTTTGCAGCAGGGCTCATTACTGCGCTCCAACTAGAGTATGTGTGAGGGGTTGCAGTGTTGTGGCACCAGCACCTGTGCCTTAGGCCCAATTTTTCAGCCCCTGTTTAACAGGGGCATGTAATTACAATTCTTGATGTAATATTTCACAGCAGGGCCCGTTCCTGCGCTCACCAAGAGTAACTGTGAGGCCTTACAGTGTTGTGGAAACACCACCACACCGTCCACCACTAAAGGCCCAATTTTTCTGACCCTGTTCAACAGGGGCATGTAATTACTATTCTTGATCTAATATTTAACAGCAGGGCCTGTTCCTGCGCCCACCAAGAGTAACTGTGAGGGCTTACAGTGTAGTGGCAACATCAACACCTAAGGCCCAAATTTCTGCAGAGTATATAGGGCAGGCCCCTACTTTCAAGCATCCAACTTCCAAACGACTCTTACTTGCAAATAGGGATGAGCCGAACACCCCCCGGTTCGGTTCGCACCAGAACCCGCGAACGGACCGCAAGTTCGCACGAACGTTAGAACCCCATTGACGTCTATGGGACTCGAACGTTCGAAATCAAAAGTGCTCATTTTAAAGGCTAATTTGCATGGTATTGTCCTAAAAAGGGTTTGGGGACCCGGGTCCTACCCCAGGGGACATGTATCAATGCAAAAAAAACTTTTAAAAACGGCCGTTTTTTCGGGAGCAGTGATTTTAATGATGCTTAAAGTAAAAAAAAAAAAGTGAAATATTCCTTTAAATATCGTACCTGGGGGGTGTCTATAGTATGCCTGTAAAGTGACGCGTGTTTCCCATGTTTAGAACAGTCCCTGCACCAAATGTCATTTTTAAAGGAAAAAATCTCATTTAAAACTGCTTGCGGGTTTAATGTCGTGTCGGGTCATGGCAATATGGATGAAAATCAGTGAGACAAACGGCATGGGTACCCCCCAGTCCATTACCAGGCCCTTTGGGTCTTGTATGGATATTAAGGGGAACCCCGCACCCAAATTAAAATAAGGAAAGGTCCCTATATACTCTGAACAGCAGTATTCAGGCGGTGCAAACAAGACAGGGACTGTAGGTTTGTTGTTAAGTAGAATCTGTTTGTAATTTTGAACATTTTTAATGTGTTTAGCTCCAGCCAAAAAATCTTTTCTAAGCTTTTTGGAAAACATAGGGAAGGGTTATCACCCCTGTGACATTTGTTTTGCGTCTTTCCTCCTCTTCAGAAGATTTCACCTCACTTTTTTGTCCCAATGAAAAATGTTTTTGGAAAATTTGGGTTTTTTTGTGGAACAAGGATTGGAAAGCATCAGTGGAAAGGAGAAATTGTTTTCCCATATTAACTCTTACAGGAGAGAATTTCCCTTCCTTAGGGGTAGATTTCATCTCACTTCCTGTTGTCTCCTTCCGTTTGCAAGTAGGAGTCGTTTGTAAGTTAGATGTTTGAAAGTAGGGTCCTGCCCTATATACTCAGCAGAAATTTGGGCCTTAGGTGTTGCTGTGGCCAAAACACTGTAAGCCCTCACAGGGCCCTGCTGTGAAATATTAGATCAAGAATTGTAATTACATGCCCCTGTTGAACAGGAGCTGAAAAATTAGGCCTTAGGCACTGGTGCTGGTGCCACAACACTGCAACCCCTCACAGACACTCTAGTTGGAACGCAGGAACGAGCCCTGCTGCAAAGTATTGCATCAAAAATTGTAATTACACGCCCCTGTTAGACAGGGGCAGAAAAATTGGGTCTTAGGCACTGGTGCTGGTGCCACAACACTGCAACCCCTCACAGACACTCTAGTTGAAACGCAGGAACAAGCCCTGCTGCAAAGTATTGCATCAAAAATTGTAATTACACGCCCCTGTTAGACAGGGGCTGAAAAATTGGGTCTTAGGCACTGGTGCTGGTGCCACAACACTGCAACCCCTCACAGACACTCTAGTTGGAATGCAGGAACGAGCCCTGCTGCAAAGTATTGCATCAAAAATTGTAATTACACGCCCCTGTTAGACAGGGGCAGAAAAATTGGGTCTTAGGCACTGGTGCTGGTGCCACAACACTGCAACCCCTCACAGACACTCTAGTTGAAACGCAGGAACAAGCCCTGCTGCAAAGTATTGCATCAAAAATTGTAATTACACGCCCCTGTTAGACAGGGGCTGAAAAATTGGGTCTTAGGCACTGGTGCTGGTGCCACAACACTGCAACCCCTCACAGACACTCTAGTTGGAATGCAGGAACGAGCCCTGCTGCAAAGTATTACATCAAAAATTGTAATTACACGCCCCTGTTAAACAGGGGCTGAAAAATTGTGCCTTAGGCACTGGTGGTGGCGCCCAGAACCAAAAATGTTCTTACAAGCTATCAGCGTGATGATTGAGGAGGAAGAGGATAATTACTCAGGGATAGTCACTCAGCATCAGCATAGGCAGTCTTTGAAGGGATCTGAGATTTCAAAAAAAATTATTCGGTTACATCTGCATCAGGTGCTTGGTAGCTGGTGGTGATCCAAGACTGATTCATTTTTATGAAGGTCAGCCGATCGACCGAGTCGGTGGACAGACGCACCCTGTGATCGGTTACCACGCCTCCAGCAGCACTGAATGTGCGTTCCGAAAGAACGCTGGATGCAGGACAGGCCAGTAGCTCAATTGCATACTGTGCAAGCTCTGGCCAGTGATCCATCCTCAAGACCCAGTAACCCAGAGGATTTTCGGTGGGAAAGGTGTCCAAGTCTGATCTTGCCCCTAGGTATTCCTGCACCATGTAAAACAGACGCTGGCGATGGTTGCTGGAACCGATCATACCTTGGGGCTGCGGACCAAAAAATTGTCTGAACGCATCGGTCAGACGGCCACCTTCTCCACCGCTCCTTCTTTGACTGACCGAAGCCTCAGCAACACGTTGTCCAGAAACAGGAGTTTGTAACCTCCCAGTCTCTGGGAACGCGTTGCACAGACCTTTCTGCAAGGCCTCCCGAAGATGTTTCATCCTCTGCTCCCTCTGCGATGGCAAGATAAGGTCCGCAACCTTACCCTTGTAACGTGGATCAAGGAGGGTTGCCAGCCAGTATTGGTCCTTCTCCTTGATACCACGAATACGAGGATCCTTACGCAGGCTTTGCAGGATCAGGGAGGCCATGCAGCGTAGGTTTGCTGAGGCATTCGGTCCGGAGTCCTCTGGGTCACTAAGGACAACAACGTCCGCAGCCACCTCCTCCCAGCCACGTACAAGTCCATGTGTTCCTTGGGACTGATCCCTTAAAGACTGCTGATGCTGAGTGCCAGGCTCCACCTCCATACTGACACAATCTTCCTCCTCCTCCTCCTCCTCCTCCTCGTCCTCTTCCTGTGTGATCGGCGGGCACGCAGGAACACTGTCTGGATAAAGTTTAGAGCAAAGAGAGATTCCCCTGGCGGACTTTAAAGGCACAGTTTTATAAGGAAAGTATTTAAAAGGTATATAGAGTAAATAACAGTTTATTCGTTACAAAAAAAATATAATAATGTCAAGTAAATTACATAATTACATAGTTAAAAACAAGGAATGCAGTTCCATACATATAAAGGTTTTAGTGATACCAATACATATGCACCCGACGCGTTTCGGAGTTTCTTATGCCTCCTTCTTCAGGGGTGATTGTAGGGTTTGCAACAAGGATTTTGTTGGTATCTATGGATATAAGTTATGCATTCCAAGATGGATTAAAAAGAACATAGATATGTTGATGCACTGCCCATCGGACACGCTCCCTGGTTGTGATGCGTAGAGCTTTAGTAAAGTATAACGGAAATATTCATAGAGCCACTGTCGAGGTGGAGGTAAGGAGGTGTGAGTACATAGGGTGATTTTATTCTTCCCTCCAATAGGAAGAAAGGCCCATAGTTGACGGGCGTACAACAGTTTTGGATCTGAGATCGCACTGAGGCCAAATGTGTGTCCTGGTCCGTCTACAATGATAGAGGACAGTGGCTGGTGGTAAGTATGGATCGGATGTGGTCCAAAGAGCGTGTATCACAGCATCTCACACCAAGAGCGTCCTGTCTGCAGCAGATGAAGCGTACTGTCTGGATAAAGGGGGCCTTGAGAGCTAAGGAAGTCCTCCTCTTCCTGCCTCTGTTCTGCCTCAAGTGCCCTGTCCATTATTCCACGCAGCGTGTGCTCCAACAGGTGGACAAGGGGGACAGTGTCACTGATGCATGCACTGTCAGTGCTCACCATCCTCGTGGCCTCCTCGAATGGTGACAGGACAGTGCATGCATCCCTGATCATGGCCCACTGGCGTGGGGAAAAAAAACCAAGGTCCCCTGACCCTGTCCTGGTGCCATAGTCGCACAGGTACTCATTGATGGCCCTCTGCTGCGTGTGCAGCCGCTGCAGCATGGCCAACGTCGAGTTCCACCTGGTGGGCATGTCACAGATTAGGCGGTTCTTGGGCAGGTTAAACTCCTTTTGGAGGTCCGTCAGCCGAGCACTGGCATTATATGACCGGCGGAAATGCACACAGACTTTCCTGGCCTGCCTCAGGACATCCTGTAAGCCCGGGTACCTGCCCAAGAACCGCTGCACCACCAAGTTAAGGACGTGAGCCAAACAGGGCACATGGGTCAGTTGTCCCTGTCGGAGGGCAGAGAGGAGGTTGGTGCCATTGTCGCAAACCACCATTCCTGCCTTAAGTTGGCGTGGCGTCAACCACCTCTGAACCTGCCCCTGCAGAGCTGACAGAACCTCTGCCCCAGTGTGGCTCCTGTCCCCCAAGCACACCAGCTCAAGCACCGCATGGCATCTTTTGGCCTGCGTACTTGCGTAGCCCCTTGAACGCCTACGGAGCACCGCTGGTTCCGAGGAAGAGGCCATGGAGGAAGAAGAAGAGGAGGGGGTGGAGGAGAGAGGTGTGTCACAATCAGCATTTTGGAGGCGTGGTGGCGGAACAACCTCCAACACTACTGCACCTTGTCCTGCATCCTTCCCAGCTGCCAGCAGAGTCACCCAATGCGCCGTGAAACTTAAGTAACGTCCCTGTCCATGCCTGCTGGACCATGAGTCAGCGGTAATATGCACCTTACCGCTGACCGCCCTGTCCAGCGAGGCATGGACATTGCCTTCCACATGCCGGTAGAGAGCCGGAATCGCCTTCCGTGAGAAAAAGTGGCGTTTGGGTACCTGCCACTGAGGAACCGCACATTCCACAAACTCACGGAAGGGGGCAGAGTCTACCAACTGAAAAGGCAGCAGTTGAAGTGCTAGCAATTTTGCCAAGCTAGCATTCAACCGCTGGGCATGTGGATGGCTGGGAGCAAACTTCTTTCGGCGGTGCAGCAGCTGGGGCAGGGAAATTTGCCTGGTACAATCTGACGTCGGTGTACCAAAAGCAGATTGCCCATAAGTACTTGGCTGTGACACACCTAATTCTACACCTTCATTCCTCTCACTGCAGGTCGCAGAGAGGACTGAAGGTCTAGTGGGGTTGGAAATCTCAGCTGATGAGGAGCAAGGAGAGATCGTCTTTGTTCTTTGGTGTGGGTCTTTTAGATACGCTTGCCAACGAACTGCATGGCAGGTCAACATATGTCTGGTCAAGCATGTGGTACCCAAGCGGGAGATGTTTTGGCCACGCGAGATACGCTTAAGACATATGTTGCAAATAGCAGCGGTGCGATCTGATGCACTCGTCTCAAAAAAGGCCCACACCAAAGAACTTTTTGAATAACGCGCAGAGACTGCAGCGCCCTGCACATGTGGAGCTTTGGGGTGTGATGCAGTCAATGTGCTGCCCTTAGGCTGGCCCCTGGAGGGCATCCTGCCTAGTTGGTGATGTGCCACCTCCTCCTCCTCCTCCTCCTCCTCCTCCTCTCTCCTATCAGGCACCCACGTTGAGTCAGTGACCTCATCATCCCCTCCCTCCTCATCACTGGAGCAAACCTGGCAGTATGCTGCAGCAGGGGGAGCATGACTGCCAGATTGCTGTCCTTCTTGGGCACCCCCTCTGTCCGTGCTCATGTTACTGCCTTCATTGAGCTCAGTATCATCATCAGAGCCTTCCAAACGCTGGGCATCCTCCTGGAGCATGTACCCAACACTGTGGTCAAACAGTTCGAGGGAATCCTCATGAGGACATGGTGGAGCTAGGGAAGGAGTCACTGATGACATTGAGCTGAGGGAAGAGGCCGCTGCTTTGCCAGACAAAGCACCCTGGGCATGGGTGAGAGAGGATGAGGAGGATGAGGACGGCTTGGTCATCCACTCGACCAAGTCTTCCGCATGTTGCGGCTCAACACGGCCAGCTGCCGAAAAAAAGGCCAAGCGTGTCCCATGGCCACGTGCTGATGAGGATGCACCGTCTCCACGACCAGCACTAGACACAGAGCCTGCTTGCCCTCTCTTATTGGCTTGTGACTGTCTGCCTCTCCTTCTTGGCCTTCCAGACATACTAATGGCCTGTAGCTGCACTAAGCTGGGATAGAACACCTGTAATTTTCTTCAGGTAGCTTTATATACTGTAACCAGACAAGCCTGCCTGTCAGTAGGAAGATAACAGGAACGGATCTAGCTGAACACTGTGAGCAGGACGTACTGCACTAAATGTATATAGCAGGAACGGATCTAGCTGAACACTGTGAGCAGGACGCACTGCACTGAATGTAAATACCAGGAACGGATCTAGCTGAACACTGTGAGCAGGACGCACTGCACTGAATGTAAATAGCAAGAACGGATCTAGCTGAACACTGTGAGCAGGACGCACTGCACTGAATGTAAATAGTCTAGCTGCCTGACCGTGGTACTAATAGGATCAAAAAGAACACCTGTAATTTTCTTCAGGTAGCTTTATATACTGTAACCAGACAAGCCTGCCTGTCAGTAGGAAGATAACAGGAACGGATCTAGCTGAACACTGTGAGCAGGACGTACTGCACTAAATGTATATAGCAGGAACGGATCTAGCTGAACACTGTGAGCAGGACGCACTGCACTGAATGTAAATAGCAGGAACGGATGTAGCTGAACACTGTGAGCAGGACGCACTGCACTAAATGTAAATACCAGGAACGGATCTAGCTGAACACTGTGAGCAGGACGCACTGCACTGAATGTAAATACCAGGAACGGATCTAGCTGAACACTGTGAGCAGGACGCACTGCACTGAATGTAAATAGTCTAGCTGCCTGACCGTGGTACTAATAGGATCAAAAAGAACACCTGTAATTTTCTTAAGGTAGCTTTATATACTGTAACCAGACAAGCCTGCCTGTCAGTAGGAAGATAACAGGAACGGATCTAGCTGAACACTGTGAGCAGGACACACTGTACTAAATGTAAATAGTCTAGCTGCCTGACCGTGGTACTAATAGGATCAAAAAGAACACCTGTAATTTTCTTCAGGTAGCTTTATATACTGTAACCAGACAAGCCTGCCTGTCAGTAGGAAGATAACAGGAACGGATCTAGCTGAACACTGTGAGCAGGACACACTGTACTAAATGTAAATAGTCTAGCTGCCTGACCGTGGTACTAATAGGATCAAAAAGAACACCTGTAATTTTCTTAAGGTAGCTTTATATACTGTAACCAGACAAGCCTGCCTGTCAGTAGGAAGATAACAGGAACGGATCTAGCTGAACACTGTGAGCAGGACACACTGTACTAAATGTAAATAGTCTAGCTGCCTGACCGTGGTACTAATAGGATCAAAAAGAACACCTGTAATTTTCTTCAGGTAGCTTTATATACTGTAACCAGACAAGCCTGCCTGTCAGTAGGAAGATAACAGGAACGGATCTAGCTGAACACTGTGAGCAGGACGTACTGCACTAAATGTATATAGCAGGAACGGATCTAGCTGAACACTGTGAGCAGGACGCACTGCACTGAATGTAAATAGCAGGAACGGATCTAGCTGAACACTGTGAGCAGGACGCACTGCACTGAATGTAAATAGCAGGAACGGATCTAGCTGAACACTGTGAGCAGGACGCACTGCACTGAATGTAAATAGCAGGAACGGATCTAGCTGAACACTGTGAGCAGGACGCACTGCACTGAATGTAAATAGCAGGAACGGATCTAGCTGAACACTGTGAGCAGGACACACTGCACTAAATGTAAATAGTCTAGATAGAAGATAACAGGAACGGATCTAGCTAAACTGAATACAGTGTATATATATATATATGCAACACCTGGGATGCATATATATACACAATACACTGTAAGTGCAGCTAACTGACTGACTGTTCTGCCTAATCTATCTAACTCAAATCAAATGACACTGTCTCTCTCTCTCTCTATCTCTCAGCACACCGGAACACACACTACACAGGGCCGCCGTGCAGGCGGCCTTATATAGTGTGGGGTGTGTACTAAATCCCCTGAGCCATAATTGGCCAAAGCCACCCTGGCTTTGGCCAATTACAGCTCTCTCTACTGACGGCGCTGTGATTGGCCAAGCATGCGGGTCATAGTGCATGCTTGGCCAATCATCAGCCAGCAATGCACTGCGATGCCGCAGTGAATTATGGGCCGTGACGCGCCACACGAATTTGGCGCGAACGGCCCATATCGTTCGCAATTCGACGGACGGTCGAACAGCCGATGTTCGAGTCGAACATGGGTTCGACTCGAACACGAAGCTCATCCCTACTTGCAAACAGAAGGAGACAACAGAAAGTGAGAGGAAATCTACCCCTAGGAAGGGAAATTCTCTCCTGTAAGACTTCCTTGTTTCACTAAAATCCCCAAATTTTCAAAATCCAATTAACATTGGGACAGAAAGTGAGGTGAAATCTTCTGAATAGGTGCACAGACAGCAAAACAAATGTTACAGGGGTGATAATCCTTCCCCATGTTTTCCAAAAAGCTTAAAAATAGATTTTTTGGCTGGAGCTACACGTAAAGAATGTACCAGTTCGAAATGACAAACAGATTCTACTTAAGAACAAACCTACAATCCCTGTCTTGTTTGCGCCGCCTGTATACGGCTGTTCAGAGTATATAGTGCCTGGGGGCCCAACGTCTTTCCTTTTTTTTATTTGGGTGCAGGGTTCCCCTTAATATCTATACAAGACCCAAAGGGGCTGGTAATGGGCTGGGGGGGGGGGTGTTTCTCAATAATTTTCATCCATATTGCCGGGACCAGACATGACATTAAAGCCGCAAGCAGTTTTAAATGACTTTTTTTCCTTTAGAAATGTCATTTTGAGCAGGGACTGTTCTAAACACATGCCACCTTACAGGCATACTATAGACACCCCCCAGGCACGATATTTAAAGAATATTTCACTTTTATTTTTTCACTTTAAGCATCATTAAAATCACTGGTCCCGAAAAAATGGCAGTTTTTAAAACTTTTTTTGCATTGATACATGCCCCTTGGGGCAGGACCCGGGTCCCCAAACCCTTTTTAGGACAATAACTTGCATATTGGCCTTTAAAATTCGCACTTTTGAATTCTCACGTTCGAGTCCCATAGACTTTAACGGGGTTCAAAAGTTCGCACGAACTTTCGGTCCGTTCGAATGTTCTGATGCGAACCGAACCAGGGGGTGTTCGGCTCATTCCTACTCCTCACCAAAGTGTTTATTGTCTCTACAATTGTTGGTCACTGAGTAGTTACTATTTTAATGAATTTACATGGTACCGAATAAGTCCGTGCAGAATGGGAAATTTACAGTGTAGTGTACAGAATGAGGCAGTGAAGAATAGGAAATGTATAGCACAGTGTACAGACTGAGGCAGTGTGGAAAAGGGAATGTACAGCACAGTGTACAGAATGATAGGAAACGTACATTGCAGTGTACAGAATGAGGCAGTGTGGAATAGGAAAAGTACAGTGCAGTGTACGGAATGAGGCAGCGCAGAATAGAAAATGTACAGCGCAGTGTACAGAATGAGGCAGTGCAGAATAGGAAATGTACAGCACAGTGTACAGAATGAGGCAGTGCGGAATAGAAAAAGTACAGTACAGTGTACAGAATAAGGCAGTGCGGAATAGGAAATGTACAGCGCAGAGTACAGAATGAGGCAGTGCAGAATAGGAAATGTACAGCGCAGTGTACAGAATGAGACAGTGCAGAATAGGAAAAGTACAGCACATTGTACAGAATAAGGCAGTGCGGAATAGGAAATGTACAGCGCAGAGTACAGAATGAGGCAGTGCAGAATAGGAAATGTACAGCGCAGTGTACAGAATGAGACAGTGCAGAATAGGAAAAGTACAGCACATTGTACAGAATGAAGCAGTGCAGAATAGGAAGAGTACAGCGCAGTGTACGTAATGAGGCAGTGCAGAACAGGAAATTTACAGCGCAGTGTACAGAATAAGGCAGTGCGGAATAGGAAAAGTACAGCACAGTATACGGAATGAGGTAGTGCAGAATAGGAAATGTACAGCGCAGTGTATAGAATGAGGCAGTGCGGAATAGGAAAAGTACAGTACAGTACAGTGTACAGAATGAGGCAGTGCAGAATAGGAAATGTACAGCGGAGTGTACAGAATGAAGCAGTGCGGAATAGGAAATGTACAACGCAGTGTACAGAATGAAGCAGTGCGGAATAGGAAATGTACAGCGCAGTGTACAGAATGAGGCAGTGAGGAATAGGCTATGCTGCAAAAAGTACTGTACAGTGCAGTGTACAGTACTTTTTGCAGCATAGCCTATTTCCTGTTCTGCACTGACTCATTCTGTACTATGTAAATTGTCTCAGACTCTATATAACCGCACCCTTTTAGGCCATAGCCAATATTCAGGGCAATGAAAGCCATGCCCACTCCTTGTCATTTTCTTTTTCTCAGTCAAAGGGGTCCAACTGAGAATCTTGCACACAGACCCACTGAATTTAGAAAATGCCCCTGGGTTAAAGAGGAAGTTAACTTCCATCTTTAAGTTTTTCCTATAGGTAAGCCTATAATAAGGCTTACCTATATGTAGTGTAAATATCTCCTAAACATGCACCGTTTATCATGATATCAGACTGTGGTAAAAAAAAAAAAAAACTACCAGTGACATGTTTGGGCAAAGTGGGAGGCGACTGTGCACCGCATTGCTTCAAACGTGCCTGCCTGTGTCACATAGAACTACATGTAGCAAACCCCCGCAGGAGCTGCTTTTGATAGTTGGTTTAATCCGTTGCTCTGCATCTCAACCCCAAAGAACTGTCCCAGCCCCTCTGGCACACCTAGCGAGGTGGTAAATAGAATAACCTGATAATTATACACAACACAGTACTGTACTTCAAGTTTACTTGGAGTAGAACAAAGTTTAGATTAACATTAGTCAGCCAAGAGCTGTGTAAATAGCCAGGACTTGGTTGAAACATTAAGAAAAAAAACAGTCAGTAACACTATGCAACAAATAAAAGGGTAAATAACAATATACACAGGTTAAGTAGGTTCCCCTAAACACGTTATTGATGTGTGACAAATGCTATGGCTAAAGGGGAACCCCAGGCCGGCCTATAACACTTCCAATACACACAAGGAAGGGATTCTTAATAACCACGACGTGTCCCCTTTAAGAGTTACCTCAGTATTGTACCCTGAGCAAAGCTTTGCATTTAGTCTCTTCACCGGCATGTAGGAGCTTTGTGGATAAAAGGTCTCTCAACATAGCAGAGTGATGAGGAGGAATGTAAGTAGCTGGTGCTGTGATGTGTTCCAGATAACAGGGCCTGTACATAGCATTCAAGTGTGGTATCCTATTGGAATGCAATAAGTTCCTGGGCAAAGCCCTCTCACCAATACTTTACATAGTCAGTGGTCCTCCACAGAGCGATCGATCGACTCTCCTGGCTGCAGGTGTGTCACAATGGCGTCCTGTCTTTTAGCTGTTAAAATGGCCTCCCTTGTGAACGTTCTCCGCGGCTGCAGAGCGTCTTGCAGGAGCATGCAGGTTCTATTCCTCTGGACTGGGCTACAGACTGAGTGTCACTGGGTAAGCTGCAACCCCCCTCTCACACACAGCAACAGAGCGGTTCCTCCTCTCATGGGATCCAGGAAACAAGAGGCCTTGGCCTAGTCCATCCCTGTCTTTTATAGTCTTTTCCACAATCCGCCTTTCTCTAAGCGATGCATCCTGGGATTTGTGGTCTAGTGTCTTAAACAGTCAATCAGCTTGCCTTGTGTTATGACTTCATATCCCACACTTCTCTGCTGCTGCTTCCTGGTGATTGGCTGTCAGTCTCCACCAATAGGGAAGCTAAAGAGCAAGCAGTTCTGTGTGTGTGACAAAAGAGGAAGGGGGTGAAAAAGCCCATGCAGCTGCTAGCAGGCAGCTCTCCCCTCATGGATTGAATTAGTCTGAAGAGGTACCTGCTTCACACTCCCCCACCAAAGAACCTTTGGTCCCCAAATGGAGTAAAAAGTCTGTGACCTATTACATGCTTTTTATATACAAGCGGAGAAAGCAAGTTAGTGTACACAGGAAATCATACAGTTTGCATTTTCATAAGAAGAACCTAAACTCAAACAGCTCATATCATCACACAAGAGTTGACAGATGAACCTCCCACAAATTGTCATGAGAGGGGAGGTTGTTCTGCCTACAGGCCACCTTAATTGAAATGGCCCAGCTAGATGTGCCAGGGGGTGAGTTGGGGTTGTCCTCCACTAAATGTGTGGTGGAAGGACCAGGCGCCTCAAGAGTCCTTTTGGAGGTGAAAACAGTTTCCTCAGAGCTTTCACTCAGCATATCATGTCAGTCTCTTGGGTGGGTGAATAGCTCTACGTTCTCTCTGTTCTTTGGCCCCTGGAGTTACAGGCGTACTGTACTTGGCTTTGTCCACAGCTTCTTCTTCTTCCTGTATATCAGCCTCAGCTACCTCTCCATGGAATGATTGCAAATCTTCTGGATCTTCCGTCAGCAGGGAAGATTGAGTGTCTTTCAATTCTTCAGAGGGTGGACTTCGAGGCACAAACTCCGGAGCCTCTGGTCTGAGAGTTCCAGCGTCTGTTACTTTAGGAGGAGACGAAGTGGGGGTGGCAGACCCTGGCATTTGAGGTGGCCACAACCAGTCTATACCTATCTCTTCATCTTCGCTGTCCTCATCGTCTATAGCGGGGGGTACAGACTGAGATCTGGTGACCGGTCAGGATCTCTGAGAGGTCGTGGGTGTGGACTGTAAATAGAGCTGTGGTGGCAAACGAACTGCTTCTGATAGGGGCATCTATCTGGTTGCAGTGCCAAGTCTTCAGCGGGCCTGTGCTCCCTTCTGGTCTGATTTGATACACTGGGACTCCTGGCAGCTGCTTGCAAATGACATAGAGCTGCGACTTCCAGCGGTCAGCCAACTTATGCTTTCCAGGGACACCCAGATTCCTCAGCAGCACCCTGTCACCAGGTTGAAAATCGTACTCTGAGGTCAAAGTTCCTTTTATTCCCTTGTCCTCGAGCATCTGAGGTAGCTTGAGCCTTGTCATAGGCAGTCTTCAGACTTTTTCGCAGGCGGTCTACATACCCTCTATGGGAGGCTGCTGAACTATGATCTAAGGATGTGCCAAAGGCCAAGTCTACTGGCAACCGGGCCTCCCGTCCAAACATTAGATGATAAGGGGAGTATTCCGTGGCATTGTTTGTTTGTGGTGCTGTTATAAGCGTGTACAATAGCAGCTACATGCTTGCTCCAGTGCTGCTTTTTCTCTGAATTCAAGGTCCCAAGCATTTCCAGGAGGTTCCGGTTGAACCTCTCTGGCTGAGGATGTCCTTAAGGATGATATGGAGGGTTCGGGACTTCTTAATCCCCAACAAGTCTAAAAGTCTCTTGATGAGGCTACTTTCAAAATCTCTCCCTTGGTCAGAGTGGATATGGGGCAATGGGGAAATAACTGCCATTTTTCTTTGAGCTCATTAGAGGGACTCCTTCGGTAGACCACCCCTTGATGCAGCTGCAACTGGTCCCACTCTCGGTGCAGGAGACAGGCCTCCTTCGGGGAGGCAGTGAGGAGCATGTCAGGTCATTGGTTCTCCAGGGCCTTCAATGCCAACTGATCTTTTCACAAGTCCTTCTTAGAAAGTTTTGGCAGACCTTCATCTCCAACTTGGGTGACATTGTAGTAACATTTGGGAACACCAATAGCTGAAACTCCAATGTCTTCGGCCCTGGACCCTCCTCCAGCTTGGTGTTCTGCTCCTTGACACAAGGCTCCTACCCCTTCAGGTGTCAGCCGGGCCCATTCTTCTGGAGGGTCACTAGAGCAATGGGGCCTTCTTGACAGAGCATCTGCGTCTTTGTTCCCGACCCCTGGTCGGTACTTCAGGCTGAAAGTAAACCCTAAAAGGACAGCCAACCATCTGTGACCTGTGGCGTCCACCTTAGCAGTGGTGAGGATGTAGGTGAGAGGATTATTGTCGGTCTTAATCATGAACTCCGGTCCGTATAGATAATCCCTCAGTTTATCCACTACTGCCCACTTCAAGGCCAGAAACTCGAGTTTGTGTGTGGGATAGTTCTTCTCGGTGGGTGCCAAGCTCCGACTCACATAGGCGACTGGCTGCAAGTGGCCATTGTGTTCTTGATATAGCACCCCGCCTAGCCCATCTCAACTGGCATCAACATGTAGTTCATATGGCTTGGTTGTATCTGCATATGCCAGGACTGGAGCCGTCGTTAGGCTCCGCTTCAGTTGCCTAAAGGCCTCTTCATTGGGTCGTCCACTGTTCCTGAATGGACTCTCTGGGTTTTCTGGGCCCTCCAGCTGGTCTAACCGGCTTCCTTGGGTCATCGTCTTCTTCCCCATTTTTCAGTAGCACATTGAGTGGGCGGGCTATCTTAGGGAATCCCTCAACAAATCTTCTGTACTAGGAGCAGAATCCCAGAAATGACCTAAGTTCAGTCACACTAGTGGCTTCGGCCAGGAGGTGACGGCTTCCAGCTTCTGGGGGTCTGTGGCCACTCTGTCGGCAGATACGATATGATCAAGGTAGTTGACCAATGGTTGATAAAACTGGCACTTCTCCAGGGACGGCTTCAACCCCTCATCATAGAGTCTTTTTAGGACCTTCTCCAGACGCTCTTTGTGCTCTTCTAAGGTCTTCCCAAAGATGATGATGTCATCTGAGTACACCAACACCTCTATTAAGTTCATGTCGCTCACGGTCTTCTCTGTGAGCCTTTGGAAAGTGGCTGGGGCACCAGACAAACCCTGAGGCATGCGATCGAACTCAAAAAACCCCACCGGGGTAATAAAGGCGGTCTTCTCCCTGTCCTCGGGATGCATGGGGATTTGATAGTACCCGCTCTTCAGGTCCAGTACGCTGAACCACATGGCTTCTGACAGACTCTGCAGAGCGTCTTCTATCCGTGGAGTGGTGTACTGGTCAGGAATGGTTCTCCTGTTAAGCGTTCTGTAGTTGATACAAAGCCTCAGTGACCCATTTTTTTTTCGGACCACCACTATCGGGGAAGCGTATGGACTTCGGGACTCTCAGATGATACCAGCTCTCTTCAATTCTGTCAATTGTTCAGGCAGGTCTTCCAAGTCCCCTAGAGGAATCCGTCGTACTCTCTCTCTGAACGGCTTGTCTTCTTGTAGACGTATCCGGTGTTTGGCGCTCTTTGTATACCCCACATCGAATTCACTCTTCGAGAATGCGGCCTGCCATCTCAAGAGCTGGGTTTTGGCTCTTTCTTTCTATTTAGGTGAGAGGACTGTTCTTCAGGTAGAACTCCTCGACGAGGATTTTGCTCTTTTCTCCCCCCACCAAATCATCCGGTGAGACTGGGGAAGCTGGGTTCACTTGTCCCAGCAACATCCGAGCCGGCATCTATACTGTGGATAAAAGGTCTCTCAACATAGCAGAGTGATGAGGAGGAATGTAAGTAGCTGGTGCTGTGATGTGTTCCAGATAACAGGGCCTGTACATAGCATTCAAGTGTGGTATCTTATGGAATGCAAAGCCCTCCCACCAGTGGCGGCCCGTTCATAGGGGCGCCCCCCCCCCCTCCAGGCAGCAAAAAAAAAAAAAAAAATTTTTATTACTGGCCCTTTAAAAAAAAAGAAAAAGGAAAAAAAAAGGTCCTTAAGTGCACTGTGTTTGGACGCCGGACACAGTGCGACGCCGGACACAGTGCACTTATAGGAAGCGCCACGTCTATGCAATCACGAGATTGCAGACGTGGTGCTGCATTTGCGGGTGTTTAGCCCGCCTTGTGGCGTTTTCTGAAGCGCCGAGTAGCTTCCGCCCGGCCATAGTAATACATACTACAGGCGCCGAGCGGAAGCTACTCGGCACTTCAGATTTAATTGACATCTGCCCTGAGTCAGATGTCACTTCCTGCTTCTCTCTCTCATTGCGCCCGAAAGAGGAAACAGGAAGAATGCTGGTGCCAGTGTGAGGAGGACACCGCAGGAGACCCAAGGTAAGTACCGCTGGCGCTGTGTGGAGAATAGGGGGGCAGAGGCTACATTTGGGGGGACAGAGGCTGTATTGGGGGGGACAGGCAGCATTTTGCATTTTGGGGGGGATAGAGGCTGCATTTGGGTGGGGGCAGAGGCTGGATTTGGGGGGGGCAGAGGCTGCATCTTGGGGGTGGAAAGAGGCTGTATTTGGGGGGGGCAGAGGCTGTATTTGGGGGGGACAGAGGCTGCATTTTGGGGGGGGGACAGAGGCTGTATTTGGGGGGGCAGAGGCTGTATTTGGGGGGGGGCAGAGGCTGTATTTGGGGGGGACAACAGAGGCTGCATTTTGGGGGGGGGCGCGACAGAGGCTTTCCTTTTTTGGGGGGACAGAGGCTGCATTTGGGGGGGACAGAGGCTGCATTTTGGGGGGGGGGAAAGAGGCTGTATTTGGGGGGGGGGACAGAGGCCGTATTTGGGGGGGACAGAGGCTGCATTTTGGGTGGGGCAGAGGCTGCATTTGGGGGAACAGAGGCTGCATTTAATGGGACACAGGCATGCTGCATTTGGGGGGGCAGAGGCTGCATTTGGGGGGGGGACAGAGGCTTCATTTGGGGGGGGACACAGGCATGCTGCATTTGGGGGGGTAGAGGCTGCATTTGGGGGGACAGAGGCTGCATTTAATGGGAACAGAGGCTGCATTTAATGGGAAACAGGCATGCTGCATGTAATGGGACACAGGCATGCTGCATTTGGGGGGGGGCAGAGGCTGCATTTGGGGGGGGCAGAGGCTGCATTTGGGGGGGGGCAGAGGCTGCATTTGGGGAGACAGAGGCTGCATTTAGGGGGACAGAGGCTGCATTTGGGGGGACAGAGGCTGCATTTGGGGGGACAGAGGCTGCATTTGATGTGACACAGGCTGCATGTAAGGACGGACTCTGCTGGGGACATCTGATGCAAGGACGGACGGCTGGTGGCAGGCGACGTGGCTAGTGACACACTCAGGGCTCCCACTGATTCAGCATTATGGTGAGTTGAATGATTTAATTTTATATTACAATGTAATAATAGAAATAATGCGCTTCAATCATCCTGACACCATAACAATCATGGTGCCGGGAAGATTGAAGCGCTAACACCAGGTGTTTGGAGTATCTTTATCTGCCGATTGTTAAACTTTCTAGAATACACATTTCTATTGTTGTGTAGGATCTAGGCCTGCTGTCCCTCTCTCCCTCTCCCTCCATCCCTCGTTCATCTCAGACGCTAACCACACCACCTTAGAGCCACGCCCACTATTTCGCTGAAACCACGCCCATTTTCACCAAGTGGGAGGGGTCAAAAAGGAAGGGCGGGGTCTGGCGCCCCCCCATCCTAAAACTTCACCAGCCGCCACTGCCTCTCACCAATACTTTATACAGTCAGCGGTTCTCCACATAGCGATCGATTGACTCTCCTGGCTGCAGGTGTGTCACAACAGTGTTCTGTCTTTTAGCTGTTGAAACAGCCTCCCTTGGAACATTCTCCGTGGCTGCAGAGCGTCTTGCTGGAGCATGCAGGTTCTGTTCCTCTGGGCTGGGCAGCAGACTGAGTGTCACTGGGTAAGCTGCAATCCCCCTCTCACACAGCAACAGAGCGGTTCCTCCTCTCATGGGATCCAGGAAACAAGAGGCCTTGGCCTAGTCCCTCCCTGTCTTCTGTAGTCTCTCCTACAATCCTCCTGTCTCTAAGTGATGCATCCTGGGATTTGTGGTCTAGTGTCTTAAACAGTCAATCAGCTTGCCTTGTGTTATGACTTCATATCCCACACTTCTCTGCTGCTGCTTCCTGGTGATTGGCTGTCAGTCTCCTCCAATAGGGAAGCTAAAGAGCAAGCAGTTCTGTGTGTGTGACAAAAGAGGAAGGGGATGAAAAAGCCCATGCAGCTGCTAGCAGGCAGCTCTCCCCTCATGGATTGAATCAGTCTGAAGAGGTACCTGCTATACACATATCCCATTAACTTTTACCATTGTAGTTATGGTATTGGGGGGGTCCTGTGGGCGGTGTCTAGAGAGTTCTCTTTTTCTTTGTCATCACCCCCACAGCCTTTAAAAAGCTGGGCACTTGGGCAGGCCAAGGCATTGATGGGATGGGATTGAGGGACACCTACTAGCAAATGTATGTAGGCATAGGACACGCCCACTGCCACACCCCCTTAAAGGAGAATTAACAAAAAAAAAAGGTTAATTAAAGCCACAAGGGACTTTTTTTTTTACCACTACTGTTCCCTAAGATTGGCTTTAAAAATTTACAAATGCAGCAATTTATAATCTGGATGAAAGGTTTAGCACTGGGAAACACTTTTTGAAAGATAAAAAGTGCATTTTATATACAACTATATAGATCAGACCAAAATGAGGGACAAATGAGGGGGAAAGAGGGACAGAGGGACATTGCTCCAAATCAGGGACAGTCCCTCAAAATCAGGGACAGTTGGGAGCTATGCACCTTTCCAGCAAGTCTGACATCTGCAAGTTCCCTTGCCAGCTTCCTCTGGGTGCTGGGTCTGTGGCTGTTTTGACTGACGAAGGATGACATAACTCTTGCATGTGCGAAAGGGTTCATTTATCATGGCAAAGTGCCAAGCTTGTACCCTGAGCTGCGCATGCATTCATGTACATTCTAAAGAAGAATGATAGTAAGCAGGTAGGTATATTATATTTATGCTTTACAGAAAATGACCATCTCAGGGAGATCTATTAGCAATCCAGCTCATGAAAGAACTCATAATCAGCTACTTTCTATGAAACACAAATATTGCTTTAGGATTTTTTTTATTACATTTTCAGCTTAAAGCGGTTGTAAACCACTGGGTGCTGTTTTTTTTCAGACCTGCAAGCTGAAGGAATAATGTGCTAGAATGCATCGCATACTAGCACATTATGTGAAACCTACCTGAAAACAAAGCATTCCAGTGATGCCATGTTATCACTGGATGCCGCTTCCATCTTCACCCGTCTTCCTTCCAGGTCTGTGGACTCTGGTTGTGTGACTGGCCGGAGCCACCATCATTTACAGCACAGGATTCTAAAGGAACGGCCCGGGCGGTAACGTCATCAACTGCATATATATGTAGCGCTGGTAGATTTTAATCTACCACTGAAAGGTTAATCTTGTGGGGTTACTTGTTAGAGGAAGTTAGATCTTCGTCTGTTCCAGCTTGGCTGAGTTGCATGTGGTTCCACACTGTGCCGGTGGGTGTCGTTGTCACCATGGGCTGGAGTTGGAAAGGCAACGTGTTGAAGCGTATGAGTGCTCCTCTGTCCCGGAGACAAGCTCGGTGGAGGTGGTCCTCCGAGTTGCATTCTGGGAGAGGGTATTTATGGGACAGACGCCATGTTTAGGAGTTCGTTTTCAGCCACCTGCTGACCCTCCTGGCCGACAGGTATGCGTTAAGAGTATCACCTCGTGGTCCTCCGTTCCGGAGGCCCATGTCGCTGCGGCTTGTGGGTGGGCCCAGAAGCCTGTCTGGGGCCTACCACAGCAGCAGAGGAACGGTCCTGAGCTGTCTATCCTGAGTGAAGAAGCTGGGCAACCGAGAAGATCCCAGGGGAGGACCCGTCATGAAAGGATCATGCAGAGTGCTGGTCTGGAGAGGGGCCTGGTGACTCGGTTGGAGGACGTATCCTGAAGTAATCTTACTGTATAGTACTGCCAGCTTGACTTAAATTTCAAGTACTGTGTCTGACATTCATCTTAAACCAATACATCCTGTGGCAGAGGATCGTACGGGTTTTATTCCAAACAAGTCTGTGGCAGAGACTTTTGTTCGTGCTACGTACTGGCTGCTAGACAAGTGAGAGAGGTCTATCCAGGGGGGCAAAGATTGGGTCCCACAAAGGGGGAACGCATTCAACCGCAAGTGTTCAACTCCAGAGAATGTCCTAAAGAATACTAAGGAAAGGTATTTGAGCTTCCCTGTGACTTTCCTTCTGCCTCTTTCCTGCTACTTCCTTTGTTGTTTGTTCATTAAAGCATTGAAAAATCTACTCAAGTGTTAGTGTCCACATCGTCCAGAAGTAAACTCAACGGGACCCTAGACCCGTGCCGGTGAAACAGAGGTGTCAAGAGTGAAGGTAACAGCCCGCTTTAAACCAGCAGCTCCACCGAGAGTTAGTGCTACATGTGGGGGTATCGTCCGGGATTTGTTAGCCATCAGTTCTTGCAACCTGGAGAAGTGTTTCACCGGGAGTTTACGGTGAGAGCTGGACTTTGTCATTTTCTCAGGAGAAGAAGAGGTTAAAAAGTTGCAGGACTTTATTTCTGAGTGCGTAGGCGGCGGGCACCAGTAAAAGCCCAGGAGCTACCTGATCAGAAGAACAAGTGGGAGGAGCCTACTAGGGGTGGAACGGATCAAAAAACTCACGGTTCGGATCATTTTCGGATCAACAAAAAAAAAAATCTCCCCCACTGTAATATCCACAATCTCCCTATTGGCAGGGTGTGGCAGAGTATTGGCAGGGTATTGGCGGGTATATTGGCGGGTATATTGGCAGGGAATTGGCGGGTATATTGGCAAGGTATATTGGCAAGGTATTGGCAGACTATTGGCAGGGTATTGGCAGACTATTGGCAGGGTATGGCAGACTATTGGCAGGGTATGGCAGACTATTGGCAGGGTATGGCAGAGTATTGCAGAGTATTGGCAGGGTATGGAAGAGTATTGTCAGGGTATGGAAGAGTATTGTCAGGGTATGGAAGAGTATTGTCAGGGTATGGAAGAGTATTGCAGCAGGGCATTGCAGAGTATTGCAGCAGGGCATTGCAGAGTATTGCAGCAGGGCATTGCAGAGTATTGCGGCAGGGCATTGCAGAGTATTGCGGCAGGGCATTGCAGAGTATTGGCAGGGCATTGCAGCAGGGCATTGCAGAGTATTGCGGCAGGGCATTGCAGAATATTGGCAGGGCATTGCAGCAGGGCATTGCAGAGTATTGGCAGGGCATTGCTGCCATCCGATCTCTCCCCTCCACTGTACAGATCAGTACACAGCAGGGAGAGAGGAACCGGTGTCATGACATGACGCCAGTTTGTTACAAGTGATCGCTCCGTCATTTGACAGAGCGATCATGTGCTAAACGGCCCCCGGGTCTACCAAGATGGCCGCCGCTCCGGAGCTAGGCCTAAGCCGCGGCCTTTCCTATGGCGGAGGCCACAGAGCGACACCCGCGATCCGCGGAGGTTGATCCGTACGGGTCACGGATCGATGACGATCCGTTGCACCCCTAGAGCCTACCCTACTTGATACCGCGTGGGGTGTGTTTGGCGCCAGAGAGGAAGAGAGGCCTTGGGATCGTGCTGAGAAGATCAGAGTGTGGCCATGTCTTTTCCAGCAATGCAGCCAATGAAACAGAGGTGTCAAGAGTGAAGGTAACAGCCCGCTTTAAACCAGCAGCTCCACCGAGAGTTAAGGCTACATATAGTAAATATATCTCCTAAGCGGTGCACGTTTAGAAGATATATACAGTACTTATAAGTAAGCCTTATTATAGGATTACCTATAGGTACAAGTACAAGCTTGAGGTTTACAACCACTTTAATAAACAGCATTTTCCCTAATTAAAACAACTGACATATCTGGAAACCCCTCTCTATCCACACACCACATGATTAGCAGATTAAAATATTAAGAACAGGGCCACAGTTAGGCCAATGATTAGTCAGCCGCACCCTGTGTTAAATCCTGGCTGCAGGGCTGCTTATAGTGGCAGGTTCCCAATCTGTCCCTGTCATGTGCAGATCTCAGGACCCTATGCTAAGCCTCCTTATGTATAACTTCCAACTTTCCCTCATTTGGAGGGACTGTCCTCCTTTTAAGAACCAAATCCCCTGTCTGTCTTTCACCCCTTGTTGTCTCTTTTTCTGGTCTCAGATCTTTATAGAAAAAATACTATGTAGAGCAGAATTAAAGTCTATCTTTAAAAGACTGCGAGCAGGCAGGCTGTTTATTGCAGAAGACACATGCTACAGTATTTATCTTCTGCAATAAAATAAACTTACCTACATGCGCACAGTCTTCTTTAAAATGAACATTGAGCTGCGTATGCGGAGCTCAGTATACATTTCAGCACCGTACCCAGGGCCACTGTTAGAATATATGGGTACAAAAGAGGGAATGGGCAGAGCATACACGGTGTGAACTGGGAGCCCCAGAAAACGTCAATCAATGACTGCATGTTCCTACAAGATACTTATACGGGGACTTCAGTGGGTGATGCGGAATGAGATTTAAAGGAGAAAGGTATACCTGATGATGCCGCAAGCACACAAAGACATTGCTGATACCGCAGACATAGATCTGGAGATTGCTACACAGTGGCAGATACTCCTGTTTGGGGTGAGTGGTTTGGGTGAGTGCAATACCTATGGTCTATAAGGATCACGGAGCACGGATTTGAAGAGTACCTGTCACTTTATTTATTTTTTTAACTTTTTGATTATTTGGAATAATTAATGGACTATATATAATCACAGTATATATATATTTGGCATGAATTCCTTTTATACACAAGGATTACCAAGGCATGGTTTTGAAGAGCACCTGTCACTTTAGCTTTAATTTTGTGCTTTGAAGAATGGACTATATATGATTAAGTATGAGCTCCGGCGTGTTCGCACAGCCCACGCGCAGAGCCCGCCAGGAAGTCGGCACTGCGCTGTGCTAATCACAGGCAGTGAGACATTGTCCCGATATGCGGCTGCAGAGATCATGAAATGTCTCACTGCCTGTGCCGACTTCCTGGCGGGCTCTGCACGTGGGCTGTGAAAACACGCCGGAGCTCATCCTTATATATGATGACAGCACATTCATCCATGTTTGCATATGTGTGTTGTCAGCACTTGTACACACCAGTGTATGCACCAAGCACTTGACACTTTAAATGCGTTTAGCAATTTGATGTCTTGTATTTCATAAATTACATTGGGAGTATAATATAGGAACACAGATTGTTACACAGGGGAATGCAATTATTGCACCCTAGAACAGCTCCACCCCTACCTTTCTCCATTTACTTATTGCCATAAACGCAGAGCCACCCATATATTTTTACATAAGAAAAAAGAAGCTGTGCTGTGTAATTTTAGTGATCAAAAAATAAAGTGACTTAAAAAAATAAAGTGACTTAAAAAAAATCATATTTCATCTAAATGAATGGAGATATGAGAACTCCATACAACACACTGTGACATAAATATTTGAATGCAATCACAAGTGAAATGTGCAAAAAATAATTAAATATAAAAATAAAAAGCAAAATAGAATTTCCAACAAGGGCAAGTCCACTCCAATGGGCTATTAAAAAGAAGCCCCACTGAATATACAGTCCATAGTGATCTTCCAAGTGGTGATTTTGCAACCCTCTTAGTCAGTAGTTCTCAACCTTCTCTTTCCGTGACCCCTTGATAAAATTTTCCAACTTGTGGGGACCCCTAATGCCCTGTACACACGATCGGAAATTCCACCAGCAAAAGTCTGATGTGAGCGTTTGGTCGGAAATTCCAACCGTATGTATGCTCCATCGGACTTTTGCTGGCGGAATTCCAGCCAGCAAAAAGATTGAGAGCAGGTTCTCTATTTTTCGGTCAGAAAAACTTCCAATCGGAAATTCCGATCATCTGTACCAATTCCGACACGCAAAATTCCTACGCATGCTCGGAAACAATTCAACGCATGCTCGGAAGCATTGAACTTAATTTTCTCGGCTCGTCATAGTGTTGTAGGTCACCGCATTCTTGACGGTCGAAAGTTCAGAGAACTTTTGTGTGACCGTGTGTATGCAAGGAGGGGAGGGGAGTTGGGATGAGTGGCAGTGCTGGCGGGGAGTTGGGATGAGTGGCAATGCTGGGGGGAATTCTGATCAGCCAACTTAGGTGCTCTTGATCAAGGTCAACTGCTGATCTGAGAACTGTAGTGGGGACTTTTAATGGCAACTATAATCACAGGTAGTGTTACTCACTGTGTCTCCGACATTGTGGTGTCTCGTAGGAGTGACACTTATGCCGAAATCAGGAGATAGGGTCTCCTCCAGCTCCTCCCACTTCACATTCCTCACCAGTCAGCTGACCTCTAATCCCTGTCCCCCAGCCATGCTGTGAACTGAATGGGCGGCTGCAAAGAGGCTGAGTAGGCGGCCGCGGGCTCCAGGAACAGCCCAGCTGGGCAGCCACAGGCTCCAGGGACAGCCCTGCTGGGCGGCTGCAAAAAAGGCTGAGAGAGCGGTGCGGGCGTCAGGAACAGCCCAGGATTTGTTGACCCCTGGCAAATCATCATTCGACCCCCGAGGGGGTCCCGACCCCCAGGTTGAGAACCACTGCTCTAAGTAGTGGTGACATGCGACCGCAACACCAAGGGAAATGTGATGGGGTGTGACAGAAAGGAACCTCCACCTGTATTAACACTGCCGCTTACCAGCTCATTAGATCTCTTGTTTAAGGAGATCATGTGTGCCTGTGGCTCTTAACCCCAGCCCTGGGTCTTTTAAGCTTGGATGGCTAGATGTCCTCAGACTCACTGCTCGGGGTTTCCTCTGTACGGCAGATGTGCACTCATTCCCCATGAAAGGACATAAAGACTTTCCTCCTGTGTTCACCTTTCACCTACCTGAAGGGGTCCCCTTCAACCCCCCTCTGGCTCCTCCTGTGGCACTGCCTCAAAATGATAGCATGGGCCATGACAGGTGATGCAGTGGAAGGAACAACATCCATTCCTCTCACTGTGTCCCGGGACCTGGATGCTGCCGGATGCATCTTTGCCAGTGAAGGGCTGTGTGTTTGTGTAGCGGGGGGTGTCAGGACAAGTCTGATCATTGGAGGAGAGCAGGCTGAGTTCCCAGCATAGCTAGAGAACTGACCATGCTGTGCTTTCATGCCTAGTGTGGTTAGTTTCTAATAGTAAAACAGAGGGACTAGCAGGTACAGCAGGAATTTCACACAAAGGAAGCAATACAAAGAGAACAGGATACTTTTTCATACAAGTACATGGTACAGCAGTCACATATCAAGAATATGAAATCTTGGAGTTAACATATTCTTTAACCTCTTCACGCTGGCTGAATACACAAATGCGGCCTCTCGGTGTGTGGGCCTTCATGCTGAGTGTCCGCATATATGCGGCCCTGTGTAAAACACCCTGCTGAGAGCTCGCTCCACGCGTGCTCCCAGCGTGGTAGCTGCCATTTACCTGGAAAGCTCCCGATGCATACTAGGGATTGGGAGCTTTACGATAATGTGATTGCTGTGATCACAGCGGTCGCATGACCGGAATGCCCGCCTCCGCCTGTTGGCATTTGGAACCCTTAAAGGGCCGGGAGGGGGCCGGTTGGAAGGGGTTAAGACTCCAGCAAGATGGAAGCTAGCATACTTTCCTTCCTAGTAACCACTCAGGGGGCAATTAAAATGCTGTGCTACGGTCCTAATGTGATCATACTGCTGCTTTAAGAAGCACACCTTTATAAAGCACAGTGATATGGTTTACAAATGTGCATTGTGTTCCACTACCCTCGGGAGTTCGAAGTTGGTAGAGCACAATAGAAGTGAATGGGTGTAGGGGGGGAGAATAGACTGAAGGAAAGCCCAGTCATATGACATATTAAAATGACAGAATAAAAATAATAACAAAACATTACCCTTGCATCCACTCCCCCTTTGAACTGCAAGGATTAAAGTGGAGCTTCACCCAAAAGTGGAAGCTCCGCTTATCTCCTAGATTATAAGCTCTAACGAGCAGGGCTCTCTGATTCCTCCTGTATTGAATCGTATTGTAACTGTACTGTCTGCCCTCATGTTGTAAAGCGCTGTGAAAACTGTTGGTGCAATATAAATCCTGTATTATAATAATAATAATCTGTCTCCTCACCCTCTCCGGTGCCACATTTGGCACCTTTCGGGGGGGAGGGAGCAGCGGGTACCTGGTTTTGGCGAGAGGCCACGGCGAGATCACCACTGGAAGTTCGGCCCCTCTCCTCCTTCCACCTGCCGCCGGGCCGTTAAGAAAGCGCACATGCTTCGCGCATATGCAGTAGGGAACCAGCTGTGCAGCCGCAAGGCTTCACTGGCGGTTTCCCTTAGAAGCAATGGCGGCGGCAGCACCTGAGAGCCGATGGAAAGACCGTCCGGGGTGCTGAAATTGCTTGATTCCAGGACAGGTAAGTGTCCTAATATTAAAAGGCAGCAGCTACAATATTTATAGCTGCTGACTTTTCATTTTTTTTCTGAAAGAGCCTGGAGCTCCATTTTAACTGCTCTGTAAATTAAGATAGGAGTACATTTAAATGGCTACCTGGATCCCTTGAATGATGGCAGAGGTGTGGTTTAGATCTTTACCCAATTCTGACTGGAGGAAACAGTATATTTCAAACTTGAGGGTTTAGAGAAAAAAAATGAGAACAGTAGCCCTAGTGACAACCAGGGATTCCCTCATTTTAGAGGAATTTTCGATCATTTTCTGTCTTGAATATGTTCACTGCATCTGATCACCACAAACACTATTTGATTAATTTTTTTAATATTCAAAAAAAACTCCTCCATCCATTCATGTCTCAATGCCTTATTTTGTTGAGAAATAACTTTGAAAAACAACCCCCTAGCATTTCTAGCTGAGGCCATCTTGAGTAAGTGCAAATGGTTTATGTAGCATTTACTTCCTGGCATCCATCTGCCCTTAGCTCAGACATGCATACAGGAGAGTGTGCTTAGCTAAGAAACTCCTCCTCCTCTTCTCCACTCCAGAAGACTCCTGGGATGTATGACATAATTTGCCTAGGCAAGAAACCAGGAAGTAACTGAAAAAGTGTAAACAAATAAAAAAAGTAAATATGATATACTTTATTATTTATTTATTTGTAGCAAAGTCTTTTACCTCTTTTGGTCTAATGAGGACCAAAGGCCAAAGATAGCTGATGTCCTTCAATATGTGGTGGGTTGTGAGGCATAGTGGGTGCAAAGATGATGAAAGTTATTAGACGCCAGACACTTTTTGGATGTAAAAGAGGTTTTATTTCTTTGACAGTCCTTTTTATATATTTTGGGGGAAAGAGGGTTAGGGTCAGGACACCCTTAGATAGTTGCAAACTCAATTAGCAGACTCCGAGACTTCAATAGGAGGACAGCCGTGCAGGGAAAGGCCCCAGCAAGAAGCCACTTCTGCACATGCATGAATGCTGTCTCCTATGGTTACAGTCCTTTAACAGTTCCTAACTGAAATGTAACAGTTCTTTCAGCTCCACTACAACTGCCCCTTGTAGTTATTCAACACTGAGCTCCCAGTCTATCACTAGACCCTCTGATTCACTGACTCTGAATCCCTTGAGCTCCTCCAAAGTTGTCGGTGGTATCTCCCTCAAGCGTCACCGTTCCTGCTGGGTTCCTAGCTTGACACTCCAGATACTTCTCAAGCTTCACCCCTGCTAACCGGCGAGGTCCCTGGCTTGACTCACAAGGCTGCTCTGCAAGCGTCTCCTCCGCAGGTTGGGTCCCTGACTTGATCACCCCCTGAAGTTTCCAGATTCTCCACCATGCCCTTTCGGTGAGAATATGGTTCTGGTACTTGCTTCAGTTTCTCACTGTGCTCCCTGGTAAAGGCGATTGGTCCCTTCGTGGCGACAGCTCCCCTTCTACTGCCGCCCACTGACAGGTTCTCCGGCCGGCAGAACCATCACTTCTGGTTGGACTCCCAACCCTGCGCTGCTCTCTCACATCTGGATAGGCCGTCACAGAGCCTAGCAGCCAGATGCCCCCGGGATAGCCTCAATCTCTGGCCTAGTAGCCCAGGGCAGATGACACCCGTCCACCCAGATGGTAGTCTGGGTGGCACAGAACATAGATCACCTGACCTCACCCGAATATATAGGCTCTCCCAGCAGGCCAAGGGATTTAAAAAAATCCCCTTCCCATTGGCTGAGATACCCCATATACCCATAACCTAACCTTGGGTTTCCCTTCTCCTATCTAATACCACCAAGTACCCGGCCACCTAGTGATAGAAGAGAAAAGTGCAACAAGGCCAAACTTAGGGAGAAATCAATAGATCTCTATCAATTGACCAAGATAACTACTCTTGGGAAGTAAATTTGTGAGGAGCTCCCTGACTACGTATTAATGCTAGCAGCATGAGGATTGCAAATAATCAATTGATCAGTCAACTTGGGTACAACCAGCCTGACGGATTCTGCTAGAGATAATCACTGTCTTCTCCCGCCTGATCCTGCTCACCCGCAGGGAGAAGATAGTGTCTCGGGAGGAGGGATTCCCCTGTCAACACTATCTGTGGCTCATTATGGTGCTGTAAATGCCAGGTCAAGACTTTGAATCTAGGCAGGCCATAGACCACGGGTTGCAGGAAAGAAATTTGCACTGTCTATGTCCTGCCTAGATTCAAATTCTTGACCTGGCATTTGCAGCACCATAATGAGCCACAGCTTGGCCAGGCCCAGGTGTGTTCTTTGTCTAAACATCTGGGTTTTATTAAAGTGGTTCTAAAGTCTAATGCCCCGTACACACGGTCGGACTTTGTTCAGACATTCCGACAACAAAATCCTAGGATTTTTTCCGACAGATGTTGGCTCAAACTTGTCTTGCATACACACGGTCACACAAAGTTGTCGGAAAATCCGATCGTTCTAAACACGGTGACGTAAAACGCGTACGTCGGGACCTTTAAATGGGGCAGTGGCCAATAGCTTTCATCTCTTTATTAATTCTGAGCATGCGTGGCACTTTGTCCGTCGGATTTGTGTACACACGATCGGAATTTCCGACAACGGATTTTGTTGTCGGAAAATTTTATATCCTGCTCTCAAACTTTGTGTGTCGGAAAATCCGATGGAAAATGTGTGATGGAGCCTACACACGGTCGGAATTTCCGACAACAAGGTCCTATCACACATTTTCTGTCGGAAAATCCGACCGTGTGTACGGGGCATTACAGTTTTTTTTATACCATAGCGCATTCCCTACAATAAAGGGGTTGTACAGTGCCTTGAAAAAGTATTCACACCCCTTGAAATTTTCCACATTTTGTCATGTTACAACCAAAAATGTAAATGTATTTTATTGGGATTTTATGTGATAGACCAACACAAAGTGACACATAATTATGAAGTGGAAGGAAAATGATAAATGGTTTTCAATTTTTTTTACAAATAAATATCTGAAAAGTGTGGGGTGCATTTGTTTTCAGCCCCCTTTACTCTGATACCCCTAACTAAAATCTAGTGAAACCAATTGCCTTCAGAAGTCACCTAATTAGTAAATATTATTATATTTATTATTAAATATTCCACCTGTATGTCATTTAATCTCAGTATAATTACAGCTGCTCTGTAAAGCCCTCATAGGTTTGTCAGAGAACCTTAGTGAACAAACAGCATCATGAAGGCCAAGGAACACACCAGACAGGTCAGGGATAAAGTTGTGGAGAAGTTATAAAAAATATATCCCAAGCTTTGAACATCTCACGGAGTACTGTTCAATCCATCACCTGAAAATGGAACATTGTGTACAGTGCTGGGGATGTACTACTACTCTGTGTACTGTGCTGGGGATGTACTGTACTCTCTGTGTACTGTGCTGGGTATGTACTACTACTCTGTGTACTGTGCTGGGGATGTACTGTACTACTCTGTGTACTGTGCTGGGGATGTACTGTACTACTCTGTGTACTGTGCTGGGGATGTACTGTACTCTCTGTGTACTGTGATGGGTATGTACTGTACTTTTTGTGTACTGTACTAATTATGTACTGTGTTGGGGATGTACTACTACTCTGTGTACTGTGCTGGGGATGTACTGTACTACTTGGTGTACAGTGCTGGGTATGTACTACTACTCTGTGTACTGTGCTGGGGATGTACTGTACTACTCTGTGTACTGTGCTGGGGATGTACTGTACTACTCTGTGTACTGTGCTGGTCATGTACTGTACTCCTTGTGTACTGTGCTGGGTATGTACTGTACTTATTGTGTACTGTACTAATTATGTACTGTGTTGGGGATGTACTACTACTCTGTGTACTGTGCTGGGGATGTACTGTACTACTTGGTGTACAGTGCTGGGTATGTACTACTACTCTGTGTACTGTGCTGGGGATGTACTACTACTCTGAGTACTGTGCTGGGGATGTACTACTACTCTGTGTACTGTGCTGGGTATGTACTGTACTACTCTGTGTACTGTGCTGGGGATGTACTACTACTCTGTGTACTGTGCTGGGGATGTACTGTGCCCCCTGTGTACTGTGCTGGGGATGTACTGTACTCCCAGTGTACTGTGCTGAGGATGTACTGTACTCCTTGTGTACTGTGCTGGGATGTACTGTACTCCTTGTGTACTGTGCTGGGCATGTACTGTACTCCTTTTGTAGTGTGCTGGGCATGTACTGTACTACTCTGTGTACTGTGCTGGGGATGTACTGTACTGTGCTGGGGATGTACTACTACTCTGTGCACTGTGCTGGGGATGTACTGTACTACTCTGTGTATTGTACTGGGGATGTACTCCTACTCTGTGTACTGTGCTGGGTATGTACTGTACTTTACTTGTGTACTGAGCTGGGTATGTACTGTACTAATTGTGTACTGTGCTGGGGATGTACTGTACTACTCTGTGTATTGTGCTGGGGATGTTCTACTACTCTGTGTACTGTGTTGGGGATGTACTACTACTCTATGTACTGTGCTGGGGATGTACTGTACTACTCAGTGAACTGTGCTGGGGATGTACTGTACTACTCTGTGTACTGTCCTGGGGATGTACTACTACTCTGTGTACTGTGCTGGGGAAGTACTGTACTACTCTGTGTACTGTGCTGGGGATGTACTACTACTCTGTGTACTGTGCTGGGGATGTACTACTACTCTGTGTACTGTGCTGGGGATGTACTGTACTCCTTGTGTACTGTGCTGGGGATGTACTGTACTCCTTGTGTACTGTACTAATTGTGTACTGTGCTGGGGATGTACTACTACTCTGTATACTGTGCTGGGGATGTACTGTACTACTCTGTGTACTGTTCCGGGGATGTTCTGCTACTCTGTGTACTGTGCTGGGGATGTACTACTACTCTGTGTACTGTGCTGGGGATGTACTACTACTCTGTGTACTGTGCTGGGGATGTACTGTACTCCTTGTGTACTGTGCTGGGTATGTACTGTACTCCTTGTGTACTGTGCTGGACATGTACTGTACTCCTTGTGTACTATGCTGGGTATGTGCTTTACTGTACTTGTGTATTGTGCTGGGTATGTACTGTACTAATTGTGTACTGTACTTATTGTGTACTGTGCTGGGGATGTACTATACTACTCTGTGTACTGAGCTGGGGACGTACTGTACTACTCTGTGTACTGTGCTATGGATATAGTGTACTACTCTGTGTATTGTGCTGGGGATGTACTGTACTACTCTGTGTATTGTACTGGGGATGTACTCCTACTCTGTGTACTGTGCTGGGTATGTACTGTACTTTACTTGTGTACTGAGCTGGGTATGTACTGTACTAATTGTGTACTGTGCTGGGGATGTACTGTACTACTCTGTGTATTGTGCTGGGGATGTTCTACTACTCTGTGTACTGTGTTGGGGATGTACTACTACTCTATGTACTGTGCTGGGGATGTACTGTACTACTCAGTGAACTGTGCTGGGGATGTACTGTACTACTCTGTGTACTGTCCTGGGGATGTACTACTACTCTGTGTACTGTGCTGGGGAAGTACTGTACTACTCTGTGTACTGTGCTCGGGATGTACTACTACTCTGTGTACTGTGCTGGGGATGTACTACTACTCTGTGTACTGTGCTGGGGATGTACTGTACTCCTTGTGTACTGTGCTGGGGATGTACTGTACTCCTTGTGTACTGTACTAATTGTGTACTGTGCTGGGGATGTACTACTACTCTGTATACTGTGCTGGGGATGTACTGTACTACTCTGTGTACTGTTCCGGGGATGTTCTGCTACTCTGTGTACTGTGCTGGGGATGTACTACTACTCTGTGTACTGTGCTGGGGATGTACTACTACTCTGTGTACTGTGCTGGGGATGTACTGTACTCCTTGTGTACTGTGCTGGGTATGTACTGTACTCCTTGTGTACTGTGCTGGACATGTACTGTACTCCTTGTGTACTATGCTGGGTATGTGCTTTACTGTACTTGTGTATTGTGCTGGGTATGTACTGTACTAATTGTGTACTGTACTTATTGTGTACTGTGCTGGGGATGTACTATACTACTCTGTGTACTGAGCTGGGGACGTACTGTACTACTCTGTGTACTGTGCTATGGATATAGTGTACTACTCTGTGTATTGTGCTGGGGATGTACTTCTACTCTGTGTACTGTGCTGGGTATGTACTGTACTACTTGTGTACTGTGCTGTGTTTGTACTGTACTTATTGTGTACTGTGCTGGGGATGTACTGTACTACACTGTGTATTGTGCTGGGGATGTACTACTACTCTGTGTACTGTGCTGGGGATGTACTACTACTCTGTGTACTGTGCTGGGGATGTACTGTACTACTCTGTGTACTGTGCTGGGGATGTACTGTACTCCTTGTGTACTGTGCTGGGTATGTACTGTACTAATTGTGTACTGTGCTGGGGATGTACTACTACCCTGTGTACTGTGCTGGGGATGTACTGTACTACTCTGTGTACTGTGCTGGGGATGTTCTACTACTCTGTGTACTGTGCTGGGGATGTACTACTACTCTGTGTACTGTGCTGGGGATGTACTGTACTACTCTGTGTACTGTGCTGGGTATGTACTGTACTCCTTGTGTACTGTGCTGGGTATGTACTGTACTAATTGTGTACTGTATTAATTATGTACTGTGCTGGGGGTGTACTACTACTTTGTGTACTGTGCTGGGGATGTACTACTACTCTGTGTACTGTGCTGGGTATGTACTGTACTAATTGTGTACTGTACTAATTATGTACTGTGCTGGGGGTGTACTACTACTCTGTGTACTGTGCTGGGGATGTACTACTACTCTGTGTACTGTGCTGGGGATGTACTACTACTCTGTGTACTGTGCTGGGGATGTACTACTACTCTGTGTACTGTGCTGGGGATGTACTGTACTACTCTGTGTACTGTGCTGGGGATGTACTGTACTACTCTGTGTACTGTGCTGGGGATGTACTGTACTACTCTGTGTACTGTGCTGGGGATGTACTGTACTACTCTGTGTACTGTGCTGGGGATGTACTTTACTCCTTGTGTACTGTGCTGGGGATGTACTGTACTCCTTGTGTACTGTGCTAGGCATGTACTGTACTCATTGTGGTGGTGTACTGTATTACTCTGTGTACTGTGCTGGGCATGTACTCTGGGTGTACTCTGCTGGGTATGTACTATAATCTGTGTGCTCTACTAAGTGTGTACTGTACTCTGTGTGTACTGGGCTGAGTGTATACTATACTGTACTGTGTCTGTGCTGTGCTGGGTATGTACTGGGCTGAGTGTATACTATATTATACTGTACTGTGTCTGTGCTATGTATGTACTGGGCTGAGTGTGTGCTTTGCAGGGGATGTAGTAAGTGTGGGCTATGCTGGGTGTGCAGGGCTGATGCAAGGATTTTTGACATCCCAGGTGAAACCTCATTTTGCCACCCCCCCCTGGCTCCGCCCCTGAATCCACCCCATTTGCCTGAGCATCAGTGTGACAGGAGGCGGCGCTAGAGGAAGCATGGGGCTGCAGTAGAGAGCACTGATTATAGAGGTGTGTAGGGGATGTTTGCTTCCCTCCCATCAGGACGTGTCCTCCATTGCTGTGCCTCTATAATGACACTACAGAGCGGCTGCCTGAGTAACATGCAGTAGAGGCATCCCCTGCATCCCTCTAGATGTGCACGCTTTACTCCAGCAGCGCCCACTAGAGGTTATAACATTTATTACAGAGGTATGTGTAATACAGCACTGAAAACGTACATAGCACGGAGACAGAGAGTAGGGAAACCAGCGGCCGGGCGCCCTTGGGCAGCAGAGTGCCCTAGGCGGCCGCCTAGTTTGCCTAGTGGTAGCACTGGCCCTGTGTGCTAGGTACTGTATGTATGTAGGGTACTCGGTGTGCTGTTCTGTTCTGGGTATGTAGTGTTCTGTGCTAGGTGTATAGTGTGTTGTGCTGTGCTCGGTATATTCTGTGCCAGGTGTGTAGTGTGCTGGCCTTGTACTGTACTGGATTTATAGTAAATTGTGATGGGTGTGTAGTGTGCTTGGGTATGTGTAGTGGCGAGTATCCATTATCTTTAATGGATATGCAGACAATTAAAAATGAAAGGAAATTGATGTAAAAAAAAAAACACTGAAATTCTAACTCTTTAAAGTGGTGTTCCGGCCGAAATTATACTTTTTTCATCAAACAAAGTTTTATTATTAAGCAAAGATGATGCATATAAATACATAGTATTACTAATATATATATATATATATATATATATATATATATATATATATATACAAAAAATGCGTATTAAACAAGGAAAGTATACATTGTTAATATAGTCAATATTAGGGGTAATATATGTTAATGTAGAAATAAATGTATACCACTATGAACTACTATGATTATAATGTGTAATATTATCTCCCTTCCTCCCCCCCCCCCGTTGAACATATTTGGTTTAATTTTATTTTATTTTAGTACACGTGATGTGTATATGCATAATGTGACGCTCTCATATGTGTTATATACCTTTAAGTCTATAGGGGATATATTGTGTACAGTACAGACATGACCATTTTGGGAGAACAACATGAACCATGGTGTCTTTTGGTTTATACTTTCACTGTATGTATCTGAAATAGAGTTTTAGTTACAGAGATCCAAGTGTTGTATTACTGAGCGAGTTTATGATTAAGTGCAAGTTTCAGGTTCTTGCAACCATCGATCCCAAATTTTGTTGTATTTTGTCGGACATCCTCTATTAATGTAAATATGTTTTTTGTATGGCAAGGTAGTGTTAACTTCTGTTTTCCACTCCGTCACACTGGGAGGGGATGGTCTCATCCACTTCCTTGCAATAATTTTTCTGACGGAGAATAGAGTTTCGTGTAGCAATACCTTGGTGAATTTGTCAACTGTGTCTGGAAATATCCCTAGGAGACATTGTTTTGGTTCTAACGCTATTGGGGAGCCCATGGTGTCGTGTAAAAATGTTATGACCTGTTTCCATAGTTGTTGAATCTTGGGGCATGTCCATATTAAATGAAAGAACGTGCCTTTTTCTTGGCCACACATCGGGCATCAAAATTATACTTTTTAAATAAAAATGCCCCTATAATACACAAGCTTACTGTATTCTAGTAAAGTTAGTCTGTAAACTAAGGTCTGTTTTGTTAGTTTATAGCAGTAGTTTGTTATTTTACAAACTTACAGCAGGCCGTGGCCATCTTAAGTGTGGGCATCTGAAGCCAGACTGTATTTCTTCCTGGACCTCATCCTTGCAGATCTCGCACATGCTCAGTGCAGCACAAGCAGTGTAATAAGGCTCAGGTCAGGTTTCCATAGCAACGGCAGTGTCAGAGGAAGTTGCTGCCCCTTCCCAGAAGGCATTGCAAACAGGAAATGATGCGATGGGCCGCGGCCAGGGAGGAGGAAATGAAAAATGAATACAGCAGATATACAGTAGGTGCTGAGAAAAAAAATTTAAAAATATCCAATTCGTTTACAGTACACAGTTTAGTGAGGGATGCTGAAGAGTTGTAAAAGTGGGTGGAACTCCACTTTAATGAAAGGGGGGGGGGGGGTTAAATAGATTCTGGCCAAGGGCGCTGGAGACCCTAGGTACGCCTCTGAAGCCATGTAGACTGAAACACGTCAACTCGCTGTATTGTGATTTGTACACTGTGGAATTTGCAAACAGTTAAGATTTTTAAGCACGGCAACGGTGGTATGAATCACTTTTATAGAAGATTACTAACAGCCGTGTGACTGCAGATCTGCCACCTGTGAGCTCTATCAATATTGGATGGGTAGGAGCACTATATACTTTGCTATAGCTGGTAGACTCCGGGACACCCCTCCCGTAGATACAGTCCTCTGCTCTGATTTATAGTCTCTCTGGACTCTACTAAGGACTGTTTGTAACTTTAAACTTTGTGCCATTACCCCTCATGGAAGGCTGATCTGTACTAGGCTTTAGTAAACTATTGAAAAGACACATTCTGGTGTGGACTGCACCTTCTTCTAATCTACAGCACATAGGAATGTCTCTTTGAAGTGGCACTTTGCATTGGGATCAGAGTGGAGTCCATTTCCGGCTAAGCCTAGAACAGATGTGAGAGTATGTCAAGGAGAGCTGGTTAGGCCAGGCTGGGTTGTCCTACAGGTGTCCCCTCAGTGACCAGTGTTGGGATCCTGAGGATCATATATAGAAAGTACTTGAGTGAATCAAGGGAATCCAATGTGGACCCAGGCAGGAATAGGATGAAGAGCACATGTGCTCCCCTACTGCACAACAATGCTAGTTATCATTATATTTTTTTGTATAATGAACTCAATGGAGTTTTGTTAATATTATTTGTACCTAAACTGCACAAGTTCTACAAAATGGTCATAATGACAGTGCTTTAAAGAACCACTAGAGGGAGATAATGTAATACAAATAAAAGATATCACTGCCCATAACACAAAATCTGAACTCTACAGCAAACTTATAGAGCGTTGAAAAGTTTGGTATTGTATTGGTACGTGTAGTGCCCCAAACACACGGTCGGACTTGCCAACGGGATAACCCCGTCGGCATTTCCGATGGAAAGATTTAGAATATGTTCTCTATCTAAGTCCGTCGGAAATGCCGACAGAAAAAGTCTAATGGGGCATACACACAGTCGGAATATCCGACCAAAAGCTCCCATTGGACTTTTTCTGTCCGGGAATTCCGGCCGTGTGTACGCGGCATTAATGCTTGTGTTCTAAAGTTGAGTTGAACAAATGTATGTTCATAAATTCCAGCAGACTCTTCCATTATGAGAGAACTTGTAGATTTTAGGGTTTTTTTTTTTTTTTACTATTTCACTATCACTGGGCGAGCCATCTTTCTTGACCATTGTCTTCTCAATCCTTCCTTTGGGCTTGACATATTCAAGCATAATACCTGTGCTTCCAGTCTGCCACTTTCAGCTTTATGCCCTGTACACTTGATCGGAATTTCCGTTGGAAAAACCTTGGATGGTTTTTCTGCCAGAATTCCGCTGAAGCTTTGCTTGCATAAACACGGTCACACAAAAGTTCTCTGAACTTTCTACTGTCAAGAACGCGGTGACGTGCAACGTGTACAACGGCACTAGAAATGGGTAGTTCCATACGAAGCGATGATTCTGAGCATGCGTGTTTTTTTGTGCGTCGGAATTGCATACAGACGAATGGAATTTCCGATAGGAACTTTTTCCGATGGAAAAATAGAGAACCTGCTCTCAATCTTTTGCTGGCGGAAATTTCGCCAGCAAAAGTCCGATGGAGCATACACGCGGTCGGAATTTCCGACCAAAAGCTCACATCGGACTTTTGTTGGCGGAATTTCCGATCGTGTGTACGGGGCATTAGGCAGCATTGTTGTGGTAATACAGTTCTTTTTTTAACCTTTTTTTTTGTCAAGACACTCTTTGGAACTGTGCATATTTTGGGGCACACCAGTCTGAGGGCTCATTCACACTAGGAGGTGTGTTCGAGCACGCTTGCTTTCCTGCACATTCCCACACGTTGTGTTTTTTTTATGGGCTGCTCTATGTGCGTAAAACATGAAAAATAGGTGCCAACATGATTTTTAAATTCTTGCTGCACCATAATGCATGGTACTGCGGTACTATGTGTTTTAGCGGGTACAAATGCATGCACATTTGCAAGATATGTGGGAGTGCCATTAAAAATCATTGACACCTGCGTGCATCTCTAAAAGGCAGCATATTTTTGTGTGGTGCAGAAAACTTGATTTTGCCCGCCTTAACGCACTGCACCTGGTGTGAACAAGACTAAAAATATAGTTTGTGAGGCAGAGTTCAGTGGTCTGTAGGCTGTACATCCTCTCCCCCCAAATCTCTCCTGCTAGCACAAATCCCCCCCAAAAAAATCCTCCCTCCTAGCACAAATCCCTCATCCAAAATCCTCCTCCTAGCACAAATCCCTCATCCAAAATCCCCTTACTAGCACAAATCCCTCATCCAAAATCCCCCTCCTAGCACAAATCCCTCATCCAAAATCCCCCTCCTAGCACAAATCCAAAATCCAAAATCCTTCCTCCTACACAAATCCATAGCTCCCAACTGTCCCTGATTTTGAGGGACTGTCCCTCAATTTAAACATAGTCCCTCTGTCCCTCTTTCCTCTTGATTTGTCCCTCGTTTTGGTCTGATCTATATAATTGTGTATAAAATGCACTTTTTATCTTTCAAAAAGTGTTTCCCAGTGCTAAACCTTTCATCAATATTCTAAATTGCTGAATTTGTAAATTTTAAAAGCCAATATAAAGTAATAGTAGTTTTAAAAAAAGCCCTCATGGATTTAATTAACCTTTTTTTGGTTAATTCTCATTTAAGGGGGTGTGACAGGGGGCGTGTCCTATGCCTACATACATTTACTAGTAGTCGTCCCTCATTCCCATCTCAAAATGTTGGGAGGTATGACAAATCCCCCCCTCTCCAAAATCTTCCCTTCTAGCACAAATTCTCCCCAAAATCCCTACTCCTAGCACAAATCCATCCTCCAAAATCCTCCCTCCTAACACAAATCCACCCCCCTCACCAAAATCCCCCCCTCCTAGCACTAATCCACACTCCAAAATTCCTTCTCCTAGCACAAATCCCCACTCCAAAATTCCCTCTCTTAGCACAAATCCCTCCTCCAAAATCCTCCCTCCTAACACACATCCCCCCTCCTAGCACAAATTCACACTCCAAAATCCCCCCTCCTAGCACATATCTTTCCTCCAAAATCCTCCCTCCAAAGACAATACCCAGCCCCCCCCCCCCCAAATCCCTGCTCCTAGTACAAATCCCAATTCCAATATTCCCCCTCCTAACACAAATTCACCCGCAAAACCCTGCTCGTAGCACAAATCACCCCCCCTCTAAAATCCCCCCTCCTTACACAAATATGGGCTGTACTCTCACTCCCTTTAGCTTCTCTTACTTGCCTCAGGGTAACAAACTCTCTACAGTAAAACCTTGGTTTGAGAGCGTTTTGCAAGACAAGCAACATTTTTTAATACATTTTGACTTGATTTACAAGTGATGTCTTAATATACAAGTAGCGTCACGTCACAACCGAGTGTAAAAGAGAAGAGAGGCGCCTCTAAGTGTAGAAATATGGTTTCATTTATTGACGGTACAACATTTAGCAACCTATTGCTACACTTAGAGGCGCCTCTCTTCTCTTTTATACTCTGTAGCTCCTGCTGGATTTTGCTTCTAATCCCCTTGTGGAGGCTTCCATTTGTGGTTTAATATTTTATGGTTGCACAACCTATCACATTGCTGTAATCTTTTTATATGGACTATAAACTGAAGGACCTATGAATAAATAGTTCCATTATTTCTTATGGGGAAATTCGCTTTGATATACAAGTGCTTTGGATTACAAGCATGTTTCTGGAAGGAATTCCGCTCGCAATTCAAGGTTTTACTGTAGTCTGAGTGTGCTCGGTCTTAAAGTGGTGCTAAACTCTAGGAATTAAAAAAAATAAAAAATTCCCCCTGCAAGGCAATATCATAATGTGCTAGTACGCATGTATTTGCAAATGTGTGCAAACTAAACCCCTGTTTTTAATGCATATTGTTAGACAGAATAATCTGGTTGGTTGCAGGCTGGTCGGTAAATTGAGCTGGGAATTTCTTTAGTTTTGCATGCATTGCCCTTCCATGTGCTCCTTCCTGCAAAAGGCCAATTATAGGTGGGGGCAGTGGCCATTTGTTTGTATTTAGATTGTAATCTCCTTGAGGGCAGGGACTAATGTGAATGTACATTATATACTGTATGTAAAGCGCTGTGTAAAACACACTCCCAGCTGCTGTAAAAGTTGGAAGTGTGTCTAAATTTATAGAGCCGTCAATAGGCTTTAATGCAGATGTGATTTGGGTTGCTGTAAAGGCGTCCAATCACTTTTACAACCTATCAAATGTGGCCCTTTCCACCCCACCTGCCCGACTGGGAACCGGCGTAGTGGGGGTCATCATCTGGAACAGAGGGAGAATACACATACTCAGTTGCTCTCTATCTATAGGCACTGTGCCGAATACGTAGAGGCCGATCTGCTGACAGCCTAAACTTGATTTACTGCTGCTCTGGGGCAGACTGGGCTTCAGCAAAATGACAGCCTCCAGCAAAAAGAAACAGATACCATGCTGGAAGCAATTCACAGCACACACTCATTTTAGTAGCATAATTATTAACCACTTCCCGCCCAGCCTATAGCAGAATGACGGCCGGGCGGTGGTTCTGTTAACCTGACTGGGCATACTATGACGTCCAGCAGGATAACATGACGGCGTGTGCCCGAGCGGTGATCAGAGGTGCTGTGTGTCAGTCTGACACAGTGTATCTCCGATCGTGGAATAGAGCCTTTGACAGAGGCTCCTTACCACATGATCAGCTGTGACCGATCACAACTGATCATCGTGTGAACCAGGAAGTGCTGGTAAATGGCATTCCTCGGTTTGCGCTGACAGGGACTGTGCTGATAATCAGCACATTGATTATCAGCACAGCCCCATCAGATGTGCCACCACAGCTACCAATAAGTGCCCATCAGTTGCCAGTCAGTGCCCCATCAGAAACGGATGTCATTGCCCATATCAGTGCCCATCACAGTGCCAATCAGTGCCCAGCAGTAATACCTGTCAGTACCTCATTAGTACCTCATCATCAGTGCCACCTATCAGTGCCGCCTGTCAGTGCCCATCACAGCTGCCTATCAGTGCCCAGTGCCACCTATTAGTGCCCATCAGTGCCACCTATCAGTGCCGCCCATCAGTGCTGCATATCAATGCTGCCTATTGGTGCCCATCAATGCTGCATATCAGTGCCAACTCATCAGTGCCGCTTCATCAGTGCCCGTCAGTGAAGGGAAAATAACAAAAATTTAGTTTGGGTACAGTGTAGCATGACCGCTCAATTGTCATTCAAAGTGTGGCAGCGCTTAAAGCTGAAAATTGAAAATTGTCCTGGGCAGGAAGAGGGCGAAAGTGCCCGGTATTGAAGTGACTAATGTGGAATGTATGGTCCTTGCTAAAGAACATTATTTTTATCAAGTTGTTATGGGTAAAGTTCCACTTACTTAGAGTGGAAGGCAGTGGAGACAGTAATGAGAACCTATTACAGCAAAATGCTATTACATAAGGTGCTATTGGCCCCCTATGTGATAGCAATATAGTTCACTGTAAAAAAAAAAAAAAAAAAAGTTAAAAAAAGATTTTAAAAAAATGTAAGGGTACTCTCACACAAGTTCGCTTCAAAACTTCCAGTAGAATGCCTATGCGTTAATGGTGTGCTTTTGTGGCGGTCTTTTAAAGGACATGTGACTCAAAAACTGCACCAAAAATGTTTAGTGGGGGCATTTCCCATTCATTTCAATGTCGAGGAACATTTTTGGTGTGTTTTTTTTTTTTTTTTAAGCTCCCCAAACCTGCTCCAAAGATGCTGCAAAGAGGATTTTTTTCACTGCAATAAAAGTACACTACCCCAGTGTGAAAACATTCATTGATTTTAAGAGAAGCATTTTTTTGTTGAGCTTTTCAGACGCTTTTTTTTTAACACAAAAGCGCTTGGAAAACTCCCTACTGGAAAAAAGTGTGAAAGAGCCCTAAAATTCTTCAATTGCCCACAGGACCAAGTGTATGTAGCACTTGGTCTCATCCTGATCTTTTTTTTTTTTTTTATTGATTTAACTTAAAAAAGAAAAACAGTTGTACAGCACGTACAGATAAGAAATGTACAATCCCAGGCCATATGGTAGAATGTGCCACCCATTCTGATCCTTGACTCCTTGTGCATTATAGTAACATTTACTTCTGTCTGTCTGTGCCCCTGGCTGGGCGCTCCTACAGAGGAAGTACAGCACTAGGCTTCACCCTCTCACCATTTCTCTGTCTACATTCAGCCACCAGCACTCTCCAACCATGCTACTCAGCAACTATAGGGTGGATTGATTGGAAGAGGACCATGGGCTACATGCATTTGGTCCCTCAGGAGATTAAATAAAGATTTGAAAAGATATGGTAATATTTCTTCTTTAAAGTGGACCTTTGCTTTAAGTTAAGTAAACACATGTAATGTGTAATTAGAACTTTTTACGTATGTTATATATAACACATTCTGGTCACCGACTGAGGAAATGTTTTCTCCTGCCTGCAGCAAACTGATGTCATTATCTTGGCTTAAGCAAAGTCGCTGGATTGGAACTGAAGAGATGATTTTTCATGAAAAAAGGTGGAGCTTTTCAGAAAAAAATATACTGTTGCTCTATTTTGTGATATAGCTGGAATTTATTTATGCAGACTTGTTAAGTTACTAAAATGTCCACTTTAAACGGCAGGTTTTTTATTCCTACATGTGCGCATACAACTGACTTTTATGTTTTGTCTGGGGTCCTTTAACACACTTGTCAGGCAGAGGTAGAGTGTAGGCACCAATTCAAAATATACAAAGAGAATCCACGGGTCATTCTTATCGCCCAAGTTTGCAGAACAAGGAGCAAGCTCCCCCAAGTGCTCTTATTCATGGATGAGTTTCAGAGCACCTAGTGTATTCTTTTAAGCTTGACCACACCTTAAAGGTTTCTCTGCATCCAATTCACATGACAGGGGAGCGTGCCTTTGATCCTTTGATGACGCCCTGTGGAAGGGCGTAATGCATTGACGCGACGCCATTTCCGGTACGATTGACGTCACTTTCGGTCTCGTGGAAAGAACGCCATCCACGGCGTTTGCTGTACTCTTCTCAAGTTTCGTGCCAATTTTTAACTTACGTTTGTAAGTATGCATTTTTTATGCGCAATAAATATCGGTTCTTAGCATACTTCACTACTAGTCCCTTCACTTCCTTTTGGGTACCTGGTTTTATGGCTGAAAAATCATTGTGAAGGATTACTTATCATCAAGTCACATAATTGAATCTGCCATCCTGTGGATGTCCTTTGGATATCGTTATAAGTCTGTATTGACCCCCAGACTGAAAAGCTGGGTGTCGTTGTGATCTGGTGAGTGGGGACACATGTGGGGGTGTCTTGGTACGCCTAAAAAAAGTCTTTCTGCAACCTTTTTTCTGCACTTTTTGCACACCAGATGTGAAGCATTTTCTCATTTTTTTATGGACTTTATTTTTTTGTTATTTTCACTTATGGGTTTGTGTTTGTGAGCGCTGTATTTATGTATTTTTATTAGGAGAGTGTGCCCGGCTCGCAATGGAGCCGGTTCAAACATCTCCAGGGCAGCCGCAGTCCGCATTTGTAAAGGGTCCTTTGCATCTTTGGTTCCGATTCTGGTGCGAATTCAGGTAATTATTCAGGCCTGATTCACACCTGAATTGGTCAACAAGGATGCACCGGACCCTCCGCTGTGAACCACGGCCGCAGCATGTGTGAACCCAGCCTTTCTAAACCCAGGACCCTGCATTCACTATATCTGGTCTCCTACCGTACACAGAACATGGAAATGCTATGATTTTAGTAAATATAAACTGCTAAATACCTTTTCTCATCAGCAGTATAAAGCCTTGTGACTTCTATCAGTGTCCAGCCAAGCACTGGTTTAAGCATGTGGGAGGAGTTTTCTGACTGACCTATGAGACTGCAAGTCCCCTGACCCTCTGTCTGGACAGTGCTGATTGGCCCTGTGCTGATCACATGCATCCTCCCAAGAAAAAAAACCTCTCCTGTAATACACACCAAACTGAGCATGTGCAGCCTGACTCCATAGATTCTAGATTCTATTATAGAGCAGAACACCAGCCAAACAGTAACAACAATGAATATTAACTGTTTTAGCTGCCAGAAAAATGAATTCTGTTCAGCAAGTCCTGACATTTACACAACCATACCATACTGGAATGACACTACTATTCATTATTGCAGCTTCCTATGTTGCCTACATGCTTGAAGGATAAACAAAAAAAGGAATTATGGGAAGATAATATACAAAGAGATTTTATAGCAGTAATACTACGTAACAATTGTATGGAAGCATACTGTGATTTACAGTATGCTTCCAAGGAAATATTGTTCATTATCTCACTATGGGATTGATTTACTAAAACTGGAGACTACAAAATCTGGTGCAACTGTGCGCTGTAGCCAATCAGCTTCTAACTTCAGCTTGTTCAATTAAACGTTGACAAATAAAAACTGGAAGCTGATGGGTTTCTATTTCTATGCAGAGTTGTACCACATTTTGCACTCTTCGGCTTTAGTAAATAACCCCCTGTGTGACTATAATGTACTTTGTGGTTTCAAATTCCTGGTTATGTAACTTATGTATGGATCTTGGCTATATTGTACAATCCTGAAAATTTTTCTTAAAAGAAATAAAAAAAATACATTAAGGGCATATTTATAAAGCAGTAAATGTGACTTTCTCGAAAAGATTCACTATGAATGAATTTTCCAGGTGCACCCATTTTAAATTACAATTATTGATTCAATTGCAGTGAATTTCACATTCATTGCTTTATAAACATTTTTTTTTAGTAGATAACCTTTTTGAGTATTTTCAGGTTCTTTTAAATCTGAGATGTATGACTGAGAAAAAACGTGGTATTGAGTATGATGCAGCCATCACTGCCCTGGTTGTTTGTTGTCACTTGATGCACATCCCCTTCTACATCAATCCTGTGGCTCACTTCCCCAAAACAGGATGTTTCAGATTCCGACAGAAAACATCAAAGCATCGAAGGACCAAAGTTCTGTGACGTTTTATTAGCACAATGACCCACTACATGCTGCGGATCTCTAGCGAACCGTAAAGTAAAATTAGCAGGTGCTGTATCCTGTAAGGAAGAACAATACAACCTAAAAATTTAGATGATCAAAAGGTTTTGTCATTCTAGCAGAAATTGATAGGGCCAGTAATATCAACTTGGCTAAAAACAGAACTCAGCTTGACATTGACCAAAACAGGAAATGACACACAACGCCCCATGCAAAACATCAAACAGGAAGTGGTCAGCAAGTGCAGAGCAAGAATGAAATTGAAATCTTTTTAAACTGTCTCGACAATAAAGAAGTAAGGTCAATCTTATGAGTTCCTCAAACAACAGGATATCATTTTGGTAAGACAAGGTGTTGGGCAAGCCACTTTCCTCCAAAGATTTAGTTTCCCATGAGAATGGTGTGCGCTATTCCCATTATCACTCAATCGTTACTCTATTTGCCACATTCAGTAGAACCTCTATGGAATATGAAAAATAAAAAAAACACTACATTACACACCAAAATGAGTAAACTACAAATTTATTGAGCAATGGGGTCAAGATCAATAGCATAAATACGCTAACATTCCTCATATAATACTAAAAAGGGAAGGATATAGTCCCAAAGCGGAGCGGGTGGGCTCAGCTCCACTTTGGGACTGTATCCTTCCCTTTTTGTAAGGGTGGTCCATAGTTCCAGTCTGGAAGGGGTAAATAGGGGGACTCAGGTGGTTGTTAGGATTATTTGAGGGAAGTTGGGGTATTTATGCTGGTGATCTTGAGCCCATTGCTCAATAAATTTGTAGTTTACTCATTTTAGTGTGTAGTGTCTTTTTGTTTTTGTTTTTTTTTTCATATTCCATAGCAGTTATTTTTAGACAACACTCCCCTCATTTATAGGGTAAGTACTACTCTCCTCTATTAGTGGGATCCCTGTTTTTTTTTTCTTCTTTGGAACATTCAGTAGAATCTGCTTAGGGGTCTACTACATTTCTCAGTAGTATACAGGTATATGTATGTAAACAGGGTATGCAAAAGTTTGGACCCTGATCAATCAAACTGTATTGATTTTTTGTGGGCAAAAACAATACTGAATTCTCATCCCCACCCCTTGATACCCACCATCCTCACATTTTACAGTCACTCCATTAGTGGGTGCATGTGACCTAGTCTCCTTCCTGGATTCAGTGCTTGGGGCCAAGTAGCCAATAGCCAGGTCTGAATATTGTCACATGGGTGGAAGGGAGCACATGGAAGGTGAGCTTTCAAGAGAAGTTGTTTTTTTAGTTTGTAATAGAGTCCAAGGATTAAAACCTTGTCAGTTTTTTTTATTGCTGTATGTGTTCCTGATGGACAGATCAACCTCTTAATCTGTCCTGGTGAACATTGCCACCAGAACAGAAAAATAAGGGAAAATCCAAAATTTGGGTCGTTAATGAAACAAAACTACAGGGGGAACCTTTAGTTGGGGACACTTTTAGCGATGACAACTGTCAGAGTACCTCGCTTTGGAGAGCTTTCCTCTCACTTCCTCTTGTGCCTATGGGACAAGAAATGAAAATAAGTCTCCCCAATGATACACATTTCTCCAAACCGTTTCTGGGTTTTAGGTGTACAGACATACACTATGAGTAAAATGCATTGTTCTTTTTTCTTTAATGACCAATTGCCAGAGCAGGGCATGTCAGTGGTGGATCAGTAAGGTGGGTAATGTTATCAGAGGAGACAACAGTTTGCTGTAGTAATGGTCACACTATCACATCTACAGCTCCTAATCACTGGTTTGCTCATGAAGGTGCTGGCTCCCTAGAAGTATGATAAATGTTAACCTCCCTGGCGGTATGATTATTTTGGATTTTAGGTGCTAAAAGCGGTACAATTATTTTGCATGGAAATTTGGCGTTTTATTTTGTAGGTCTGTAATTCTTAACAATAACACACTTAAATCTGTCCAAACAAGAGTCTAGTAGATATCCCGGGTATGATAAAGTTTGAAACACAAAAACATAAATTTTAATATAATAAATAAAAATAAATAATAAAAAAAAAATAATAATAGTAATAAAATAAATTTCCCCACGATTCACTATCGCTCAATTCTGCAAGTGTTCTAATTTACTATCGCTGTTTTCTAGCTGGTCTAAAGCCACTTTTGACATAAAGGGACACTTTTTGGTTGCTATGGACAATCTCCAGTTTCCATGCAGAAAGAACAGTATATGTAATAAAAAACTGCATGCAGGGCATGGGCCAAAGCACTGGGGACAAAAGGGATGTGAAATAATTTCATACAGTACTGTAATCTGTAAGATTACAGTACTGTATGTGTTATGATTTTTACATTTTTTGAATTTGCCGCCAGGCTCCGCCCCCGTGCGTTGCGGGGGACGTCGCAGGATCCTGGGGACAAGGTAAGTGTACCGCTCCAGGATCCTGCAATGTAATCCCGAGTGTGGCTCGGGGTTATCGCTAATGGTGCTGAATTTTAACCCCGAGCCACACTCGGGAAAACCGTCAGGGAGGCTACTAGCAGTTTCTTCATAACCTTGGCAGCTTCCGATAAGTGTTGCTGCAATATCTTGTATCTCTATGGGCCAATGCGTTCTTGTTTGCCTTAGGACTGCCTCAGTCCATATAACTCAGTGGCAATACAAAAGCCACTTTAAGCAGGTAAAATACAGGTCCAATTTCCTTGCAATAAATTATGGTCTCAGAAACATCTCAAACTGGTGTTAAAAGAAAGCTGCATTTTCCCATGGAAGCCCAATGACCCCTTCATTGGTGTCCTAATACTTTAGTATTTCCTCAAAATGTGTTCCATTGCCTTACCCGTGATTCAAACCTGAGCATTTTGTGAAGCTCAAAGTTTCAAAATGCTCAACAATCAAAATCCTATGCTCTCAAATTGCGCTTGTTCACATAAGACTGCTAAGGCACCTATTGCTCAGAGCCTGAAGCTCAAAAAGGTACATGAGCTACTTTTGAAGTAAAATAGGGTGTTTTTGGCCACATAGACTTCAATGGGAACACCTGAAAAAGCCTGAAAATTTGCATTTTGCAAGCCAAATCAATCATCTCCTTCCAGTAACTAGTAGCTTGCCATGGTCTTAAACAAAAATGTTCAAGCCTAAAAAAAAAAATACACAGGAAAAAATGCTCCAACATTGCATATAAACTTCCACACTCAGTTAAAAATGCTCCTACTGAGTCACCTTAACGTTCATTTGGTTATGTTATGTGTGACATGCACTGAAACCACCGATTGTGGAAAGACGTTCCACATTCTTACTGTTCCAACAGTAAAAAAACAACTAGGTTAACAAGGTTAAATTGCTTCTCATCCAACTTCATTAAGTGGCCACATGTCTTCTTGAGTGACCCAAAACTAAATGGTTTCCTCCCAATGTTGAAATCACCATCAAGATATTTGTATATTGCCATCATATCCCATCTTAAGCATCTCTTCTGTACCGAAAATAAGTTTAAGGTTTGTAATCGTTCTTCATAACTGAGGCCCTCCAGCCCCCATATTAGTTCTGCTGCCCTTCTCTGGACTCTCTCCAGTTCCAGCACGTCCCTCCTAAGGACTGGTGACCAGAACTGGATGGCAAACTCAAGATGCAACCAAACCAGAGTTTTGTAAAGTGGTTGAATTATAGTCTTATCTTTGAGCATATCCCCTTTTGAATGCATGCTAATATTCTATTGGCCCTGCTTGTTGCAGATTGACATTGCATGCTATTGCCGAATCGGTCATCAACTAGGACCCCTAGATCTTTCTCCATCCTTGATTCTCCCACATGTTCTTCCTCTAGTGTGTAGCGTGCATTCATATTTTTAGCGCTCCAGTGCATTACTTTACATTTCCCTATATTGAACCTCATTTGCCCTGTGTTTGCCAACCTCTCTATTTTTTCAAGGTCTTCATGTAGTGTTGCTCAATGTTAAATGGTCTATCTCATCTCTCGCTGACACTTTTGCTGAGCAGCTTGGTATATTAAAAGGAAGTTGAAAAATAACAGACTTACTGGCCAGGTTACCAGGTAAAAATAAAAGGGAAAAGGCAAAAGAAAAAAAAAAGGAAACAAGTTATGCAGCTACCTAATTAATCTATGGCTGGGCATACATTATGCAATTTTCTTGTACAATTTCCCTAGATTTACTAATACCATATAATATGAGGTCAAACCTATACACTTTCAATTTGTATGCAGTCAGGCAGGCTTTTGCACTACATAGTTGAAGGTAAATCTAAAGGAAATTGAATAAAAAAAAATTGTATAATATATGGCCAGCTTAAGAATAGGTAAGCTGCAATATTTTTTTTGTTGGGTTAAATACAGCTTTATTGCCATTTTATGAAATAAAATACCTTTCCATTTCAATCTGCAACCACTGTTATTTTCCAAAACTGTTTTAAAAAACAAAAAAACAAAAACGATGGCACTTCCTTGCACTGATGCAAACCTGGGACATTATGTACAGCATGCTGTATGATTAAAGGTCACCCCCAGTCCACTAATCTATTTTACAAGTATTCCCAAACTATTATTCCAAGAGGAATTACTATCATCTTTCAGGGCAGGTTCACAAGAGCAGTGCCTGCCAAATCTTTACACTGTCACACATTTTGAAAGGCATTACAAAGCAACATAATGCATTTTTAACACCTTTTAGAGGTTTTATTGTCTCTGATTAAAGGATAACTAGTCTACAAAGCGTAAAATAAACTTGTCATGAGAGAAATACGGGTCTGCCATTGCTGAACTCTTTGTAAAAAAAAAAAAAACTCAGTATGGCAGCCTGCCAGGCTGCCAACTAGCATTTTCAGAAGTTCCCAATGGCAACCTCCACATTTCTCTCATGAGCCATTTCCTTTAAGATGAAATCTCTGTTTTCCTCCTTTGTTTATCTTCTGTACCACTGATCTCCTTCCTGCAGGCACCCAATATGTGCATGCAGTCCAGCATTTCTCAGGGTAGGTTTTCTGATGGTGACAACCATGTCTGCGTAATGTGTATTGAAACCAACACTTGTAGTCTCCCCTAGGAGCCAGTGTCAGGGCGACAATGCAGGAGCGCAATCGGAAGACAGGAATAGGGTGTTAACTGATTACAAAGCAAGGGCTTGAAGAAGGCAGGATTGCTAGGTATCATTAATGAGAATGAAAAAAATGATGAAAACTTAAATTTAAAAAATTATGAAAATATCAAAAATATCAAAAATGACTTTTGAAATTACATTAACAGATTACAGGTTTTAGTTTAGTTTAACCCCTTCCCGCCAACAGTATGCATATATGTGGCCTCAATGAACTTGGCTTTTTTTCCATGGGGCTGCATATATGCTTACTTCCATTAGAGCACCAGGTCTCGTACGAACGATCGGGATGCTGGTTCTGGGTCACCTGATCACTGTGATAGCCTCTCAATGGCTATGACAGTGATCAGTCACAGTGAGCCCACACCTGTGTTTACTTCCTCGTCTAAATGAAGAGGAATATACATTGTATCTTCCCCTCCTTGCAGGAGATGTAGATGTCAATTAAAAAAAAAAAAGTGTGCAAAAAATAAATACAATTAAAAATATAGAATACAAAAAAAAAAAAAAAAAAAAAGATAGATCAAGGTTAGATCTAGGTCAGTGGCGGAGTTATGCCCCGTACACACGGTCGGATTTTCCGACGGAAAATGTGTGATAGGACCTTGTTGTCGGAAATTCCGACTGTGTGTAGGCTCCATCACACATTTTCCATTGGATTTTCCGACACACAGAGTTTGAGAGCAGGATATAAAATTTTCCGACAACAAAATCCATTGTCAGAAATTCAGATCGTGTGTACACAAATCCGACGGACAAAGTGCCACGCATGCTCAGAATAAATAAAGAGATGAAAGCTATTGGCCACTGCCCCGTTTATAGTCCAGACGTACGTGTTTTACGTCACCACGTTCAGAACGATCAGATTTTCCGATAACTTTGTGTGACCGTGTGTATGCAAGACAAGTTTGAGCCAACATCCGTCGGAAAAAATCCTAGGATTTTGTTGTCGGAATGTCCGAACAAAGTCCGACCGTGTGTACGGGGCATTAGTGTTAGGGTCAAGTTAAGGGTCAAAGGTCAATGTCAAAGGTTGAGGTCAGCTTTTGGGGCCCCCCTCTTTTCCTGTTTTCTTTCTCTTTTTTTCTGTTTCCTCCTTCTCCTCTCTCTTTCTGATATGAAGGCTAGCAATGTAGACTGCTGTATGCCAGGGTACAGAGTAATATAGTCTATGACATATGCCTAATTTTCAACCTGGTCCTCTATGGTCCTGGTAACTATTGCAATGTTACTCATTACGCGTTCACACGCTGCTTCTTTACATACCTGTTCGATGTCGCCCTGCATGGGCAAACCATGGCTTGTTATGACTTTTGAAACTCCAATAAAAATATTGAAACAGAAAGGATGAGGTCAGGGTCAGTATATTTTTGGTACCATTTTTAAAATCCATGTCGGTGTGTTTTAGGTAGAATGAAAAAAAAAGGAAAATGTGCACTATCGCTTCTGGGCCTTAATATGGGTACACACAACAAATAATATACATATATGTGATATTGCCGCGATCATCAGGAGCAGGAGAATTTATTTGGGTTATTCTTTGGTGGTAAATTATGGTAATGGCAAAAAATATACAGCTATATTAAAAAAATAAAATGTTTTACTATCTTGGGCCATTTTTCCTTTGATTATTACATTTTATTTTTAGGAGATATCTATTACCATATATCAACAAAAGAAAACCTAATTTGTCCTGAAAAAAACAAGGTATGATTTACCTGGATACACAAACTAGTTGTAGTGATATGTACAGATTTACTAGCACGTGTCAAAGTTGCAAAATTGTGTTCAGGCATCAAGATTTGTTTTACCCTCAGGCACTAAGGGGTTAGGCAAAGTTCTTGAATAATCAACTTGGTGAATCAATGTCTTTGAAAATGTGTGATGATGCACATTTTTTGTGTATTTAGGTCTGTTGAGCAAAGGCAGATTTTTTGGAAACTGTTTCAGAGTAACAAAAAAATACAAGCGCGCCATCAATAACTATGTATCTTGATATAGTGTATTTTTTTGTTATTTTGTTTGGGTCCTTTTTGTATTTTTGACTTACACGAGCAGCTGCACCGCTTTGTTGTTTTTTTACACATGGTTAGCGCAATATATACTCTTTTGATACAGAACTGTTTCAGAGTGTCAACTACGTTTGTTCCATTATTGCTTTAAGTTGTAAATTCATGAGGAATGGGAAAGCCTTTGAATACCTTTTCTATAATGCAAAGTTCTGTATACATTTCTCTAAATTTTGTTTTATATTGTTTTTATTATAACAAACATCCGTTTACAAAGCATATTAAAACAAAATACATTGTATTTGCAAACTACAACTTTGCAGGTTTTAATACATTTGTTTTTTTTTCTGCACTACAATCTAGAATTTAATTCTTTGTCTTTTATACAATATGACCCCTGGTCCTCCTGATACTTATCAACATATCACATCAGACGTGTAGAAGAAGATGGACATAGTACAACTGCTGCCAACATTTACATTTGTACGCAATGTCCTAAACTGATCAGGTGCAAAAGACACAACCTGAAGGTCTTGTCACAGTTTTAGGTCCTAATAATGTATTTTCTGAAATTAGCATCTGATGGTTAAAAAGTCTTTGGGTTGGAGTAATGGTTTTAGGCATCCCCCTTCTATACAGGAGATGTTGAGCACATCCAACCTGATACGCGATATAAATCAGGACATTCACAAAGATTTTTTAAACAAAATCTACCATAGATATGTACAGAAATTCTCATGCCACAGGCTTGTACCAAAGACCACTTGTCTTGTGTTTGTCTTGCCGAGGCACCAGCCCCAATCGGAGGGACAAGAGCTTCGAGAAAATGATGACACCCATCATCAAACAAATTAATGATATACATTTCAAAAAGGTGACAAACACAACCTGTTTTAGTCCTTTTTTTCCCAAGTTGTGCTATTTTTGCTCTTTACAATTTACAGTATAATAAAAACAGAAAATGTATTTTGGCCACCAAACCAACTTGTCTGATGCAAACATTATCTTTTTTTTTTTTTTACTTGGCAGCATGTCCAAAATGCAATCAGAAATAGTTTTTGTTTTGTGACAACTATTTTTCTGTATTTATAAAAAGGAGAAAAATATTTGAAAGACATTATAGTTTACTTAACAACCTGCCATAATACTGGAAAAGTTGATAAAAATCCATAGATAACACAAAAGTCAAAGAAAACATGGTTACATTTTTTTACAGTTTATAAACATGTACACTCTTTTCTTTTATATATTTATGTATATATGTCCAAGATATTGCTTTGCCATGTTGTTTTTGACTCATGGGAAAAAATACAGAATAAATAGCGACATTTTTATATCAGGAATCTGTTAAATTTCTGCCCAGTAAAAAAAAAATCAAATTTCTTTTTTTTTTTTAACTTTAAAGGCAAGAATATAATAAAATACAAAAAAATGGAAGAAAAAGGTTAATTTTCTTTACAAATTAAAAAAGAAAAAAATATATAAATAAAATAGGGCAGTCTCACAAATTAAAAGAACATAAATAAATAAAAAAAGCTGCAACTGTTCAATTCTCATATATAAAACTGTATAAAAAGGTCCTTCAGTCTATCCCAGTGTCTTAAATTTGCCCAAGTAAAAAAAAAAAAAAAAAAGCTGTCTTTAAGGTTTTAGTCTTTGCAGTTTATTTAAAAGCTTCTGGAATGTGATTATGCTGGGATTGTATATTTGTAGGCGGACTGGATATACCTTCTGACCAATCAGACATATTGGAATGGGGGGAGGAACTTGACCACTGGTCAGGTGATTCAGGAGATGGTGTCAGAAATGGGTGATCTGGCACCTGTAACTGGTGGTTTGGAGAGTTGTCCATTGGGGAGGAGTAACTGTGCTGAGAAGGTGGCGTTAAGAACTGAGTGGTTGTCATAGACTGCGTGAGAGGTGCTGGCAGTGAGCCAGTCAGTATTTGTGTGTCCTGGGGAATTATAGAATGTAGGCTATTGCCTGTCATCTGCTGCATTTCTGACTGGGCCATATCACTTCCACAAAAAGGAGCACTAATATGACTGCTGGATGCAGAGTTTGGATTGTGTTGCTGTTGCATACTTTGTTGCTGCAGCTGCAAATTCTGTTGCTGAATTTGTTGTATCTGCTGAGCTTGGAGAAGGTGAGGTTGGTTTGTCATTCGTGTGTTTGGCATGGCCTGGTAGGTCATCATTTGCGTCAGAGCAGCTGGCAAACCGTTGTGCAAAGACGTCATCAGGCCATGCTGAAGAGCTGATGCTTGTTGGTGGCCACCTTGCTGGAGGTTGCTCCTCATTGGATTATACTGATTTGCTACCATCCCATTCTGCAACCTTGTCAGCCAGTCACACTGCCCATTCATGGCAGTTGCACTGCCCACAGTAAACTGCATGGAACCACTGTTTAGAACAGCACTGGGACTGGACACGAGATGAGTAAGACGGGGTGCCATAGCCTCAAAACCCATTCTGTTGGAACCAGCAGCCATTTCTTGCTTGGCAGTCATATTTAGGTGACTGAGACCAATATGAGAATCTGGCATATTGGTGAGGTGGTTGAGAGGCATTGACGGAGATTGTTGAAATGGAGAGGTCATCAGAGGAGGAGAAGAAACATCTGACAAATACCCATGTGGGGACTCCAACGAGTCAACTGGAGATAACACCCCAGAGCTTCCTGAATCCAGAAGTCCATTTTTTCCATCTTGAGACTTTTTCCTCCTAGCTTTCATATCTTTGGAATCTTTGCATCCAAGAGCCTTGGTCCCAGGCTTTCGAGTCTTCTTCCCTTGTATTGCTTGTTTCATATTGCCAACATAGCCATTTGGGGAACAGATGGGAGGTGATAAGGTTGGACCGCCCATTGGACCGTTATGCAGTTGAGGACTCCTCACCAGGTTGTATTCATCCAGTAACCGGACAATGTCATGATGCATGCGTTCCTGGGCGATGTCACGGGGAAGCCTATCCATATGGTCAGTGATGTCTCTATTCGCAAAGTGATCCAACAGCACCCTAGCAGTTTCGTAACTTCCTTCTCTTGCTGCCAGGAACAACGGAGTCTCCTCCTGAAAAAAATGGATAGTTCAAATTACTAAAATGGCTGTACTGGATATTTCTACCTTTATATGTTTTCAGAACTGTATTAAAGTTCTGTTGTAACGTTGTTTTCTTGTGACAAAATGGTGCCTTAAAATAAACACAAAACAAAAAAATTGCACTGTGTTAATAGGCTGAATGGCAATTAAAGGGCCAGTCCAGTTATGGATACACACACACACACACAATCTCACAAAAGTGAGTACACCCCCTCACATTTTTGTAAATAATTTATTATTTTTTGTTTTATGTTACAACACTGAAGAAATTACACTTTGCTACAATGTAAAGTAGTGAGTGTACAGCTTGTATAACAGTGTAAATTTGCTGTCCCCTCAAAATAACTCAACACACAGCCATTAATGTCTAAACCGCTGGCAACAAAGTGAAAATGTCCAAATTGGGCCCAAAGTGTCAATATTTTGTGTGGCCACTATTATTTTCCAGCACGGCCCTAACCCTCTTGGGCATGGAGTTCACTAGAGCTTCACAGTTTGCCACTGGAGTCCTCTTCCACTCCTCCATGATGACATCATTGAGCTGGTGGATGTTAGAGACCTTGCGTTCCTCCAATATTCATTTGAGGATGCCCCACAGATGCTCAATAGGGTTTAGCTCTGGAGACATGCTTGGCCAGTCCATCACCTTTACCCTCAGCTTCTTTAGCAGGGCATTGGTCGTCTTGGAGGTGTGTTTGGGGTCGTTATGTTGGAATACTGCCGTGCGGTCAGGGGCGTTGCTAGGTCTACAAAAGATCTGGGGCTAGAGCCTATAGCAGCGAAGTAAAGAAAGTCATAGGCTTGGGCGGGCATGTAAACAGTGTGTGTGTGTGTGTGTGTGTGTGTGTGTGTGTGTGAATATATATACACACACACACACACACATATATATATATACATACATACACACACACACACACACACAGACAGATAGATGTAGCTCCTATCTATCTATCTAGATAGATAGATATATATCACTAAAATATTGTTACATATCTGAGTGCGGACCCCCCTTACATCAGGGCCCTCAGAGAGCCTCCCCCTTACATCAGGGCCCCCAGAGAGCCTCCCCCTTACATCAGGGTCCCCAGAGAGCCTCCCCCCTTACACCAGGGTCCCCAGAGAGCCTCCCTTTTACATCAGGGTCCCCAGAGAGCCCATCCTTAAATTAGGGTCCCCAGAGAGCCCCCCCTTGTCTGCAGCAATTATATAAAAGAAACTTCTGCTCAGCTGGGGGCCAGGGGAAGCAATAGGACTGTTTACCCCCTCAGTTCAAGTGTTTACCTCGTGTGGTGATCCAGACCAGACTGGGCTCTGTGCTCCATCTGCTCAGCTGGTGTCCGGGGAAGGAACATGAATAGTTAATTATCAGGCACAGTTCTTATTTTTATTCAGCAGTTCTGCCAATTTAATAATTGTCGCGACATCCACTTCTATACCAATCTGCCGGGCAATGTAATTTCCTGGTCACCGCAGCACAAGGATTACTCCCGCCTGAACCCGAAAATTATCAAATAGTCCCGGTGGAGTAATCCTTGTGCTGCGGTTCCCGGCAATTACTTTGCCCGACAGATTGGTATAGCAGTGGATGTCGGGACAATGATTAAATGATTAAATTGTCGGAACCGCTGAATAAAGATAAAAACTGTGCCTGATAATTAATTGCTCATTTCCCCCCCCCCCCCCCGGTCACCAGCTAAGCAGATGGAGCCCAGAGCCAACCCTAGGTAAGAGACTTGGGACTATAGCCCCAGTAGCCACCCCCTAGAGAAGCCACTGGCTGCGGCCCAGTCTCCAAAGGGAGGGGTCATGCTCTGCTTCAGTATGTCACAGTACATGTTGGCATTCATGGTTCCCTCAATGAACTGACCATGACACTCCCACCACCATGCTTGACTGTAGGCAAGACACACTTAGCTTTACACTCCTCCAAATAAGTTTATCTTGGTTTCATCAGACCACAGGGCACGGTTCGAATAATCCATGTCCTTAGTCCGTTTGTCTTCAGCAAACTGTTTGTGGGCTTTCTTGCGTATCACCTTTAGAAGAGGCTTCTTTCTGGGAAGACAACCATGCAGACCAATTTGATGCAGTGTGCGGCAAATGATCTGAGCACTGACACGCTGACCCCCCCACCCCTTCAACCTCTGCAGCAATGCTGTCTATTTCCCAAAGACAACCTCTGGATATGACGCTAAGCACGTGCACTCAACTTCTTTGGTCGACCATGGCAAGGCCTGTTCTGAGTGGAACCTGTCTGGTTAAACCGCTGTATGGTCTTGGCCACCATGCTGCAGCTCAGTTTCAGGATCTTGGCAAACTTCTTACAGCCTAGGCTATCTTTAGGTAGCGAAACAATTCTTTTTTTCAGATCCTCAGAGTTCTTTGCCATGAGGTGCCATGCTGAAGTTCCAGTGACTAGTATGAGAGAGTGAGAGTGATAACACCAATTCACACCTGAGACCTTGTAACAGTAACGAGTCACATGACACCAGGGAGGGAAAATGGCTAATTGGGCCCAATTTGGACATTTTTACTTAGCTGTGTACTCACTTTTGTTGCCAGCAGCTTAGACATTAATGGCTGTGTGTTGAGTTATTTTGAGGGGACAACAAATTGACACTGTTATACAAGCTGTACACTCACTACTTTACATTGTAGCAAAGTGTAATTTCTTCTTCAGTGTTGTCACATGAAAAGATATAATAAAATATGTACAAAAATGTGAGGGGTGTACTCACTTTTGTGAGTTACTGTATATATATATAATATATATATATACACACACACACACACACACACACACACACTACAGACCGCAGTCACAACTAATGGCAAGTCTTCACTGTTTTTACCTTATTGTTTTGCATGTCCTTGTTGGCACCGTTTTTCAGCAGGACTGTTGCAGCATCCACATTATTTACAGCTGCAGCCCAGTGCAAAGCAGATTTTCCTAAAACAAATTGAAAAAAAATAAAAATAAAAATAAAAAAAAACATTTTAAAATTTCTCAGAATGCACCAAATCATTCTGCAGCATGCAAAGAGGACACACATCACCAGATCCTCACCTAATTCATCAATTGCATTCACATCAGCATGAGAGTTGATAAGTTCTTCAACCATGCCTTCCACCGCCAGGCGAGCCGCCAGGATTAATGGCGTCGTACCATCACACATACGGGCATCTAGATCTGTTGCTCTGTTCCGTATAAGAATCTGTTCGACAGAAAGGAAGATCGAAAAAAAAATAAATTAATGACTTGAATACCAATGATTCCACAAGAGAGTTATGCCAACTGTATGGCTGTTATGCTGATCTTCAGGCTTTAAAACTTTCAGAAATCTTAAACAAGTATGCCCTTTTGGAAGTCCTGACTTCCCATGCTGCATGCTTGCTCTAGACCACTCATTCAAAGTATGAAGGCAAAGACAGCCAGGAAATTCAGTTTTTAGAGGGCATTTAGCACTGGCAACCTTTATACTGCTCTCACTACAGGTTTTCTTTAAAGAAGAATGCTAGACTTTTGAAAAACCTATTAGACATAAGAATATGCATAGCTTAATGTAAAAAGTCTTATTGTAGTGAAGAAAAAAAAAATTGTTTGCAGTTATATGTAAACATGAAACAGACATATTTTTGCATTATATATACAGGTTATGGTTCCTACAGAGAGCTACACAGTGATTGCACCTTATTGTTGTTCACCCTTCAGGTCTACCAGTCTAATTAGAGTGACTACGAACAACAGGCACCCCATATTTATGTTAGTCATTGATTAACAGGGTTGCAGAGCTAACTGCCCTATACACAGAGAGACTCTACAGATCTCAACATGAGAGAGCAGTGTGAAAAAATGGCCATAGCAAACAGAAAAATCACATTAAAAGTCCATTTTAAATAGTCATAGTTAAATATGACAATTGCAGCTCAAATTTTGCACTCACAAAAATACACCTTCCCTTTAATCCAAACAATAAACCTGGCTTTATGAAATACAATAGAATTACCTGGAATACGCCTTGGGCATCTGCAGCTACAGCGGCATGAAGAGGAGTTCGCCCCATGTTATCTTGAACATTGGCATCTGCACTGGATTCCAGTAATCGTTTGGCGGCGTCAGCTCGGGCGTATCGGGCGGCCAGGTGGAGTGCCGTCTCCCCGGTGCGATCAGTTTGGCTATGTAAGCTAGCGCCCTGACCAATAAAGTCTGAGATCATTTGACCAGAGGCATCTTCATCCTCCTCGCTGTTGCCAGTTTCCAAGCCTCCTCCACTGCATGCTGCTATCATGAGTGGTGTGAAACCATCTGAAATGGGTTAACAAACACAGTTACCTATAGACTAATGCCAGAACTTATATCTTCACATTTCATCCATAGGATTGCTACCTAAAACTGTATGCTATGCAATGGACCAATGTGACTAGCCAGAAAGGCAAATGACAACCAAAGCCATTGAATTACTTTGGTCTGGTAACCCTTATACTATATAAAGGAAAGACTTTGTCTGAATGGTCATCATACCTGGTCCGCGTACATTGACGTCCATACAGTCAGCATCAATTTCTCCTTGTGGTGGTGTGGGTGCCATGGAAGGTGCTCGGAGGTCAGCTGCATCTAGATGTTGTTGGGTCCACTGTCTGTGATCGGTTTGATCACCGACGTCAGGAAGCATCACTTGATCTTCAAACTTAGCAGAACAAAAAACACAGATTTAAAGGACATCACATTTCCAGAATGTTAGCATTAGTTTAAAGGTCAACTACACTCAAAGCTATGATACTGCTTGTATGCGAAAACTGCTGTGTTGAAGCTCCAAGTTTTTTTAACGCTTAAAAACTCCAATGGCAATATTTCCCTGTGGCAGTTTGTGTCTTTGACTCTGCCTTAATGGTGAGATTTGAGATTCCCCCATAGTAGTTTGTACCCAATGGGGAGATTTCCCCATGCACTTTGTGTTTGTGCCACTCTTACAATGTCAACATTTCTATGCAGAAGCTTGTGTCTCTGCCTCTCCAGCAATCGCAAGGTTCCCTTTAAGTAGTTTGTGCCTGTGCCCCTCCAACAATGCTAGGGTTCCCCTTTAGTAAACAACAAAAATTACCGCGCTTCTCAAAACAATAATATACTACTAAAAATCTATGAAATTAAAGCTGCAGTCCTAGAAGTGAGGCGTGCACAAATACATATAAGAATAATCCAAAAAGACTGCGCTAAATAAATGAAAATATTAATATCTATACACACATGAATATATAAATAGTGATAAAAATCAATCTGGCAAGTGACACAAAGTATTGATATTGTAATGAAAACAAATACCAATATTGATAAGTGTGAAAAATAATAAAAATAGTCCCAAATGGAATCAGTTATTAAGCACCAAATGACAAAAGTGAATGAAAAATAAAATAAGGATGGTCAGAGGAGAAACAGTCCTTGGAGCCAAGGCAGATTCAAATGGTGATCATGAATGTTCAACAACCAACACCCAGTGAGAAATCCTCCATCATAATAAATGCGTGCTTACCAGAGGTAAGCTAAAAAAAATCAGCTTATCTGTGAATATCCACTCAGGGTAAACCGGCACCTCCAATCTCCTCACAGGGAAGGGGCAGACAGGATCTCTCCGTCCGGTGGATTCAATCGACAAGCCGGGGGGACCCAGAGGACGGATATAGGCACATAAGAAGTAAAACAGCCGGCCGTTTTACTTCTTATGTGCCTATATCCGTGATTTTTAATGTAAGTGCAAATATCGCTTTGTTCAAATAAATGGTTTCCGATTTACACTATGGAGAAAATTCTTTATTTCTCTGGGTCCCCCCGGCTTGTCGATTGAATCCACCGGACGGAGAGATCCTGTCTGCCCCTTCCCTGTGAGGAGATTGGAGGTGCCGGTTTCCCCTGAGTGGATATTCACAGATAAGCTGATTTTTAGCTTACCTCTGGTAAGCGCGCATTTATTAAGGTGGAGGATTTCTCACTGGGTGTTGGTTGTTTAACATTCATGATCACCATTTGAATCTGGCTTGGCTCCAAGGACTGTTTCTCCTCTGACCATCCTTATTTTATTTTTCATTCACTTTTGTCATTTGGTGCTTAATAACTGATTCCATTTGGGACTATTTTTATTATTTTTCACACTTATCAATATTGGTATTTTGTTTCCATTACAATATCAATACTTTGTGTCACTTGCCAGATTGATTTTTATCACTATTTATATATTCATGTGTGTATAGATATTAATATTTTCATTTATTTAGCACGGTCTTTTTGGATTATTCCCCTTTAGTAGTTTGTGTTTCTGACCCTCCCACAATGGGGGGACTTTCCTGCAGTAGTTTGTGTGTCTGCCAACCCCCCCCCCCCCCCATATAAGAAAGATCTCACAATGTTGTTACTCCTCACTTTGTTCTATATTACAGAGAATCAATCAGGAGAGGGTGACACCAGCGTTTGATGGCCACAGTGCTTGAGCAAATTTAAGACAAGCAGATCTTAACACTGGAGTTTCCCAAGTGATATGTACAGCTAATATGTGATTTAACTAGCCAACAATCATGCAAAGACTAAAACACCTGTTTTGTTTAACTGAACGTGTGTAAATCTAAACATAAAACCTACAAAAATTAGAATAGACAAACACACAACTTCCTCTAATATACATCTTATTAGCTCTGATATCTAGAATTGTATATTGTAATGTCTCTGGAAACAAAAATCTATTTGGACAATCTGCAGAAGTTGGAAACACTTACTCTGAATCTCTTGCTGTCCAACGTTTCTTCATCACCCCACTCATTCTGATTGTCATCCATCAGGGAACCATCGCCACCATTCTTCAGAGGCCTTTAATGTTCAAAGGGGGGAAAAAAATTAGACAACATGCTGTGGCCGTATTAACAGATTAAGCAACAGAATAAACAAATACTAAAATGACAATAAACAAAATGTTTCCCTCCAATGTCACCTCTCCCCACCCTTTTGTTAAAAAAAAAAAAAAAAGTGTCCTACTTACTTTAAGCCCACAGAATCTTCCCCAAGGGGCTCTCTCCGCTTCTTTGTCTTGTTTGACTCTTTCACTGTGTAACCCTCTGGGAACCAGAGGTGCCCGTGCTCTCTCCGTCTCTTCTTGTTCGCGATGACCCCGGCCACGAGGAAGATCAGCAGGAGAGCGATGGCTCCAACAACCAAACCAGAATACAGTGAAGTGTCGGGTCGCTGAGGTTCAGGTGCACCTGAAGGAAAACAGGACAGACTTGGTAAGACAGACATTAAAGCTGCATTTCACACCGCAGACACAAGGAAAATGAAGGGGAACCTGTTAATAATAAAAAAAATAAAAATAAAAAAAAAAGTACTTCAGTAGAAAAAAAAAAAAAAACCTAAAAATAATGTTATTTTCTCTTACTCATCAGAATTGCAAATTACTTTTAAAATTCTCGTTTGCCCCAGTAGGCAGTATCAAGAGACAGGTTTGCTTTACTCCTTTAAGAAAACGGATTAATGAACTTCATATCACTGCGCTCTCATTGAGCTGTTAAGTCAGAGGATTTAAGTGGGATTTTATAGATACCGTTTCCACCACCTCATGTATGCGATTGATCAATTTTCTCTTCTCCTTCCCCCCCCCCCACCCTTAAAGCATTAATGATCCTGATATAAATCTAGAGAAGCAAAAAAAATAAAATAAAAGAAGGCATACGAAAAGGTATTACTCAGTTGGGAGGAAAAAAAAAGTTTTGATATATTAGGTCATCAGATTTTAAAGAGTATGAAAAATGTCCTTATCTATTTTGGTATCCCACTTACTTTTTACAGCTTCGATCTTATACGGGATGTCTAGGTTCCCAAGAGAGGCCAGGGCCCCAAGGAAAGCCGCTACGTCTGTTGCGCTGTTAAAGCACTGGGATGAAGCCTGGAAACATTGGCGATTATCGATTTCCAAGTATACAATGGACCTGTTAAGAAAAAAGGAAAAGAGTTAGTCATACATAGCGGTTTCTAATTCTAAGTCATACACTTTTTTTTATAGTTTTAGATGGGGAAAGGGTAAGAACCGCTGCCAGGTTTCTAGTGTCATGTTTACACTGGGAAATGACTCCACCAATAATCCCAGTCCTTCCCAACTCCACTGGTAGGCTATGAAATTTTAGCATTATAGGAGAAGCATGAGACAAAATACTCTGGGAAAATCTCACTATTGTGGGAGGGGCAGAGAAAGACTACTGTGGGGAAGCAAGGCAGGAGAATCAAAGACACAACTATGACAAGGAAATCTCACCATTGTGGGAGGGGCAGAGACACACAAGACTTTTCGGAATCACTGCAGGAGAATCAGTGACACAACTACGGCAGGGAAATCTCACCATTGTGGGAGGGATGGAGAAAAAGTGCAGGGAAATCTTGTAGGAGTAGACACACAAACTACTGTAAGGAAATCTCACAAATGTGTGAGGTGTATAAAAGAATACAGGAAAGTTTCATTATTGTGGGAGGGTCAGAGGCACAAACTACTGCAGGGGCTTCCCTCAATTTTGAGAGGGGTGGAGACACAAGCTCCTGAGGGACGATTCCATTATTGTAGGAGGAGACAAACCACTCTATGGAAATCTCACTACTGTGGATATTTGATTGATAATGAATGTGTGAAAAACCCTTGCCGAAATGGCATATTTGATTATTTGATTGATAATCCAAAAAAAAGAAAAAAGTTTCTTACCCTTTTACTTCTAGCTGGTCCAGTTCTCTCCGATATCGTCTAGGGATCAAGGAATCCTTCAAACTGCTGAATAAGGCACTGGGGGCATCAGACCATTCTGGCACAGACCTTTTAATGTGATGTTTCTTAAGCTCCTCCTTATTTCCATAGTAAGGAAAGATCTTTAAATCACCAATTTCGTTCTTCTTAAAAACAACATTGGTGTGCAGAATTCGACTCAGCTCTCTGAGGAAATTAAAAGAGTTGTTTTTCAGCTCCTCTGGAGTCATGAGGACCACCACCACCAAGTTGCCATCCGCTAATTTCTCAGGCATGTTGTTGGCGCAATCCAAACCGTCCCATTCGCACTCAGCATTGTTGCAGCCTTGATCACAGTGCCCATCCTGGAAATGGTCTTTGCAGTACTGGTCATAAAGAGGACTGAAGAGAGAGAAAAAGGAAACACAATAAGAAAAACTCTGTAAAATCAATGTCTTTTCCAAATTCAGGACAGAACAAAAAATTTTAACATGCAAGATAAAAGAGGAAACATTGCTTATGAATTCTCGATTTTTACCTATGGAGTTCTGCTTTAATGCAGTCTTACTAGAATACATGGCTAGAGCCGGTTTTAAGATTTCGAAGCATAACTTTTTCATTTACAATAGGTTATCATTTACTTTTATAATCTACTTACTTGCACTGGACTTCAATTTTCTGGCAGTCAAAGCCATCATAGAGGCAGCCTGCATTGTTGCACTGTGAGTCGCATTTCTCATCATTGAAGTACTTCCAGCACTGTAGTGCCTGCGAGCAGTTCTTCCATGGGTCATTAAAGTCAAGTGAGCAGTCTCCTCCGTCCCATCCACAGGCATTACTGTTACACTGAGCATTGCAGATCTTGTTCCCGGCTTGTGCAGCGCATAAGTCACTCTCACACTTCTCACTGATTTTGGGCGGGATGATGTCCTGGCCTGGACCACCTTCAAATTCGTAGTCCAGGATGTGGCAGAAGAGACCGTTAAAATGCCTGGGACAGATACACTGATAAAACGGCTCCTGGGGAAGTGACTTGCACGTGCCACCGTTATAGCAAGCGTTTTGACTACAAGAACTGCTGACTGCGTGTTGGCACTCCAGACCAGTGAACCCATCAGCACATAAACATTTGGGGCTCTTTGGAGTAGATATACAGGTGCCACCATTCAGACACTGCAGGTTTCCGCACATGCGAATGTCATATTCACAAGTAGCGCCATCATATCCCTGCAACAAAGACATTCAATAAACATATTTAATTCATTTAAAAGGAAAGTGCAGATTTTTCATTAAATTATTATACAGGATAGAATATATATATATATACACACACACACACACACACACACACACACACGACAAAAAGGAGAAACATACATACACACACACACGGGACAAAAAGGAGAAACACCCTTCTCTTTTCTACATGAATGCCTTTATGATCTAATAAAACCCATCTGTCACTGAAATCCATAGTAAGAACAATATGGCAATATGATTAGATTGTAAAAGATGTGGAAGGCTGCTCACAAGAACTGAAACATGGCGCCCAGTCCCCTCAGATTCTGTTAAATTTAGCAAGATTGGCCTCATATACCAGTTGGGTTAATTTTACCCTTACAGACAAATCACAAGAAAATACAGAAAATAAATAAATAAAATACTCAGCGTATATACCCTGCTTTTGATTTAAAAAAAAATTGTGAAAAAATGAGGGTCTCCTGTTTTGCTTGATTGCCCAAGGGAAATGAGACACAATTGCATACTTTGATGAACAATATCCCCCAAGTAGACAAGTCATGAAAGTAGAAATTTTTCCTGTGTGACTAGAACGTTAGATAATGTGCTCCAGGATTTAAGAAATAGTCATGAATTAATCCCCACACAGATTTAGCCCATTTATACATTTCACACACTAAACCCATTTATACTTACTGGTGGACACTTGCAGATAAAACCACGTTCCGTATTGCTGGCGATAGAGCAGGTTCCTCCGTTTCTACAGGGTTTCGTTCTGCATCCATCAAGCAGCGACTCGCAGCGTCTCCCTGGGTGAAAAGTAAAACACTAAGCTCAAAAATCCAAATCAACTGCACAAAAAAGGGTCACAAATGCACAAAGGTGGTGTCTTACCTGTGAACCCCTGCCTGCATTCACATCGGTAGTCATTAATGAGCTGCACGCAGTTCTGAGTTCCACGGACATCACAAGGGTTAGACAGGCACTCATTTACATCTCCTTCACAGCGTTCTCCAACAAAACCTGGCAGGCAGTTACAGTGGTAGCTACCTACCCGGTCAACGCATTTCCCACCATTGAAACATTTAGGCTCATGGTTTGGTCCTTCATAAAATGGATTGCAGTCATCTATGTTAATTTCACAATGAACACCTGGAAAAAGAAAACAATCAAAAAATACTTTATGAAATGTGGAAGTCATCTGTGTAGTTTTTATTGTTAATAAATCAGAATAACTGGTACTCTTTGCGAGCAAATATGTTTTTTTTTTTCCTTCTATTAGCAAGAGAACACTGCTTGAATGCAGTTTTCACTAAAGGTGGAAGAAAGTAACATTCTATTGACAGAGGACATCCAAAAAGAAATATATTTATCAAAAAGAATTACAAAGGGATCTTTTCCTGACTCACCCTGTGTTCCTCTGGGACAGGAGCATTTGTAAGTGTTGATAAGATCAATGCAAGTTCCTCCATTCTGGCAAGGGTGAGAGTGACATTCATTGATCTCCTCTGAGCAGTTAACACCATGATATCCGGCTACACACTAGAAGAGGCACAAAAATATGTAATTGGTATCATTCTGTCTGCTCTAATGACCCCTGACATGTTAGGAACCAAGTTTTGTATCGCTGGTAAAACATCAAAGAGATAGCACACCTCACAGGAGTAGCCTCCTAGGTAGTCTGTACATGTAGCTCCGTTCTGGCATGGATTTGGAGAACATTCGTCCACCTGCTCCTCACAGTAACTTCCTGTATAACCAGGCTGGCATAAGCAGTAATGAGTATTCCCAGTGTCCCTACATGACCCGGAATTGCGGCACAGATTGTTAACATCAACCTCTAAAAGAAACAAATGATCATATTAGTGGGACTGCTGTGGATACAGAAACCACCCTACTGAATTCATTAAGGCCCAACTCAACTCCCAATTTTTTTTTTTTTTCATTTTTGATAAAGTATGTAAGAGTCAGAATCTCTCTCAAATTTACTGTTGTGTCCTCACTTGGAGGATTTCTCCTTGCTTCTAGTCTGGGTGACACCATAACAAGAAATGAGAAATCATGGATGTCACCTGAATAGAAAGACACATACAACAATAAAAACCTAATGTGTTTTGTTGCTGCATCTAACCCCATCAGAAAGATAGCCTATTTCTCTTTGTGACACCCCACCAACTGAGCCAAACTGAGGTAATATCACCCCAAAGTGGACACACAGCAATACAAACAGAGGCTCCAGCCCTCTCACAGACTATAGAAAAATGAACAAAAACATTTTTCCCTGGAGTTCGGCTTTTAAATTTATGCAGAGGTATTGTCACTATTAGGTCCCCGACTCACTTTGCTGTAGGGCAGCAACCTCGCACGAGACATTGGGCACGTCACAATACAGTCCAGTCCAGCCACTGTCGCATTCACATCGATACAGATTATTCGTCTGCCAGCATTTTCCTCCATTTTTACAGGGAGAGGAGTCACACCAACGAACCAAATTCTGTTTAAAGTTTAAAGGAAACCAATTACTGTAAATAACTCAAAAACACATTAAGTTGATAACTTTTCTGGGTTTAGACTCTTTGTCCACACGGTTAAACAAGGACTTCCATACGTACCTCACAATTTACCCCATTATACCCCTGAGGGCAGGTGCACTTGTAGGTGCCATAGCTGTCCTGGCATGTTCCCCCATTCATGCAGGGTTTGGAGTCACACTCATTTATATCATGTTGGCAGTAGATCCCGGTAAAGCCAGACGGACAGCGGCAGGTGAATGTGTTGATGCCATCGATACAAGTGCCACCATTGAAGCAAGAGCTGGAAGTAGGAAGCAAAGTTTTGCATAATTTTATCCACGAGTTATTTAAAAAGTCACACCCAATAAATCTGATATTTCCATGTTTGGTGGTTGCCATAGAGTTAAACCCTTGAGTTCCTGATTCTATTTTACTGCTACAGATCCAAATTTAGGAACCATGTCTTTAAATAATACCGCTTAACCTGTACTTTGTTTGCTGCTAGACAGCCTACCGCCTGCTACCTTTTTTGTTTTGTTTTGTTTTTTTTAAACCATGCCATACCCCCCTCCTCCACCTAAACAAAGAATTACAAAAAAAAAAAAACTGGGTCTGCACAGATGTTGTGGCCATTATGGGGGAGTTTCATCATTCCTGCTGGATTTGTTAAAATACTTTAATTATAAAAACTGTAATAGGAGAATCTGGGACAAGCAAAAGGTAGGTGGGACCATCCAAAATTCTGAGGACGACAGAAGCAATGCTGGGAATTACAGCAGGGAGATCTCATGGTTGAGGTATTCAAGACGTATAAAATGCCAGGGACTAACTCAATAAAATATAAATTTTAGGCAGAATGACAGAATTTTAGGCGGAAGATAAATCTTAGTTTTCTGTGATTTGCAGTTTTAGAAGGCTTTAACCATGAACCCTCCTCCTGCTCTGGTTGGCTCACGACATTCCTCCCTTTCTCACAATGTCCAGCTCTAAAGAGAAATTATTCATTAGCTAAAATACTCTCCCTCTGCCCGTGTATCTCCGCTCCAGTAACTGGTACGAGGGACTGGAACACATTACAAGCCAAAGGGGCGGCACAGTGGTGTAGTGGGTAGCACTCTTGCCTACCCACTAAATTGTCCCTAGTATGTAAGAAAGTGAGTTAGGGACCTTAGATTGTAAGCTCCTTGAGGGTAGAGACTGAATGTACAATGACTGACAATGTACAATGTATATGTAAAGCGCTGCGTAAATTGACGGCGCTATACAAGTACCTGAAATAAATTAAAAAAATAAAATAAAACAATTCAATGGTATATTTTATAAAAAGAAAAAAATCTAATCATTATGCCTACCAAAACTGAATTTGTCATCTGTTCCTCAGTTTTCTAACCTGAGCTCTCAGCTGTTACCATTATCATGTTGTAAGCCCGCCCACGGGGCAGTACAAGCTAAATACAGGGCCTTTTTGCAACTGTGTGAACCTGACAGGTAGATTAAACATTCTGGAAATTATGATCCTTTCTGCCTTTGAATAAGCATACATCTGCTAGTGGAGTTAAATTACAAATTCTATATAAATAAAAAAATAAAAAAAGACAGTTGTGGTAGATGCTTCTCTTGGTGGCCAAATTTGAAGCATCTACAGAAAGACCACTAAAATAATCGATCATTTCTAGTGAAAACTCGCAGCCAATAATAACTTCAAAGAGAATGGTACCTTTCTGTGCAATCAGGTGTGTTGATTTCACAGTGGATACCACTAAATCCAGATGGACAAGTACAAGTGTAGCTGTTGACACAGTCAGTGCAGTTGGCACCATTTTTGCATGGGTTGCTAGCGCACTCATTAATGTCCTCATTACATTTTAGACCACGGAAGCCCGGCAAACAGTTGCAGAAAAAATCGTTAACGCCATCAGTGCAGGAACCTCCGTTGTGGCAGGGATCTAAAAATGGGATAAATGAATAATGAAGATGAGACGCAAAATGCCACAAAAGCAAATAACACTTAAAGTGTATGTCAGGGCACAGAAGCATATTTAAATACTCAATACATCTATGCAATACATGCACATCCCCTCATGCCCCAGTGAAACATTACAAGTACAGAAAAATATGGGTTGATCTGCCAGGAATTCAGTGCGCTACCAATTTAACATTTGGGCTTACAACACACTGCCTGTGTTGCACTATAATCCCAACCATTGCTGTCAGCCCTACCTTATGGACTACAGAACTTCACCTATCCCCCAACCCCTTATATCCTCCTCCACTTGCATATATTGACTGCATTGTCAGAAAATACAATGCTGTTGCCTTGTCTCCCAAGAGCCTGCCAATGCATTGTGTGTAGGGAAAAGGTTTTTGGGAGATGTAGCTCTCTACTCCTAGGGATTGAACACCCAGCAGATGCTCGTACCAGAATTTTACAAGCCTAGTAATGATGTCACAGGGAGTAATAAGAGCTATTTCTCCTTACAGAAATAAGGCAAAAAGAAAACAATGCTGGGACATGCACTAAAGGAGAACAAAAAGGTGCGTGGGATAAATTGGTGTAATGTCTGGACATATCAACAGAATTCTCTTAAAGGGTAACAGAACAATTTCATTTTTGAACTAATCAAGTGACACTCACTTGGCAAACAGTCGTTAATGTCCGTCTCGCAGTTTCTGCCAGTGTAACCAGGTTTACAGTTGCATTTGTAGCTTCCGTTAGTGTTCTGGCACAAAGCACCGTTTCGGCAAGGGTTTTTCACACATTCATTGATGTCAATCTCACAAGTTTGCCCTTGGGGAGAAGATGGACTGATTTACAAAGAGAGGAAAAGTAGTGGAGTACATTTTGATTTTGGCATTAAAGAGTTTTATTTTTTGGAACAACTTTTGGGTTGTAGGTGGAAGAATAAAAGAACTGCAAGACTTTCCATCCAAATATCTAGGTCTATGAATAATAACTAATATAACTATCATCTAAAGGACCACACTACACATACTATAAGCGAGCCCATGTTGGTGAGGTCAGCCATTTTGCTTTATATTGAGAAGTCATCAGCTTTGGTTATTTTATTACTTGAACAATATTATGATAGATGTAAGTGAATTAGTAAATTGATTTATACACAAACCTTGCCATCCCATAGGACATATGCAGGAGAAGCTTTCATAGTCTTCAGACTCCTGACATCTTCCTCCATTCTTACATGGGCTGATACCACAAGGTGCCAGAACATCTTCACATGTTTCCCCTGGCAAAAAAGCAAGCTTTACCTTAGTATGCAGAGCAATTAAAACAAACTACATAGCAAACAAAAAAGCAGAACATCAACTTTTATTTTTATTGTGTAAGGAAAAGATAAGTATCTCTGTCTAGGTTTTATTAATGTCGCACTTCATGGCCTGGTACAGGTCGGAGGAGTTTTAACAATCACATCTGTCCCAGGAAAGGTGCCCCATTGTTACATTTGCCCCTACTTTGGGTTTAGTTACAACTGTCATTGGGACAGAAATTGAGTAAAAATGTTTTTTTAACAAAAATACAAATAGTAGTAAAGCCGGACAGAATGAAACCCTTTTGTACTCTATCCAAAAAAAAAAAGTTTGGGCTAGAGCTCCAGACTGATATAATTGATATAATATATAATGTTTCAGGCACTCCTGCTACAATCGTCATACAGTGCAATAAAAAAGTATTCATACCCCTTGAATTTATCCACATTTTGTCATGTTACAACCAAAAATGTAAATTTATTTTATTAGGATTTAACACACAACACACAAAAGTGGCACATAATTGTAAAGTGGAAGGAAAATGATAAATGATTTTCAAAATCTTTTACAAATAAAGATCTGAAAAGTGTGGCGTGCATTTGTATTCAGCCCCCCTAAGTCAATACTTTGTAGAAATACCTTTTGCTGCAATTACAGCTGCAAATCTTTTTGGTTAGGTCTCTACCACCTTTGCACAACTAGAGAGTAAAATTTTTGCCCATTTTTCTTTGTAAAATAGCTCAAGCTCTGTCAGATTGAATGGAGAGCATCTGTGAACAGCAATTTTCATGTCTTGCCACAGATTCTCAGTTGGATTTAGGTCTGGATTTTGACTGGGCCATTCTAACACATGAATATGCTTTGATCTAAACCATTCTACTGGCTGAATGTTTAGGGTTGTTGTCCTGCTGGAAGGTGAACCTCCGCCCCAGTGTCAAGTCTTTAGCAGACAGGGTTTCTACTAAGACTGCCTTTATTTGGCTCCATCCATCTCCAAATCAACTCTGACCAGCTTTCCTGTCCCTGCTGAAGAAAAGCAACCCCCCAACATGATGCTGTCACCACCATGTTTCCTGGTGGGGATGGTGAGTTCAGGGAGATGTGCAGTGTTAGTTTTATGCTACACAAAGCGTTTTGCTTTAAAGCCAAAAAGTTACATTTTGGTCTCATCTGACCAGAGCACCTTCTTCCACATGTTTGTCGTGTCCCCCACATGGCTTCTCACAAACTGCAAACAGGACTTCTTATAGCTTTCTTTCAACAATTTCTTCTGCTTTCTTCTTTCCACTCTTCTGAAAAAGGCTTGCTTTGTGGAGTGCACGACTAATAGTTGTCCTGTGGGAAGATTTGCCCACCTGAGTTGTGGATCTCTGTAGCTCCTCCAGAGTTACCATGGGCCTCTTGGCTGCTTCTCTGATTAAGGCTCTCCTTGCCCAGCCTTTCAGTTTAGGTGGACGGCCATTTCTTGGTAGGTTTACTGTTGTGACACTCTTTCCATTTTTGAAAGATGGATTGAAGAGTCCTCCGTGAGATGTTCAAAGCTTGGGATATTTTTTTAAAACCTAACCCTGCTTTAAACTTCTCCACAACGTTATATCTGACCTGTCTGATGTGTTCCTTGGCCTTCATGATGCAGTTACTAAGGTTCTCTAACAAACCTCTGAGTGCTTCACAGAACAGCTGCATTAATATTGAGATTAAATTACACGTAGGTGGACTCAATTTACTAATTAGGTGACTTCTGAAGGCAATTGGTGTCACTAAATTTTAGTTAGGGGTATCGGAGTAAAGGAACTGAATGCAAATGCATGCCACATTGACATTTATTTGTAAAAAAAATTGAAAACCATTTATCATTTTCCTTCCACTTCACATTTTGTGTTGGTCTATCACATAAAATCCCAATAAAATACATTTATGTGTTTGGCTGTAACATGAGAAAATGTGGAAAATTTCAAGGGATATGAATACTTGTTCAAGGCACTGTAATGAAAAATAAACGAAACCCAGCAGAGCTGGAGGGAGGCCATAATCATGGGAATAGTAGGTTTGCAGAACTTAAGACAGAGATTTCACCAATAGAGTCACCAAGAGATTTCAAGGGTGTTTCTATTTTCAGCAACTTCCAGGCACTAAAATATTAATTTTGTATGTACTGACCTATTAACTATCATGCCTGCAATAATACATGAAAACAGATTAAGGTCTGAATGCAGGTATGTGTGGTTATCACATAGCAGGTAATTTATTTTTCTGCTAGCTACTCTCTGTAGACAGCAGTGGCCACTTTCCAAAAACTCCATGATTCCTTTTGTTGCCATGGAGACCAGGATCAGTCAGGAAATTCATTGCGGCTTCCTGCAATTGTCCGTACGGCCATTTTAATGGAAGGGGAAGCAGGAAGCGAACAGGCAGGATCTGACTGGGACTAGTTCCCAGCCATTGCATATCTGTCAAAATAACCCTTATCCGCCCCATGGAGGCCAGAATGGGTACTGTGGTTGTTGGCCTCTGTTGCTGTCAAAAGAGCAGAACAAAATATGCGTAGAGGCGATTTTTCCACCCAGAGGCCCCTGAAAGTATCTCGGAAGGATTTCCAGAGAGGATTTCAGCATGTTTTCATGAAAAACAATCTAAAAAATGTTGCTGGAAAAACAGCACGAGACTGCTCTTCTTTTTCCAAGCAAAATATTTTCCTCCTATTTCGTAACGGCAGAACAATGAACGCTGCCCGGAAAACAAGGCTTGGCTTTTTTAAAGCGGATGACTCTTTTACACATGTCATGGATAAAGCCCACGATCAATAAGTCTCAAAGCTCACCTGTTATGGACCTTACTTCACTATAACAATATGTAGTGACAACATGTCCCACATTTCTCCCATGATGTAAAACTCAATACAATTTTGACAGTAAACAAGGGCATGCAATGCTGTGAGGCTGCATCTGGTTGTTGGGAAAGGAATCACACATGAACCATTCTTTCTGACATGGTTCCCCAACTCAAGCTGCGACTTACTAATTTCCTAGCTATTATTCTGTCTTTTGCAGTAATATAATAATATATGCAGGGAATGCCTAATAACAGCTTTTGCATACAAAACCCATTTAATTGCTGGAGGTTAAGACAAATGTAAGCTCTAACGAGCAGGGCCCTCTGATTCCTCCTGTATTGATTTGTATTGTAACTGTACTGTCTGCCCTCATGTTGTAAAGCGATGCACAAACTGTTGGCGCTACATAAATCCTGTATTATAATAATAATAATAATGATGGAAATCACATTGGCAGGGTTGAGGCTGTTGAACATTTTTACTGAAGAAAATGCTATCTACTCAAAGAGAGAACAGCATGCCCACCAGTGACAAAGTAAAAGTAGACCGTATCAGCCCAGCTCCAAATTTCTGCAACAAGGAGGCAGCAATTAATTACTTTAACATTGGCAGTTAATCTTCACCACATTTTTTCTGCTTTAAAGTGTTACTAAACCTAAAAACGTTTTTTACCTTAATGCATTGTTTGCATTAAGTTAAAAAACGTTTTTAGTTTCTCTGTGCCCCCCCATTGCCCGTGTGATGAAGAGATCAGCGCTGTGCACGGCTGCATCTATTCTCTCCCCTTTTCCTCTTTACACAGCATTCGAGCAGCAGCACGAGCCATTGGCTCTTGGGGCTGTCAGTCAGATGCAGTAAAGAGGAAGTGGGGCCGCCTAAGTCCCACTGTGTAAGTCTAAGGAACGCGGCTCCGTAGACACACAAGTCGAGAGCGCGCAGACTACGCTCTCCCCAAATCCAGCGGCTGGCTAAGGTAGTCCGAAGAAGAAGAGTTGGAGCCAAGATCACCGCCGGGGACCCCAGAAGAGGAGAATCGGGGCCACTCTGTGCAAAACACCTGCACAGAGCAAGTAAGTATAACATGTTTGTTATTTTAACAAAAAAAAATTGCCTTTAGTAACACTTTATTGTTACTTTATTGGTTGGATTGGTGACTTACCAGTATAGGGGAGCGGGCAAATGCACTTGAATCCAGCAACCCCATCTATGCACGTCCCTTGGTTTAGGCAAGGATTTGAAGCACATTCATTAATGTTGGTCTGACAGTTTACTCCTGTGAGAACACAAAATTGTACATAGATACGTCATTGGGATAAAAAAAACGAAAAAAAAACAACAAAAAAAAACACTTGCCTATTGAGTTATTCGTAAAAAAAGAAAAAAAAAAAAAAAAAGAAATGAAGCCCATAGTTGTTTTCAAAAAAAGCCAGAAAACCCCTATAAAAAGTTTGCTCAATTTCCTCTTAAAATGATTCCTGATATCCGAAGTATTAGTATACTCCCTGGATAATTATTCTACAATATTATTTCTTATGAATTATTAGTAGCCATTGATAATTTGTACATTTATAGCCCTTTCACACTGCCAGTGCCCAGGCGTCGGCAGTAATAGCTGCTAGTTTTAGCGGCGCTTTACCATCGTTTTTTGTGGCGCTTATAACCCCTCCCAGTGGCCGAATAAAGGGTTAAAAGCGTCCGCAAACCGCCACTGCCAAGGCGCTTTTCAGGAGCTTCAGTAGTGCTGCCCATTGATTTCAATGGGCAGGGGCGCTTTAGAAGCGTGTATACACTGCTCCTAAAGCGCCTCAAAGAAGCTGCTTGCAGGACTTTTTTTGACGTCCTGCCAGCGCAGCGCCCCAGTGTGAAAGCACTCGGGTTTTCACACTGGGATTGCAAATGAGGCTTTTTTCAGGTGCTTTACAGGCGCTAAAACGCATCCAGTAAGAAAGGGGTCTTAGAAACTAATCCCAGCCTTTTACGAATCAATCTACTGAGTTTGCTATAACCATTTCCTGTGTAACACTATATCATGTTTTCACAGCTGTTACGATAAAGAACCCTTTCAATATACAGATGTTCCTTCTACAACAGACAAGAGTGTCTTTTGTGAACAACTTTACACTGAGCTTATTATATGAACCAATTATATGCATACGCGGTCTGCCAATTAATCCAATGCCACAAAACTGCCTTGTGCCCTTTGGGAAATTCTCATACCCACCAGTGAATCCTTCTCTACAAGAACAGATGTAGCCGCTAGTCATGTCCTTGCAGGTGCCTTGGTTCATACAGGGATTGGAGTCACATTCATTGTTGTTAATGTCACAGTTCGCACCACTCCAGCCTGGGTCACAATCACACTTGTACCTTTAAAAGCAGACAGTAAACAGTCACTGCTGAAACATAAAATACGATAGATGTGCACCTATTTCCAGATAGACATTCACATATACACCTCAAACATTCATAGGGAAAATTTGTAATGGAAAAAAAAAATGAAACCTCAGACTAATAAACTGCCTCTACATAGCCTTATACGATTGTCAAATTACCCATTGACCCCATCGCGGCATGTCCCATGGATGCAAGGGTTGCTGCGGCATTCATCCACTTCCGACAAACACGTATGTCCCTGGAAGCCCTCAGGACAGGTGCACTTGAAGCCATTGACAAGGTCTTCACAGGTCCCTCCGTGGCTGCACGGGTTGCTGGCACATTCATCGATGTTCACGTTGCACATTTTTCCTGTAGGAGAAAACATATTGAATTAGACAAAAACATTTAATGGTTTGATCTCAAAATATAACCTGGAAGCTATTTTATTTCCACTTGTATATGAATATGTATACTAGCTTCTAATTTAAACCCAACATGCTGATTTCCATAGCTGCTGGCTATGGAAATTTGTATTTTTATTCAAGCTGAATAATTTGTCTGTGCCCACCCAAAACAGAGGGGCAAGACCTGCTGAGGTGGAGGTGTGGTTCCTACTTTTTTTTTTCTAATCTGCTCTATGTTTGTAACTGCTGACAATTATGCCGGTGGCACATTTTTGTTGCTATGTTGGGGTTATGTCTAGAAGTTATTCAGATAAACAAAAAGCTGAATTTAGATCCTAAATTTAAAAAAAAAAGCAACGCAATATCGGATAGAATGAACTTGTTTTGCAAAAGGCTTGTCGTCCCCGTTCGAGTTACCTTTTACTCCTATTCTCCTTTTACAGAGGCCTCCAATGGGACATACACACCAAAATAAAAGAGTCTATTGATCACAGGACAGATGGAAGGACAGTGAGGAGGGTTCTATACATTTAGGCTCTGCTCAGGTGATCAGTGAGCCATAGAAATGGGTCTTGCTTAATTAAAGAATCTTATTAGCTTTCCCTAACCACACCGGTCAGACTAGCTTAGAAACCCAATCCTCTACTTGAGCTGAATAGTCTGGATTCCCTAATGGAAAACTTCAATCCCTACAGCAACCCTCCATCCAGCTGGGTTCACACACACCACTTCCTAGGGACTAATTGAGGCCTCATAACTTTAAACTAAGCAAAAAAAAACGATATGAGGTTTTCCTTCTCCATTTAAATACAAGCTCTGATAAGAGAGATAAAGAAGAAGAAAAAAAAAAAAACTGTCCATCTGCTTTCTCAAAGAGGCAACACATTACTGGGTAAGACGTACTAATTGTGCAATCTGCTTTACATCTTTGGACTGGGTGCTTACCAGATTGTATACAAATTGAATAGAATGTTTAGATACGCCTTCCTATTACATAGTTATGGTAACTCTAAACATATCATATGTGGCCACTTAAATTGCTCAATTTAACACATTACCTGTGTATCCTGGTTCACAGGCACACTCATAGCCGTCAATCTTATCAATGCATTTGCCAGAGTCACATGGGTTATTGGCGCAGTCGTCCAAATTGATCTCACAGTTTGTCCCTTAAAAAGAAAAAAAAGCCATTGGTTCGAGGACTCGCAGGGGAAAGTAATGTTTATGTGACGTTTGTTAAAATTTAAGCAAAAAAGAACTCTGTGTTAAAGGAAAAAAAAAAAAAAAACATGCTAAAAAATATTTGGAATCCAGTCTTCCGGGAGTGTCGGATACCCGTTTCTTCCGATGTACTCTGTGGTTTTATCTGTAAGCTTCTACTTCACAGCACGGATGTAGAAACCTGCCAAAGAAACTGCAGAGCGCAGCAAGGGGGAACAGGCATCCAACACTTCCACAAGGGAGGCTGAAGAATCCATTGGTGCAGGTTGCAGGACAGAAATTGTTTGCTTTGCAGAGAGCCCTTTAAAACCATTACAGAGTCGCTTTGGGTTACTGAAAGCCCCTGCTGCATTTGCATTCTATCGCTTAAAAAAAAAAAAAAGTCTGTAATTTCTTATACTTTGACAAATGCTACTGATCTACACATGAAATACAAGGACAGTTTTGCCCAAAATTCAAGTCACTGCTTGGTGCATTTAAAGATTAGATCTCTTATTAGCTCTTCACTGTGACACGAGACCTATCCTCACCCCTGCATGCATACACAGGTTTTAGTATGTACTTTAGCATGGTATTCTCTGAATATATGCACAACGCACATGTGTCTCAGTTTCACAGCTCTCAAGGTAGCTGAGAACAAATCTTCCCAGTGAGATCCCAAACAATCAAAACCCAGGAGGCGAACAAGCCCTACTGGGCTTCACCCAATAAAAGAATATGTTTTTGGGTTAAGTTGGTTTTTTAAAAACATTAATATCAATTAAATTGAAGATTTAACTATTGCTCCATCTATAATATAAAAAGAATAGAAAAAATGAAAACTGGAAGATCGATGAGGACACTTACCTGAGGTCCCCTTTAGGCACTGGCACACGTAGCCGTTAACCTTATCGACACATTCTCCTCCGTTCTGGCAAGGCATGCTTTGGCACTCATTAATGTCAGTGTCACACAGCCGCCCGGTAAACCCAGGTCTACACTGGCAGGTGAAAGTGGAGATGCCATCAATGCAGGTACCATAGTGGCAGGGGTCTGGGAAGCAGTCATTTATGTCAGTGTCGCAGTGTGTCCCAGTAAAACCTGAAAACCAGAAGTATCACACATCAGACATGTATTTCTAGGTTTACTTACATTAAAGATGGGTCACCAAGTGACAATAAATGTACAACTTGTTCCTAGATTTTTTTTGCTTTACTTCCAAACACTTAATTTCTGTCTAGTGCAGCAGGTATTCCCTGCCTTCTATGCATTTACTCCTTGAGCCTGCCTGGCTGACTCCTGAACACTACAATAAAAAAATTGTATCACTTTTTTTGAAATGTAGAAACAAGGATCCTTTAAAACAAAAGTAGCCAATCTAGTATATACCATAGATAAATTTATCTCTGAAACTATACAAATGATTTTTTTTTCCCCAAGGGCTTTTGCAGTATAAACTGCAGAACTAGGATGTTTCTAAGTTTAATTGAATCTTAAAAACACATGGAAATTAAAGAGTTAGGGCTCATGGCACTCTTGTCAAATGCTGCATTTGCTATTAATAGTCAATAGAATTTTGATGACCTGTATTTTGATGTGCGTCAGAAACGCACATCATACACAGGTAACCACCACCTATTGTCATGGGCCCTATTGCTGTGGTGGCATGTAAACAAGTAAAAAAAAAATGGCAAATACATAAACATAACATTTGGATGGTGTTACCAGATACTTTAGAAAGTTTTCTGCACTCACTCACAGTGGACAAGGTAAAACCCTGAGTGCTGCGAGTGGATATAGCAGCTTTCATAGCTCACTTGCTGGCATTCATATGAGCCTGATTAGAAGTTATTCAGCTGTGAGCCATCTCCAGCATGAGCTGCACAACAAAAGCGCCATTATCCTCCTTTCTCAGCTCATGTCATTGAAGCAGCTCCGCTCGCAGCCCTGAAAGGCCCTTGCTGTTTTCTAAAGCTGCCCCAAACTTTTTCCCGCGTCTTTTTTGTCTGTGCATGGAAAAGGCTCACAGCTCCAGGGAGAAAAAGGATGAGGCACAAAAGCAGAATAGAATAGGAGGCCTCTTTGCTGGCGACACCTTTGCCCCGCACTCCACTTGGAAAGCTGTCTGCTTTGGCTCTAATTGTGACACTAGAGCCGGAGACATCTGCTGCAACAGATCCCTTTCCAAAAGTGCTACTTGGCTTATAATCTCCCGCCTATTACATGGTTTTCTGCAATCTGGCTGCTTAAGGTATTAAACTTAAAACCTTAATTTAAAAAAAAAAAAGAAATGGGTTCTTGATGAAATGATTTATTAGGTGCCGATTTACAGTATATTGGCATTCATGTTTGTCCTGGCCCACAGAGGACAGTGCAATCGTTATCATCGCTATATAAAAAAAGGCAAAAACTTTTTTGGGGGGGATAGAAGGTGGATTAAACCATTGTCTGTTTCAAGTTGGGGAGATTGTCACACACAATGAAGGTAGGGGATGTCACTCAAAAACAAGGGAAAGTCCTTTTTTTTTTTAGATCGACATCACCAGAGCAGGAGTCCCCATTGGAAGATTTGCCTTCTATTCCTGTTCAGGTGACCATTAAAATTCTCATTTTCTGTTTAGGTGACAATGGTGAGAGTAAAACCCCACATTGGTGACACAGACAGTAACAAAAACAAATAGATCTTTCCCTTAAACACCTTAACCAAAACTAAAAAGCACAAAAGGTTTTAGCTTTAGATATACTTTAAAAGAAACATACACCAAGTATGTATGTAGACTGGCATCACTAACTTTTTTTTATAATTGCTTCCTTGGCTGTCATGCTGAACCAAATGTACCCTCTAAGCTGCTGGCCTGGAGTACTTAAGGAAAATCCAAATCCTGACCTCATTCCTCTCTTTGCTAACTGCATGCTTGTTTCTGGTCAAAGACACAGTACAACAAATGCATTTCTTTTAAATCTCGGCTAGTTAAACTTTTGGGTATGATTGAGGGCAGAAATCCATAGAAACACAGGAGAACATACAAACTCCATGCAGACTGCTCAAACATGGGACCCATAGCTGAAAATGCATATTGATAATCACCGAGTCATCATAGTTAAGCCTAGTACACACGGTCGGAATTTCGGGCGACATCAGCAAGTTCAATAAAAAACGTGTGTATGTCAGTCGGTTTGGCTGGCTTCTGTTGGGTGAGCATGCTGGAAAACCAGCAGCCGACCGGCTCCCAATCAGCGGTCTCAGCCAATAGCTAAGAGCACTGACCAGATTGTTCTGGTGGGAATTGGCTTCCCCCTGTCAGAACACAATAGCTCAGCAGGGGGGATCTCTGTACCAACATCGGTGGCTCAGATCTGAGCTGTCAGATTTTTTGGTTTAACCAGCCGGGTTGTATATGTAAAAAAATGAGAGTGTGTACTAGGCCTAAGACAGACCTGTCCTTTAACCCCCCCCCCCACACACACACACACACACACAGACCACCAGTTTTAAGAGCAGCTGCAAAACAGTTGTGTTACCTTCAGCACATTTGCAGGTGTAGGTGTTTGGCCCATCCAAACACTTGGCGCCATTCTTGCATGGTGTACTGGCACATTCATCTATATCATATTGGCACTGGGGCCCATTGAAACCTATGGGAGGAAAAAAGTATATTGATGCAACCTTCCATACAATATACATCAACAGCTAAACGCTACAACATACATAACTGGAGGTGACATTTGTTAGGACAAAAATTTTATATCAAAATTCTATTTGTAATTAGTTATTTTTGGGATCATTGTGAAAGATTAGTCCGGAAGGTGAATCAAAAACAAGGCCAGAATAAAGTCTTCCACCTTTTAACTCTTTTTTTTTTTGTATCATACCACATTACAGTTTGTAAGCCGTTAAATTGCCTCCTGGCCCGGGGTCTGTCTCTCAATAAAAGCTTTGCATCCAAAATCCTACTATGAATGCTCTCAATGGATTCTCTGGATTTCAGCTTTGCTGATCCCCTCAGACCAGACAGGGCAAAGTGTGCTCTTTATTCAGACATTTTGAAACTTGCTGTGCGTTACCATGGTGATGACCACACAAGGAAATGATAGGTATAAACATCTGACCGCGCATTCTCAACATCTTATTTAAATCCTCAGTGAAGCATTATCCCTTCCAAAGATTAGCTGGTTATAACCTTCCAGCCCAGCAGCAGTTTTGTTCAGGAAAATCCACAGGAAACTGAATGCCCCCTAACTGCAGACCAGTGCCATCTTTCAAGCTGCTGACCTGAACCAACAATAAGTAGTCAGGAGTAATTTTACTCACAGGGAACCAGTGAGGTCAGCATCAAATACGTATGTACAATCCAATTTAAGAGATCCAAATAGCAGTTTTTAACTGCACCGGTTGGTTCACTCAAAGAATAACTGGGATGGGACTTCTACATACATCAAATTTATTGCATAGAATCCTTTGCTTTAATAATACAAAGGATATGGCACTGTAAATAGCTGATGCCAAAAATAAGTGCATTTTTCTTATTAAAGCAGATGTTTTATAAAAAGCATACACTCTAATGCCGCTTACACACGGTCGAATTTTCCGATGGGAAATGTTCGATTGGAGCTTGTTGTCAGAAATTCCGACGGTGTGTAGGCTCCATCGGACATTTTCCATCGGAATTTCCGAAAAACCAAATTTGAGATCTGGATCTCAAATTTTCCGACAAAAAAATCCATTGTCGTAAATTCCGATCATGTGTACACAATTCCGACACACAAAGTTCCACGCATGCTCGGAATCAAGCAGAAGAGCCGCACGGGCTATTGAACTTCATTTCTCTCAGCTCGTCGTACGTCACCGCGTTCTTGACGTTCGGAATTTCCGACAAGATTTGTGTGAACGTGTGTATGCAAGACAAGTTTGAGCCAACATCCGTCGGAAAAAAAACATGGATTTTGTTGTCGGGAATGTGCGATCGTGTGTACGCGGCATAACAGTATAAAATGATATCGATAAATAAGCCCACTCAGATTTCTAGAACGTGGCTTTGTGTATCTTCTGATGCCGACCCCAGACAATTCATTGGCCTGGGACACCAAGCTGAATCCTCCAAGTCATATGACTTCAGAATCATTCTAGTGTTGCATTAAATAGAAAATGTACTAAAAGAGGTACAAGATGCCCTACTTGTCGACCTCATCACATAATTGTCTCAGTACAGGTTTCCCTTAAATTCCCATGAGATATCATAGGCATCAAGAAACAAGATTCATAGGCTGGGTCTGCACTAAACATGGATACGGCTGACAACAGGGGGTCTGGTGCATCCCTGTTCTCTGTTTCAGGGACGACTCAGGCCCAAATTTTTTTTCTGAATTCAGACCTGAAATGGAGCCAAAGAGACACCTGTGCAATCCACTCCGCAGCCGTCCCTGAGATGTGTGAACCGGCTCTCTAGAGAGCCAGTCACAATCTCCTGTCATGAGAATTGGATGCGGGGAAACCTGCATCCAATTCGCACTAGTGAGAACCCAGCCTAAACCAAGAAGTAATATTTCCCTCTGCAGCCTGACAGCGCTCAAATAGGTCAGTTCCAGAATACACTTTACACAGAGAATGCAGATAACATGAGGCAGTTTAGAGTAATAATAATGCAATTGATTTCATGCCAGCCAGCAGAAAATCTTACTAATCAAGCGTTAGCAAAACAGAGGGGAAAAAAAAAAGATGAAAAGTGAGATTCTTCTATTGAGAACTGATAAAAAACTGCCCAAGGCTGAAGATTAACCGCAACCTTGCAAAGCAAAGCCGCTTTATTGATCTCTTCTCTCACCTGTAGGGCATTCACAGTGAAATTCGTTGATTTTATCGATGCATTTGCCATTGTGTAAGCAGGGGTTGCTGGAGCATTCATCTGTATTGATTTCACAGTATGTGCCTTCATAGCCTGAAAATCAGAAGACATTAAAGATTGAGTACTAAAACACAGACACATTACTACATAGTTGGAGCTTCTGATAATTTTACATAAGTCTTGTACCTGGCATACAGATACAATTGAATTCACCAATCTGGTCAAGGCACGTAGCATCATTCTGGCAAGGGTTCGAAAGACATTCATTGATATCAATTTCACACCGGGGCCCAGAGTAGCCTGGGAGACAGTTGCATTGGAAAGAACCCTGAGTGTTGATACATTTTCCTGCATGTTCACATGGATTGGCACCTGAAAAATAAAGGGACATTATTAATATTCTGCTGCTTTAGTAAACAGGACAAAAAGACAACCATATTGACCAGAACTTCAGTTTTGAAGCCTATGCCTTACCTAGCGAGCACTCATCCATATCGTGATTACAGGCAGGACCGCTGTAGCCAGATGGGCAAGTGCAAATAGCTTTGCCATTGACAGGGTTTGTATCACAGTTGGAGCCTTCATTGCATGGGTTGCTGATACAAGCATCTTCAAGGTGACAGAGAAGACCTAAAGAGAGGGGACATTCATTTTTAGATGTAACATTTAGCTAGTTACTGCCCTTTGGATCAGAGCTTACATTGAAATAGAAGATGTCTCCTCAGTTCATGTGTATTGTAGAATCATTTTTGCCGATAAAGTAACCATCATCCAGCAATTATAATAGTAGTTTGGTCAGAAGTTTTTGCAGGTTGGCTACTCCACCTGGCCAGTGTATGGGTCACCCCATGTACTTGTACTACATACTGGGCCTCCACACACTGGTCTACCTTTGATGTGTGTGCAGTGACTTTATTTTCATAAAATTGGTGACTGGTACACACCAACAGTTTTTTATTTTTCATTCAACCCAGCAGGCTGACCAAAAAAAAAAATCTGAAGAGCTTGGGAGGAGCCGTTGTACTATCCAATGTTAGTACAGCTATCTGCCCCGCTGAGATATTGTGTTCTGACAGGGGGGCGGCCCCCCACCGGTCAGCGCTCTCAGCCATTGGCTGAGAGCGCTGATCGTGTGCCAATCGGTAGACCTTTTTGGGTCATGCGGCCCTTTGGCGGCTTCTGTCGGACTGGCTGCCATACACATGGGCCAAATGTAGGGCGGTTTCTATGCCTTAGGCTAAATTTGAGCACCTGTATGACAAACATTTTATTAGGCCGATAGTCATTCATTGTTGATTGAATTTCCTCAATACCAGAAGCCACAAAGTTGATATTTTTACACAGTACATCTATAAAACTTATATCTGAGAAACTCTATTTGCCAGTGTAAAGGCAAAGACCTAGAAATGACAGAGACCAGGGGCGTTGCTAGGTCTACAAAAGATCTGGGGCTAGAGCCCATAGTAGTGAAGTAAAGAAAGTCATACACATGTATATAATATACGTGTGGGTGTACAGTATATGTATCTCTGAGTGTGGATTACCGCTTACATCAGGGTCCCCAGAGAGCCCCCCCGCTTACATCAGGGTTCTCAGAGAGCCCATCCCCCTTACATCAGTGTCCCCAGAGCCCCCTTACATCAGGGTCTCTAGAGAGCCTCCCTACTTACATCAGGGTCCCCAGAGCCCCCCTCATTACATCAGGGTCCCCAGAGCCCCCCTCATTGCATCAGGGTCCCCAGAGAGCCCACCCCCTCTTACATCGGGGTCCCCAGAACCCCCCTTACATCAGGGTCCCTAGAGAGCCTCCCTACTTACATCAGGGCCTCCAGAGCCCTCCTCATTACATCAGGGACCACAGAGCCCCCCTCATTACATCAGGGTCCGCAGAGATCCCACCCCCTTACATCAGGGTCCTCAGAGAGCCCACCCCCCTTACATCAGGGTCCCTAGAGAGCCTTCCTACTTATATCAGGGTCCCCAGAGATCCCACCCCCCTTACATCAGGGTAACCAGAGCCCCCCTTACATCAGGGTCTCCAGAGAGCCCCAGGGCTCAGGAGTTGGCTACATAAACAATGCAGGGCTCAGCTGTGCCCATCAAGCAGCCTCACCAGTGCCCAGCAGTGCACCCCCCCACTGCAGTGCCCTCTGTCCCCTGCACCCCACCACACACACTGTGTAAGTAGAACTCTTACCTTACACAGGTGTGCAGCAAGCAGAGCATCTGAGATCGGCATCACAGAGCTGGATGGGGGCGGGAACTACAGAAGTTAACTTTTCACATTAACAGGCTGGTGATTGGTTGCTAGGATTGTCCAGCAACCAATCACCTGCTGTTTAATGAAAAAGTTAATTCCTGCGGTTCCCGCCCCCATCCAGCCATGTGATACTGGGCGCTTGCCACTGTCCAATGAAGGGGACAGCAACGAAAATTTCCACGGGCCAGGTGCCCGCATTCATCGGTGGCGGGCCGGGTGCCAACCCCTGACCTAGAGACTCGGGGCTATGGGCCCAGATTCGGGGCTATAGCCTCAATAGCCACCTGCTAGCAACGCCTCTGACAGAGACCATCCCTTATAATTCTGTTCTTACTGATCAAAAGCAGCAACCATATTTTAATTAGGATGGCCCTAAAAAAAACTATTTATCTCATCAAACATAAACATTGTTTATTTGGTGTGGTGTGCTTTAGAGTTTGGTTAAGACCAGCCAATACATGAAAACAAAATAATAAATGTAATAATGAAGCCCCGTGTTCTAGGCCTCTGGCATGATACATGAAAGCTTGTTCTCACCTGTGCGTCCATGTGGACACTCGCAGAAGAAAGATGCAACTCTATCATGACAGGTTGCTCCACTGCTGCAAGCAGCATTGGCGCAGTCATCAATATTTTCGCTGCAATCCTCTCCCGTCCAGCCGTTGACACAAACGCAGTTATAAGTACCATGGGTGTTGTGGCATGTACCGCCATTCTGGCAAGCATTTGGCATCAACTGACATTCATCGACATCTTCAGTGCAGTATTGGCCTATGAGGAAAGGTGATAAAAATTGCTTTACTACCATTTAGGGAATGTAGGTGTGCATTCGATTTTTCACTTTGAACATCTCAATTTTATAGGGGCCTATTAGGAGAGTATTTGTGATTAATGGCCTTCAAAAAAAGGGGCATATCAAATGGGGCTTGCCATTAGAATTATCTGTTCAAAGAAGAAGGAAAATACTTAGTAATGTTATTTACCAGCTGCAATGAATTTCCCACCCTAAAAAACTCATAAATGTAAAAGTAAAATGTTGTTACTAAAACCAAGTGTTACAGCTTACTTTGCTCATGGGTTACAATTTATAGACGACAAGGCCTCAATGGCAGTCACATCTATGTAGTTTTTGTTGAGGCACAATTCCCTGGCAGGTTAGGACAAGTTCAAAACACTTCATAAGTTAAAGACAGTCTGATACTTTTTCCTAAAGACAACAGAGTTGCATGATGTTTATGCATGAATACTTGGAATCTCACTACACCAACTTGTGTTTGATATGCCTGACTGAAGACCAAGCGATCACCCAGCCGAGTTATGGGGAAAAAATAAACATTGACAGGATAAAAAGTAGTCGAGCTTAGATGTTCCTTTTATGTGACTTACCAGTCCACTCAGGGGGACACTGGCAGTTATAGGTGTTCACGCCATCCACACAGGTGCCTCCATTCTTGCAGTTGTGTCCAGGACAATCGTCAATGTTCTCCTCACAGTTCTGACCTGCAAATCCTATCAAAACATAAGATCATAGTCATTTTTTTGAATTTGTACTAGAAGTCTATTTGCCACAATATGGATTAAAAATGCAATTGGCAAGAAAGTAATTTTTGCGACAGGGATACAATAGGTGTTTATATGCAGTTTGGAATGGACAGCTTGGCTTCACCCTCTCTATGCTGTGAGGGGCAAGCTGGTGGAGCCCAATGAAGGAAGGAAGGTCTCTTGGGGCAGACCATAAGCCAAGTTTTTGCTCAATGATTTAGAACTGGTGTGTTTAGAAGGTGAATAGTTCAAATTTGGCAGTGGTTTCTGTAAACATTGGAGAAAGAATGGTTACTTTATATGATGGAGGGAAAGGGCAGGAACAACAATAGTTAATCCTTCAAAATAGCTGCATTAAGTGGACAGCTGCATTATCAAACTTCTTTATTGCCCAAGCACTTTGGCTCCTGTTGAGATTAAATTACAAAAGAAACACTATTTTGTTACTCCGGTTCAGACTGTAACCACAGGTAGAATTCAGGGCTATGTACATATGACACAAGGAGTTGATTCTTTTTTTGTTTACAGCAAACACACACAAGGCAAACCGTTTATACTGAGCAATTACACTGCTTTGCCTCGGCAATAGTCACAATATAAGTGGAAGAGTGTGCTGGATCACCCGCTGAGCCTGCAATCAGATAAAGCCATTTAGCTGCAATCGCAGGGAGAGGCCCCGTAATATAACTGCAATGACGGTGGTTGTAAAAGCGACTTGTGATAGCCGCCTTCAGTCACTACCGCCGGGCTGATTATGGAAATCTTGTCCACAAGACCAACATGTGGCGGGTTACTAATTAAACACGCTACTACTGCAGGACGGCGGCACTTATGAAGAGCGTGGCCTGGGAAGAAAATCAAGGCCTGGCTTCCCATAGCCTATTACTTCTCCCTGAATGCAACATAACACTGGACTGTTGAGATAAAAGACAGTCATGCTTTACCAAAACTGGAGTGTGCAAAAGCTGATGCAGCTCTGCATAGAAACCAATCAGCTTCCAGGTTTTCTTGCCAAATCTTAATTGAACAAGCTGAAGTTAGAAGCTGATTGGCTACAATGCACAGTTGCATCATATTTTGCACTCTCCAGTTTTAGCAAATCAACCCCTATGTATTGCCTACTTTGTCAGTAATGCCGTCTATGGCCCTGCTGAGGAGATCACACACTATCCCTCTCCCTCCCTCCTGTTTGACCAACATAACCCACGTCCAGTGACAATTCCCTCCAATTTTCAGTCTTCCCTAACTTCCTGTTGTGTCTCTGGGACATAAATTGACATAAAATCTCCCCAGCAGAGCACAGACAGCAAAAAAAAAACAAAAAAAACACGAGGGTTTTACCTGTTCCCTACTCTATGCAAAACTAAAAACAAGCTGTGTTTAAGTCATACTTTACAGTGCACCCAGCCCCCTAAAAATGTAATATATTGCACCTTACCAGCTCCTGTGTTGGATGCATTTGTTTAAGACTTTTTATGTGTATTTACATTTGTCAATCCTGAAATGAACACACTTCTTTTCCCTGGGTGGCTACGTTCACTCCACTGTAGCTATGGAGGAGCCATGATTGTCACCCCAGGCTGCTCTCCTGATTTGAACTACAAACACATCTTCCTCTCTTCATGCCTATTGCCTTGGGGGTGGGGGAACTTGTGGTTTACAGCAGATATTTTGGAATAAAGACGGCATTGTGATTTAAGAGCAGACATTGCATTTGTGCCAAGATCAGAACGTAATTTCTGTACTGGATGAAAATGTTCTTAAAGCGGAGTTCCACCCAAAAGTGGAACTTCTGCTTTAAGCACTCGTGATCACCTGACATGCCACATTTGGCATGTCATTTTTTTGGGGGGGGGGGGGGTAACTAGTTTTCACAGGTACCCAGCTCCCACTTCCTCTCCTGGCGCCGCAAGGAAGTTCACCTCTCCCCTCTCTCTCTCTCCTCCCCCCCTGCAATCTTCTGAAGCCACAGTCGGGCGCTCACACTTGTAATGCCGGAACCGCAGAGAGGAGGGAGGAGGGGGAGAGAAGTGAGGCTTCGGACAGCCGCATCGCTGGACTATGGGACAGGTGAGTGTCTGTTTATTAAAAGTCAGCAGCTACACTTGTTGTAGCTGCTGACTTTTAAATGGGTGGAACTCCGCTTTAAAGTGGTTCTAAAGGCAGAAGTTTTTTTTAATCTTTTTGCATTCTATGCATTAAGATAAAAAAAAAACCTTCTGTGTGCAGCAGCCTCCCTTAGCCCTCCTCATACTTACCTGAGGCTGAGCCCCATCTCGATCCAGCGATGTTGCACGAGGGACTCAGCTGTCCGGGACTCTCCCTCCTGATTGGCTGAGACACAGCAGCAGGCACCATTGGCTCCAACTGCTGTCAAAGTTAGTGAGCCAATGAGGAGAGAGAGGTGGCGGGGCTGAACCATAGCTCCGTGTCTGAATGGACACACAGAGCAGTGGCTCGGCTCCCCCCATAGCAAGCTGCTTGCTGTGGGGGCACTCTGCGGGAGGGAGGGGCCAGGAGCGCCAGAAGAGGAGGATCTGGGCTGTTCTGTGCAAAACCACTGCACCGGGCAGGCAAGTATAACATGTTTGTTATTTTTAAACCCCAAAAAAACAAGACGTTATTATCACTTTAACCTGATAAATTAAAACGAATGCAACACCATATCAAAAGACTGGTAAGTTGTATTATATAAATTTTTGTTCTTGGATATCCTTCCAGGTTAGCTTGAACTCTAGAATGTTAGTGTATGTAAAGCTGAATACAATGCGATCAGTACATAAAAACGGCATAAAGTTGTTCAAAACTGTGAAGATAAATACAATCATTAAAAAGTTCCCATGTGAAAAATAAACATTTTCTTTTTGTTACCAAGAAATTCACACACTGTAACAAAGATAAACCAGTAGAAGGCAATTTGTCAGGCTGGGCTGCTCAGCTAAATTTCAGTACTGTGTGTTTTATCCAGTTTTCCTGGATCTTTGTGACTTAAGGTGGACACTCCTCCTATTCACAAATCACTGTACTCCAAACAGTGCATTGAGAGCCGTGTTCAGCTTTCTTATCTGATAAAGGCAGGATTTATACAGCAAATACGCTCTCAACCTGTCAGTTCCCACAAGGAATGAGTGTCAATTCTTCATTTCAGGTGTAGGAGGTGCCCAATGCAGATGGAACGCCAGCGGACCAGGCAGGCCGCCTTCTCTGTTTTGGGTTCACCTCGGCTATGTTTACTGTAAACACACAGCAAATTCTCTGAGCCTGAAATCAATCGCTGTATGCCAGGTTAGGAGGAGGAAGGGTGGGGGGGTTGCCTTACGGCCATGTTCCACCAGCAGGTGTAATCTGATCTATACATATTTACACAACAACAAAAAACAAGTCTTTCTGAAAGTGTTTCTAAATCACTTGGCTGGGACTGCTGACTCTTAATTCTCCATATTAAAGAAACTGGTTAAATCCGACTTTTGACATCCACAGCCGCGGCTACAGAAATCTAACAAAAAGGTATAGAAAAGTTTCTAGCGTACAAATAAAAGTAACAAGAGGAAAGAAGGTCACAGTTGATAATCCTGTGAAAGTAGAAGCTTTGTAGTGCTGGAAATTTAAAGAGACAGCAGTCATCTTGGAGTGATCATGTAAAGGGCAGGTCCTCTGATGTTTCAGTCTTGGGTGGGCTCTTCTCCCTGGACACAGATGGTCTATGTCCAGGGCCGATCACTCCCATGTGATCGCTGCATGAGACAGATTACACTTGAGTGTCCACGGTTAGCTGCGGGAACAGCAGCTTCCAATTGCTTTCAATGAGGCAGCCTTAGTCTCAGAGCTGATCGCAGGAACCACCTCTGGGGTTCTCACATCTAAAATCACCAAAATCATACAATCATCAAAAGTATGACTGTATCCATACTTACAGGCATAACTGGTGAAATATATTTGTGTCGTGTCTGATACTTCCTGTGATGAAGAGAAATTCTCTTATGACTGGACACCCCAATTATTTGTTTATGCTACATTGTGGCCTAGATCAGTGGTCTCCAAACTGCGGCCCCTTGCCTGCCTTTATCTGGCCCTTGGGGCACTTTTCCTCCCACTGATACTAACAATGGGGCACCATTCCCCCCCATTGACACAGATGATGGGGTACTAATCCCCCCATTGACGCCAACGATGGGGCACTAATTCCCCCATTGACGCTAACAATGAGGCACTAATTTACCCATTGACGCCAAGGATGGGGCACTACCCCCCTCCCCATTGACGCCAATGATAGGGCACTATTCCCACCATTGACGCCATTGATGGGGCACTATTCCCCCATTGACACCAACGATAGGGCATATTCCACCTCCTAGTACATATACTAGGGGGAGGAATTGTTTGCATTGTTTACTGCCACCGATGCCAGGACAAGTTCTAATCCCAATTTCCACACTCCGGCCCCCCTCAAGTCTGAAGGACAGTAAACTGGCCCTTTGTTTAGAAAGTTTTGAGACCCCTGGCCTAGTTCATTGGTGGAGGGCAACACTACTGTTGAACGAGCCTTCCAGAATAGAAAATAATGTTTGAGGTGGAAACGGCCTTTATACTCTATGTAGATTCAACGAGCTGAATCACTTGATCAGGGCTGGGACAAGGGGTGGGCAGGAGGGACGGTTGCCCTGGGCACTGTGGTATCATGTGAGGTGGGGGGCACCACAAGGACATCGTGGGGGGAGGATATTTGTATTGGGAAAAGGAATTTGGGGGGGGCAGCAGGGAGTAAGAAGTGTTTTAGGAGGAGAAATTTGTGTGTGTGTGGTGATTCAGGGGAATTTGTGTTAGGAGGGAGATGGGAGAAAAGGATTTCTGTTAGCAGGGTCAATTTGGGGAGGGGGGGGGGATGTTGTGCTAGAAGATATCATATGGTGGAGGTGGAAGGAGATTTGTGCTAGGAGAAGAATTTTGGTGGTGGGGTTGTGAGAGAGACAGAGACAGAGACAGAGAGAGAGAAAATGTGTACTCGGAGTGGAATTTGTGCTAGGAGGGGTGATTTTTTTTTTGGAATGTAAATTGTGCTGGGGGGGATTTGGGGGATTAATGGGGGCAGATTTGTGCTGGGAGGGGGGATTTAAACAGGGGGCCAGAGAGAGGGGAGGATTTTTGCTAACACACAATGCAGTTTGGCATGCTTTGCCTGGGCTCTATGTGACCTTGTCCCAGCACTGCACCTAATAGTTTTTTACATCTCTTGCAGAACCTCTCAATCGGTACTGCTACTTGCCAGGGGCATTCCAAGGGGGTCTAAATCTCAATGCTGGGTCTGCAGTCTGGTGATCATGTTACTGGAGGGCCCTGAGACATAAAAAGGCCCTTGGGTTTTCTGGATCATCAGCATCCATCCACCCAGAAGCAAAAATATAAATTTTGAGTGATGAGATCCTGTAAAGCATAGCTGGGGAATCTGAAGCCCCTTTGCTTAAATTTGTCATTCGAAAAGGCCCAGGATGTCCGCTTCAGAAAAATAAACTGTGCAGGTATTCAGCGTCATTTGCTCTTTGATCTTTTCAGGCGTACGTAGGTGTTTTTCTTTTTCCTTTCTTTGATAATGTATCTCAGGCTGCCTGTGCTATATGAGACACCTGCTAGGCAAGCCCATAAAAACTCCGGCTACTATTGTTTGAAAAGGCTTCAAAGTACCATCGAAGTTAATGTTTGCCCAGTTATAACATGCCTGGCCGCAAGCCTCCAAAGTAGAGGGGAAAAAAAAAAAAATTGATGATTCAAACTCATCCCATGAAGGGGTTTTGAATCACTGAGGAGTGAAAAGACGCTTGTAAACAGAAATTATATGATTCCGCCCTGCGAGAGATTAAACTGTGGAAGCTTATAGATATAGTTAAAGGCACAGGTGGCAGAGTTTGCACAAAAATCTCTGAGAGTATGAATAATAAACAGTTGTCACTCAGGGGTTCTCGATGTTAAAAATCTGACTTCTGAATGAAAGTTTGCCAGCATGCTGGAAAATGCACATGGGTGATATTAGACACGTAATGAACCAGGCCAATGAAGACATTTTTCCACCGATAAAAGCATGAAAATTTACAGATTTAAAAAGAACATCAGCTGCATTTCCCTATTCTCTACATATAGTCTCATAAAAGTAACATTTAAGACGAAGTTCACCTTAAGACAGCAAATAATAAATGCTCGTTATTTTGTAGGGCAAAAAGTGCATTATTTTTTTCTGATGATCCTGCTGAGAATTGCAACCATGATCAGTAGATCGCAGGTGCAAAGTTAGGCTCCTGCAGACACATCCTGCAGCTTGCCTGTCCATACCTCCATATGAGCAGACAGTTACAAAGCTGGAGGAAGATTCAATGAATGACGAGGGTTCATTTAGAACTAAAAACCATCTGCTCAGGAAAATTAACAGTAAACAATCCAGCCATACCTTGCAGCAATAACAGCAGCAGAAAATCTTACTGACCCAGGTCATGTGATCCATTTTCTTCACCCCGTGGCCCTGGTCTGTGGGTGGGAAAAGCCACAGTGCCTCACACGTTCTAGTGACATTTCTGATGTACCGCGTCCCCCACATCTACCACCCCTGGCTGTGCAGAGCAGAGTTTTGCAAATGTGACCGCGAGACCTGTTCTGCCCTATGACAGCAATGCTCACTGGAGAAGAGGCTGAAGCCCCTGGCTCTGCCCGTTATTTGGGTATATGGGAAATGTGAAGAACAGAGCATGGCTTTTCTGGAGAAAGAACTGGAATATGCGCACACAAGTGGCAACGCTGCAGAGGTTAGAGCAACCTGCAGAGTGTTGCCACCAGATTTAAGGAAGCACAACCATCAAAGTGAAAATAAAAGGAAATCCCAAATTTTGGGCTGACATCAGAACACTAAGGGCTTATGCACACAGGAAGTATAAAAAACGCTGTCAGTTAAAAGCAGCGTTAAAAAGCGATTTTAGCCATGTTTCTGAATAGCATTTCTGAACGTTTTTCCATGTATTTTAGCATAAGCGTTTTTAAAGAAAACACACTCCCTAAAATGTAAAAATGCCTGAAAACGCCAAACGCGGCTAAAAGCTTGTTACAGCGTTTAGCCACGTTTTTTGCCATTTTTACAGCCAAACAGCCTCTGCTCCTGGCAGTCTTTTTTTTTTACTGCCCCTAAAGGCTTATGCCTCCAAACTCCTCTGAAAGTTTATGTGTGCATGGACACATAGGCTAACATGGAGGATAATTCAGGCAGTAAAAAAAAACAAACAAAAAAAAAAACACAATGCCAGCCCCTAAAAGCAGCTGCGAAAACGTCCTGTGTGCATGAGCCCTAATAGTAGGGAAATCTTTCAGTGGGGACACTAATTCTGGTGACACACTGGGATTCCTTGACTTTGGAGGGATTTCCTCTCACTTCCTGTTTTGACTGTAGGGCAGGAAGTGATGTGAAATCTTCAAGGAAAGACAGAAAAAAAAAATCCTCCCTTACTCTAACCGGAATGGAAAAATGTTTTGCCTTTAGTTACACTACAAGTCCTATAAACATGGCAAACCTGCACTCTGGTCAGGTGCCTGCAGTAACCACTGAGATCTTGGAACTGGACACCATTCATACATATAACATATATGGAATGTTTACAATATCTCCTATAGCATTTTACAATTTAGCTGCTTTATAAATTTACATTGTGCTCTTAAATAATGGAACAAAGATATGGAAATGTGTTTGTGTTGAATTGTTATTGTTCCTGTTTAAAATGTCGTAGTAAGACTATTTAAAGAGAATGCTTAAATCAGCGACTTTTAGCCCAGAGTTAGTCATAGAATATAATTAATGAAATACTATGCAACCTCAACTCTGGGAGTGTTAACTCACAGAAAAGTATCAGGTGAATTCTGACTTGTTAGAACTTTGCAGATGCTTCAGACGTGTCCCAACATGCGGCAAACAACATTTGTATGAGGGTCCGCTGACGGCATGGAAGAACATGGGGATCACAGAGCATAGACGGAAAAAGATACTTTATGTTGCTGCATGGTGTGACAAAAGGACCTCTTTTTTTTTTTTTTTTTTTTTTTTACAATTTACTGCTTATTGTGAGTTGAAGAGGAAGGAATACATCCGTTTTGTGCAGAGCTAAAGTTTCCTGTTCAAGTTTTTTTTTTTTTCTTTTTCGTGCATGGCTCGCAGTGTCATGATCTCTCTTCTCAGAAATTCAGACCCCGCTCTATGACTATGGCCAGTAATCTGCCCATTTTGGGGCACCATGGAGAATAAGAATGTTTTAGCAAAACATTAGTGCTGCTAAAATTACCAGACAAAAGTAGAACCTCTTCAAAGAAAACCCTTTGCTTTTCCCTTATGCAAGATCTATAATTTAAGATCGTGCCAGTCCACTTTTGCTCTTATCTAAAGCAAAGTTCCACCCAAACGTGGAACTGCAGCTTAACTGACTCCTCCCCCCTCAGGTGCCACAATTGGCAATTTTCGGAGGGGGGGGGCGGCAAACAGGTACCTGTTTTGATGGCTGTGGCGCCGTCCCTCAGAAGTTCGGCCCCCCTCCTCCTTCCTCCACCGCCGGGCCAACTAGAAAGCACAGCACGCTTCGTGTATTCGCAGTAGGGAACCGGCTGCAAAGCCAAAAGGCTACACTGCCAGGTTCCCTTATCACGAATGGTGGTGGCAATGACCGACAGCCGATACGAAAATCGGCTGGGGCACCGACCGACATAGTGGGAACCCTGGACAGGTAAGTATCCTAATATTAAAAGTTAGAAGCTATAGTACTTGTAGCTGCTGACTTAATTTTTTCGTGGGGGCCCAGGACGCCTCTTTAAAAGGGGTTGTAAAGGCAGAAGGTTTTTTATCTTAACACATTCTATGCATTAAGATAAAAAAACCTCCTGTGTGTAGCAGACCCCCCCCCAGCACCCCCCTTATTACTTTCCTGAGCTCCTCTCTCCAGCGATGGCCACAATCCCCTCAGCAATTGGCTCCTGTGACTGTCAATAAAAGTCAGTAGCCAATCGGGAAGAGAGTGGCTGGGGCCAGGTTGGGGCTCCGTGTCTGAATAGACACACAGAGCTGTGACTCGGCTCCAGTGCCCCCAAAGATGCTGGCTGAGGGGCACTCGATAGGAGAGAGAGGCTAGGAGCAGCAAAGAGGGACCCGAGAAGAGGAGGATCGGGGCTGCTCTGTGCAAAACCAACTGCACAGAGGAGGTAAGCATAACATGTTTGTTATTTATTTTTTTTAAACAAGCCTTTACAATCACTTTAAAGGCAGACCTCTACTGATCTTTTTTGAGAATTGCTATTTTCCAATTGGTTGGCTAGGATCACAGGAGGAATAGATAAGGATAAGAAAAATATGTGCAAATATGTGCAAGGGGTTCCTTTTTAGAACTGCAAAGGCCGTGCTCTCAGTTTACACATGCTTTCTGAGACTACACTTAAAGGAGAAGTACAGCCAAAGCGATCTGCCAACAGCCCGAGCCTGCCCCCTCCACAGCTCAGTGCTCCAGTGAGCGCTAGAGGGGAGAGCAGAGAGCCGCTTACTGACAGTCATGGCTCTCTGCTCAGAGCAAAGGGCAGAACTGAGTGATCAGCTGTATTTGATCGCTCAGTTCTCACTGCAGAGCTGGCGGGGGGACAGATGCAGCATTGGATCGGTGCTGGATCCACCTAGGTGAGTATAAGTGTTTTTTCTTATCGCAAAAGGGTAGGTTCATACCAGATGCGGTAAGACTGTGTTGGGTGGCTATCCCAGCGCAGTCCCACTGCATGGACAAGGCAAAATGCCTGGTCTCCTATGTGCTCAGTTCACACCACTGCTTTCCAGTGGTGTGTGAGCACAATGCGTGAAAATATGTACTGCATGCAGGACGTTCTTTCAGCGCACTGACGTGTGAGGCAGTGAACTGCCTCATACCATGTGGCTAGAAACTGAACTATGACATGCCTGTGTGATGACTTAATAAAGTTCGTAAAAAAAAAAAAAAAAAAAAAAAAGGGGGGGGGGGGGTTCAGCAAGATTCATCAAGCTCAACGGCGCATCATCACAGCAGTGATCTCAGCCGGATCGCATCGCAGTGGTGTGAACCAGCCCTAACCCATATTCATACCAAACATACTAGGGCCAATTTAGACAGGAGCTAATTATCCTATCAGCATGTCTTTGGAATGTGGGAGGAAACCCGGATACCCAGGGGAAACCAACCCAGGGTAAACCAACACAGGCACAGGGAGAACATGCAAACTCCATGCAGGTAGGGCCGACGTTGGGATTCAAACAACCCTAGTGCTACTATTCATGGCTCCTGGCATGGAATGAACTAAATCAAATGATGGAACATTTCATTTTTACTTCGCAAAGTGTACTTATAAAGACTGACTGTCTGAAATTGTTGACCATCTACACTGTTCAGCTTTTTTGCTGATCCTAGATTTAGTTACTGAAGAACAACAAACCCCATCAAGTTCCAAGACCAATAAAGAATACTTAGAAGACTGCAAATCCAACACCAGATTTAAAACCCAAGAGTACCTTTTGGTTAATAAAACTAGCAGTTTAAAATCCCCTTCACCCGAAACCTACCCTCACCTCATCCCTCTACAGGGAGGCTTGCAGGCCACACACTCACAACTCCAACTATTTGTCATTTTATGAGCGAACAATCTGGTACTCCAGGGCAAAAGTTCAAAGTGAATGGGTATATCCTCCTATTGTGGAGTAAGGTAGCGAGTAATTGTTGTCTTGAATAAACAACTCGCTTCCTGTTGCAAACACAAGAGCACAATCTAGGAGTTTAAACCCAGAACACACAAGAAGCAGTTGTAAGTTGTACAACTCAAGAGGACCTGTCTTCTGGATATATTGGTTTATAAAATTAGGCTGATCAGACCCTTAACAACATCACCCAGGTGAAGAGATGATACAATAAAGAGGTCAAACAGTTGCTCTGTGTACAACCCTGGGGGAGATTTACTAAATCTGGAGCACTTAGAATCTGGTGCAGCTGTGCATAGTACCCAATCTGCTTTTAACTTTAGCTAGTTCAATGAAGCTTTGATAATAAAACCTAGAAGCTGATTGGTTAGCATGCACAGTTGCACCAGATTCTGAGTGCTCCAGTTTTTGTAAATGTCCGCCTCTGTCTCATGCTTGCCATTTGGTTTGGAAAATCTGAGTCAATAGAGAATTTACATATTTGTAAAAATACTAGCTATATGACAGGAATGTCCAACTCCAGCTATAACAGTTTTCTCATTTTTAAGCCCATGTCAAATGTTACTTCTGTCATTTGTCATTCAGGAGAGATACCCCCATGCCCTACCCTGGTCACAGGGTGCCACAGAGACAAGAAATGATCTCTCTCTGATAGAAACGGCATCAAAAGCACAGTGATTTAGTAAAATAGGGAAGAGTGGGTCATCTCTCAGGTTGCCGTTATGCCCCGTACACACGAGCGGAAATTCCGCCAGCAAAAGTCCGATGAGAGCTCTTGGTGCGAAAATGCGACTGTGTGTATGCTCCATCGGACTTTTGCTGGTGGAATTCCAGCCAGCAAAAGACTGAGAGCATGTTCTCAATTTTTCGATCAGAAAAAGTTCCGATCGGAAATTCCGATCGTCTGTACCAATTCCGACGCATGCTCGGAAAAAATTCGGCACATGCTCGGAAGCATTGAACTTCATTTTCTCGGCTCGCCGTAGTGTTGTACGTCACCGCGCTCTTGACGGTCTAAAGTTCAGCGAACTTTTGTGTGACCGTGTGTATGCAAGCCAAGCTTGAGCGGAATTCCGTCGGAAAAACCAGCCAAGATTTTTCTGACGGAAATTCCGCTTGTGTGTACGCGGCATTACTGTCCCTGTCTTCCTGCCTCAGTGAAACCATTTCCCTGCATTTTTTCCTTTGGTGTCACTAGGAAAGGAAGTGAGGGTAAATCTCCCCAACTGGTAACAGAAAGCAATAAAAATATTTCTTCCCCACTCTACTCTGGAGTTGAGCTTTAAAAAAAATTATTTAAAAATGTTGATAGTCAACTGTGAAGACTATCTAATAAATGTGCAATATAAAATCATTACAAAGGCTCCGCAATATAATCATCTAAAATACCAGCCACAGAACACAGAATGGCAGAAGTTCACAAATGCCAAAAAAGCGAAAATAACTCTCAAAGACTATGGAGATCAATACCTGGCAAGCAGGTGCAATCGTAAGAGATGTCGTCGGTCTGCCGGCAGGTGCCCCCATTTTGGCAGGGCGAAGGATTGCATGGCACATATGGGTTCTCGCAGAAATTGCCAGTGAAACGACTCCTGCACAGACAGGAGAACGATCCAAAGCCGTTAATACAGGTTCCACCATTTTTGCACGGATTCTGTTTGCACTCATTGACGTCCTGCTTGCAGGTCTCTCCGTGAAAACCTTCCAGGCATTTGCACACATACTGTGAGTCGAATGGGACACAGGTTCCACCATTCCCGCAAGGGTTGGAGGCGCATGGGTCAGCCTGCTGGCAAGTGTCTCCTGCAAAGTGAACACACAATTTAGAATATGGGATGATGAAAGTAAAAACCATTGACATTCTTGGGGCTCGTTAACACCACATATATTTGGGAGCTTTTTGTTTAAAGACATCCTGAAAACACACACAGTAAAACCGATATTTTATAATCACCTTAATGCACCCCATTATGCTCAGTTCCAAGACTTTGATACTAGAACATACACAAACCCATGTAAAAGCAATAGAACGTACATACCAAGACATAGTCTGCCTAGGCACATCCCTCCACCCATGTGAGCGGGTTTTACTGAAGGTTGGAAGCACTGGCCGGGAGGAAGATTACTGGAGTTTAAAGGCCAAATCTGGGCACAAACAAAAACTCACCAGTACTACAGTAGTTATACATTCTTTATTTATTCTACATTGGTCAAATCTGTTCTTTAAAATGTAGAGGGTCGGAGTTCAGCTCCCATTGTACTTCCATGCAGGTCTCATAGACCTCAGCACTACTTTCACATCTGTGCTCCCCTCTCATTCAAGCCATTCACAAGACGAAGCCCGGAGATGTGTGTTTTATCAATGTATAATTGCTGTAATACAATACAAGGAACAATCTAGCCCCTTGTCATGTCTTTGAAGACTAACTCCAGCCAAAACTTTTAATCTAGTTTTGGATAGAGTAGGGAAAGGTTACAGCCTCTGTCTGGTCTAATAGCTACTTTGTATACATATTGGACAGGTTCCCCCATCTTTCCTGTCAGTGTGCAGGAAAAAAAATGGAAAGGAGGAAAGGAAAGAAAAAAAACCCCCACATTTAGTCAAGGGAAGATTTAGAACTTCTGAAAACGTCTTCCCGCATCTCCAATTTCTTGTATGTGCATCAAAGGGACAGGAAGAAAAGGAACATGTCCCTAAGGAATTTTTATTTTTTTTAACACTTTCCCACTCACTTTAGACCCCTATTTAGGGCCCAGTTTCTAACTGCAAGTAACCGAAGGCAAGGTATTTAAATCAATCATTTGTCTGTCTTCTGTTCATACCTGTCCACCCTGGAGGGCATCTGCACCTATAATTCTTCTCATTTAGGACCAGCTCACAGGTTCCACCATTGCGACAAGGGCCACTAAGGCATGCGTTGTCCTTGCGGGTAAGGCAGCGTGAGTCTTGGTATCCTAGCGGGCAGGTGCAGGTATAGCGGATGCCACCTCGGAATTCAGCATTGCAGGTTCCTCCATTCTGACATGGACTACTAGAGCATGGGTTGGCAAATTGGCAGCGCTCTCCAAAGAAGGAGCTGGGGCATCTATGGAAAAAAGATGGCAGAGAATTAGACTTTCAGCACCCTATATAATTAAACAAAATACAATTATAGGGGACCTGTCATGACAGAAACATCCCACACTTCTCACTGACTACCAATGATCATAAAGCAGAATGGGAACAAAAGCAAAAGTATTGTGTGTGTCTAGCTTACAAAATGAGCTAAAGTGCATATTATGAGCCCCTCCTATCTGCAGAAGCATTGGTAAAACTAATAGGCTAGATTTGTAGATCTATTAAGTGCTGCCTTAATTTTATAGAATATATTACAATAACATATTACCTTAGCGCAGTGATAAAGCACGGTAACCAGTTACCAGATCCCAGTTACCTGCAGTCTGATGACTTCTGCATTTTGCAAACTGTTTTGCTTTAGAACAGAAGCCCATTTTACTTCCTCCAATTGAACTGAGGCTAGAATTACTTCTAGATGTAAAATCTGGATTTAGTGCATTATTTAGGATAGACATTTTCCTGAATGACTGAACGCTTACAGCTGCTAATCCTGTAATGTAATTTCAGAGCTTGGCCTAAAAGGCATGAAATGGCTTCTCAAAACTCTTTATGCCTTGTAAATGGAGGGGGGGGGGGCTGTGATGCAGAAGTGTGACCCGATATTGCCACCTGTTTCCAGCACACTGCCCACCAAAAGATAAATTATCACTTTAATGGGAGACTTTCTGGGAGTGTGCTGCCCCCACAAGACACCCAAATAATTCTTGTACGGATCACTGCTTGCGGTGCTTCCCAAAAATGAAAAGTCAACAAAGTCAAAACCAAGCAAAACACAGCCTGACGTCCCACTCTCAGGCAATTAAAGATAAAGGGCCCAGCGTTGCCTGCATGACTTTAAGAGGTCAAATAGGGTCTCCAATGAATGCAGCCAAAAGATTTGCTGGTTGGTAAGATTTAAGGGCCTGCTGTATAGAAAATTTTGCCTAAAGGGTCTAAAAATATGGCAGTTAGGAACTTCAACAGCTAAATGAATGCTAGCCTATTATAAAAAACACTTTTGTATGTGTATTTCATATATGAAGAATGACATTTATAAAGTGTATGATGTCCCATGTTGGTACACATTCCAGAACATCAAGATTTCACCAACTCATTCCCCAAAATCAAACAATCAGACTACAACATGTCTAACTTGAAAAAATTCCATCGTTTCTTCACCAATAGACTATCCTTATAATAGGCCACAGAAGTTAAATCTAATAAGAAAACTAACTTTGAAATAATAAAGAAAAGGAAATTTGGCATACAAATTTCAGCTACCATCTGCTTGTCTTAAGTCAAATGGTCTCAACCATTTGGTGTGCCACCACCAGAGTAAGGTAGCCTGGGAATGTTTGTTGGAGTTGTCAATGGGCTCTTAGACTCCACAAGAGACTCACAAAGATGGGAAAAAAAACATAAGGAGAGAGGAAGAGGAGGAGGAGGAGGAGGAGGTGGAGGCCGAGGAGGTGGACATCTTAGGGCGAATCCTGTCTTTGTCAGCACATGAAGTGGATCTTGGCGACAACTGTCCCATCTGCTTATATATATGTACTTATAGTCCGGAGGGCAGAACTCTTAGGAAATTCATGCCTCATTTGTCCTCACACCTTTTCCACATGACTCGTGGAAAACACAAGTTGCAGCCGCTTAGAGCGAAGGTGGCTCTTTATCCCCACAGAGCTGTAAAGTTGTTTAAAAAGAAGTTCAGAGGAGACCATCTGTCACTGCTCTTGAGCAATTAAAACTACAAAAAGGCAGACTGTTACAATCTCTATCCTGCAATCATTACTTTTATTAAATACATACAGATTAAAAAGTAAAAATTAGTATAATGGCGCAGGTCTATCTGGAAAGGTTGTTATATAAGCAAATGAGCTTGTAATTTAATCAATTCCATCAAAGTCAGAGAGAAAATCCATGCTAGATAGAAACAGATCACACATGCATCAAATGTATTGATTGTAGGAAGAACCTCTCTACAGTACGTTGAAAGGGTGCTGGTTTGAATCTAAACCCAAGACCTTAGCATTGCAAGGCTACAGTGCTAACCATTAAGCTAACATTCAAACAGCATTGTTACAAACAAAACCGCGTGCAAAAACTATATGAAAACATATACACTTACCGGCCACTTTATTAGGTACACCTGTTCAATTGCTTGGTAACACAAATTGCTAATCAGCCAATCACATGGCAGCAACTCAATGCATTTAGGTATCAGGATGTGGTGAAGACTTGCTCAATTTCAAACAGAGCATCGGAATGGAGAAGAAAGGGGATTTAAGTGACTTTGAACGTGGCATGGCTGTTGGTGCCAGACGGGCTGGTCTGAGTATTTCAAAAACTGCTGATCTAATGGGATTTTCAAGCACAACCATCTCTAGGGTATTACAGAGAATGGTCCGAAAAAGAGAAAATATCCAGCGAGTGGCAGCTGTGTGGATGAAGATGCCTTTTTGATGTCAGAGGTGAATGGGCAGACTGGTTTGAGATGATAGAAAGGAAACAGTAACTCAAATAACCACTCGTTACAACCAGGGTATGCAGGATACCATCTCTGAACTCACAACAGATAGAACCTTGAAGCAGATGGGCTACAGCAGCAGAAGGCCACACCGGGTGGCACTCCTGTCAACTAAAACCAGGAAACTGAGGCTACAATTCCCACAGGCTCACCAAAATTGGACAATAGAAGATTGGAAAAATGTTGCCTGGTCTGATGAGTCTCGATTTCAGCTGCGACATTCAGATGGTAGGGTCAGAATTTGGCATAAACATGAAAGCATGGATCCAGTATAGTAGGAAAACCCTAAATCCAAAATTCTGATTAACCAACAGGTCCTATACATTACCATAAATGTTTATATACGGTCTATGTCGCACTTATACAAGTAAAACAGAACCTAAAGCCGTGTACACACGACCAGCCTGGTCTGATGGAACGAATTCATCGGACAATCCGACCGTGTGTGGGCTTCATCGGACCTTCAGCGGACTTTTTCTGTTGAAAATCAGACGGACTTTAGATTAGGAACATGTTTCAAATCTTTCCGATGGACTCGAGTCCGGTCAAAAAAATCTGTATACTAGTCCGATGGACAAAAAAGGACGCAAGGGCAGCTATTGGCTACTGGCTATGAACTTCCTTATTCTAGTCCCTTCGTACGTCATCACGTTCAAACCAACGGACTTTCGAACGGACTTTAGTCTGTTCGTGTGTGTGCAAGTCCAGTCATTCGAAAGTCCGACGTAACTCCATCGAAAGTCCGTCGGAAAGACTGTCAGACCTTTGATGCTGAAAAGTCCGCCCGTGTGTACGTAGTCTCAATGGCATTACTGTGTTCTCAATGGGGAGATTCACCCTCCCTATTCGTTTAGGAGACAATTGTCTTCAATTCACAAAGTGATAAGATATCCAGAATTTTGAATTGTCACAAATTCTTCTTGGGACAACTTTTGCAGACAGTAATTCCTTACTTTCAAGAGATCTCCCCTACTTCCTGTTGTGTGTCTGGACAAGAAGTAAAGGGAAATCTTCTCTCGACAGGACGCAGATATGAAAAAAAAAAAAAAAAAGAAAGAGGATTGGGTCTTAACATACATACACTTTGCATCTCTACTATTGCAAAAATGAAACCCAGTGAAAGCAAACAATATAGCTTTTTGTTTGTATTGTATTGCAGAAACCATTCATAAAAATAGGACAAAAAATATATACATATGGAGTTTTAAAGCCAAAAAAGTATGGATGCAACGTTATTTCTCAGGAAAGAGGGAAAAAAAAAACTCCCTCCAATTTAGTCTGCTCAGGGTTGCTTTGTTGAGGGATTGTGAGAGAATTTGTTGGGTATCGAAGATATTTTGGGTTAATGAGAATGCATTATCCCAGCCAGAGAAAGAGTGAAAAGAAAGCACAGAATTAATCGGGGCATCTGCCGTCCTCACAAAAGGCCCAGAGAGAGAGCAGGTGTGCATATTAATGAGGCGAGCAGCTGCCTCTCGTGCTCGGTGACCAATCAGGGGTGGCATACAAGGGAAGAGGAGGTTAGAATAGGTTTGGGGGTCTTCTGGGTGGCTGGTTTTTACTGCTCCCAGTCAGAGAATGCACCAAGCTGGGCTGTGGGGACCTGCTGCTTTCATGAGAGAGGCCTTTGTTCCGTCCCGAGCGCCAGTGATGGCATGTCAGCCTCTGAAGTGTCCATTCATGTGTTAAGTCCACGCTTTTAGGACTTTTGCAGTGGCGTGCGAGTAATAAAATGCTGCCAGCCACCTCCTGTGCTTGCTCTCTCACCCATGTCAACACACTGTCCACTTCCAAGGCCAGTCTTGGAATTGGCCTACCTGCCAATGTTCGGATAATCGGTCGGCTGTACAGCCGTCTGCTGGCCGTGCTTTTTTCTTCATTTCTATGGAAACTTGAAGTAGAACTATTGGCAAAACTTTTTTTTAAAAACATTTTGGATAGCGCAAGAGAGGGTTTTAACCCTGCTTTTTTTCCGCCATCTGTGTCCCATTTGGGGGATTTTCCTTCACTTCCTGTCCCATAGCCGAACAGGAAGTGAGAGGAAATCCCTTCAAATTGAGGGAATTACTTGGGGACCCCCAGGTTATCAGAACTAGTGTCCCCATTGGAAGATTTCCCCTCTATTACTTTTCTGGGGACAACCCAAAATGTGGGATTTTTTTTTACTTTCAATGATAATGGTAAGCAGGACAAATCAAGAGGGTGAATCTCCTTAACGGGGGCACAGACAGCAATATAAAAAATGTTCAAATCTCCCTCTGTTCTACCCAAAATTTTAAAAAAAATTTAAAAAGTTTTTCCTTTAGTTATACTTTAAGGCGGAGTTCCAGTTATTTTTTTTGTTTTTTTAAAAGTCAGCAGCTAAAAAAAAAAAAAGTGTAGTTGCTGACTTTTAACAGACACTCACCTGTCCCACGATCCAGTGGTGCACTCACCCCAGCCGTGTTTTCCCCCCTTGTCTTCCCTCAGCAGCGCCAGCATCTTTACTATGGGCACCCAGTGGTGACAGCTTGCAGCTTCACAGCTGGGCGTCCACTGCGAATGTGCTCTGTGACTGGTCCTGAAGTCTTCTAGGACCTGTCATGTGTCCCAGAAGACTTTGGGAAGGAGAACTTCCACTGCAAATCGCCGGGTACCTGCTCCCTCCCTCCGCCCCAAAAGCTCAGTTTCTCAAACAGGAGCCGGGGAGGAGGGCTCAAAGCGGAAGTTCCACTTTTAGGTGGAACTCTGCTTTAAGCACACACAAAAAAAAAGGAGTTTTGATAAAAAAACAGCACAAATTGCTAAATGTCTCATCTGGTGAAAATACCATTGAAAATTACTAACATGATACAAAACAACACCTCGCTATGAACAATGAAACACAGCAAAGGTGTGCTTGACTGAGGGATGTGCAGATTACTGAGGCTCTCGCCTCAGTAATCTGCACAGTGTTTGGTAGTGTTTGGTAGTGTTTGGTCTGTAGTGGATGCACCAACGTGAGTATCTATCTATCTATCTATCTATCTATCTATCTATCTATCTTTCCAGTATGGGATTTTTGAGATGGGAATGAGGGACACCTACTTGCAAACTTATGTAGGCACAGGACACGCCCCTGCTACACCCTCTTAAAAGGAGAATTAACCAAAACAAAAAAGGTTAATTAAATCCACAAGAGCTTTTTCTTTTTACCACTACTAATCCTTTATATTGGCTTTTAAAATTTACAAATGCAGCAATTTAGAATTTGGATGAAAGGTTTAGCACTGGGAAACAGTTTTGAAAGATAAAGAGTGCATTTTATATACAACTATATAGATCAGACCAAAATGAGGGACAAATGAGGGGGAAGGAGGGACATTGCTCCAAATCAGGGACAGTCCCTCGAAATCAGGTACAGTTGTTGGGAGCTATGCATGTTCTGATGACTACAAAAGAAATAATTTCCCTCAGTTTCAAGATTTTTTTGTACCTCTTATTGTGGTTTTACAAAAAGGATTGTTCAAAAGAAAAAAAAAATATGGGGATTTAAAAATGACTACGAACTAAATTTTTTTTTATTTGTTACTGGTGCATTAAGACTAATTAAAACTATAGATTCCAATTTCAAAATAAAATTGTGCAGGCGTTTTGTTAGTCCCCAGGTTGTGCTGGGACTTCCAATCCTACAATTGCTCAGCAACCTCTGCTTATATAAGCCTGTGCCGTTTGCACACAGCCCACATATCTTCTGGGCCTGTAACGCCACCACCCAAGCGGTTTTCAGAGCGTGGGTACAGACCATCATACCCTTAAGCCATTTATAAACAGGACACATGACTTGTCTTGTGAAGGGCACAAGACCAGCTCAGTGACACCCGGGATGGCACAAGCTTTGAAGTTTTAATTCCACAAAAGTGCAAGCTAAATCCTTTCAAAAGTCAAACCACCTAAAAAAGGGACAAAGAGATTCTTGTTGCTCAGCCCAATCTGCTGTCATTTTAAAAATATTACAAATAAAACAGGAAAAACAACAAACAGGATAATGCTAAATTTAGACTATGACCTCGCCCTTAAAAGATGCATTTCTTGGCTATAAATGATAACAAATGCAAAATGCAGAGCCCAACATACAACAGATAAAAAAAGAAAAGCTATTATCCGTAAAGAAACGGGGGGTTTTTCACATCTGGAGTATTTTGTATTCTTAGTAAATCGATTCCAGAGAGGCCAAAATACAGAGGAAAAGTGATACTAAGAAACTGTGAGTTCTCACATTGATCTGTTGGGATTATTTTCTGGAGACCAAGACAGTAAAGAGACATCCGCCTACACTTCAACTAAAGGCATCCACACATGGGGGAGAGGACTGTTGAGATGCCAACCAGATGAAACCCTAAAAACAGCATTTAGTGGTCAGAGATTTTTCGCAACACATAAATAGCAAGATGCAGAGTCCCAGCAATAATGGCAAGATTTAACCTCCCATCATTCTTAATGAAAGACCTGTTCAGCTATGGACACCCTAGAAAGTTGCCAAAGCTATAAAATAATCAATGCCCAGTCTGGCCAGTTTGGGCAAAAATCAGGTATCAATCCTTATTTCATCCCACGCCACCAGTATGCATCAAACATCCCTAGAGAGCCAGTTGAAGTTAAAATAGCATTTGGATGTACTGGAAATTTCCAGCTGATTAATATGGATAGTCTGGTATAAATCTGGGCTAGGCGTCCTGCAGCATCAGCATATAGACAGATGATTGGATACTAAATTGTCTTGCCTCCCTCAAATTGAACAAAAACATAGAAAAGCAGGCTGTTTCTCTGCACGGTCATAAAATTGTCACAAGCTGCAACGGTGTTACTCCATGTCACGGATTACCTGATTGAACGGTACACCAGTTGTAAAAATAAGCTCGTCCTTCAATAACAGAATATATCAACTGAACTTCAGCTTGGGGCAGGAGGCTGTGAAATGTATAGACATAATACCTAATGTTTCATATACATGCTAAATCCATAGACAAGAAGCCTCATATGTGCCTGCGAATACAGAAGCATACCATCACTGGCTTCTGTAAAATTCTTCTCCCAGGCTTAAAAATGACTTTCAGGGAGCAGGGTTAATGAGAAATGGAAAAATAAAAAGTTAATTGTGCCTGACGCTTTGCAACATTCTTTGCACCCTCAAGTGAGAGCTTTAACCAAGCTCAGGTCTACTGGAAAACCAACAGCTACAATCAATAGTAGCTGTTGGCCTTGTGAAGACCCTATGCTGAAGAATTAACCCATTGCAACCAGCCCAGACAGATCCAAGACGATAGCTTGGAGCCAATTCCTGTTTTTCTTCAAATCCGTCAGCCAAAAATGCTTTCAGATTGTGGAAAGACAGCTGCAGTCTTGTACTATGGGCTCTCTAAAAGAAATGGTAAAGAAAAAAACACTGATTTACATTTTATGACACATTCTCCTAAGTAGTGGTGATGGGTTTTCAATAAATTGCATAATAAAGAGGCTCCACAATACTTCAGCAATGCACTACAGACAGCAGTGGTGAATGCCAACTACAAACGTTGTTCATATGACAAGATCCAGTCTGTGCGTCACCAAGCAATGTGCAGTAAACAACTTCATAAGTTCCACAAACAGGAATCTGCTAATGTGACTGATCAGTCCCCTCAAAAATGTTTCCCGGCTTTGCATTGCACAACGGCAGATGTTTCATGGTGACCTCTGAATTCAGCCTCCTAAAATTCCTCTTGTCCTTAGCTACCATCTGCCATCTTAAAAGCAACAATGCCAGAATAAGCCTTAGAAACACACAGTAATCAATACAGACAAAAAGCAGTCCAGACCGTATTTACATTGGGATGAAGTCTGTCATGGGCCTTAAGGCACTGTGGGATAATTATAGCACAGATGGAAGTAGGTTGTCTCTGAAATTACTAGTAAACTTCACTCATACAGTAGCCCTAACAAAGACCATTTTTTAGGAAAGAAGAGCCAACAAGACTATAAAACGGGTTCCAATGAAGTTGATCCATGGATCACATGCACTGGTAAGGTAGCCATATCGGTAGCAGCAGAAGTTTTGTGAGCTGGGCTAACATCCAAGCCATGAATAAACCAAGAGCTAGTGGTACCTCAGTTAGTGGTTGACATTTATGAAAGCAAACCAATATCTAGCTTCTGACTCTCTCAACATTTTAATGGCTGAAGGCAATATATTTCATAGGCCTGATGCACTGCTATTGGTGGAAACTGTTCTGTACAGGGAACCAATGTTCATCCATTTTTGAAGTAAACAATGTCAAGCCAAATGTCTTTAAACTAAGGATATCTTGGAGGCCTAGTATATCTCCGAGGCCTAGGGTAAGGCCTTTTTATCGCAGTCATTTCGTGTTGTATTGATGGAAATCCATATATAACAAGGTGGAAGCTCATCTGACACAGCTAAACTTGTTGCTTTTTGTCAGGTGAACCTCCGCTCTTTTATCTCAGAATGTTCAGCTTTTCAGCTACTTGTAATAAACATTTTCTTCAATGAACTGCAAAAAGCTACAGGAAAGCCCACAGCTCTGCAGATGCCTACGTGGAGGCCCATGACACTAGCAGAGACATTCCGGGATGCCCATAATACTACTGAAACCTATAGAGAGACCCAAGACACACTGCACAGGGAAACAGGGAGGCCAAAGACATCATGGAGGCCTTTTGGTGGCAGTCATTTTATGAGTGCAGAATTCTTTGGAGTCATGTTTCCCACTGAGTTCAGATTCCAGAAAGTACAAATAGAATTACAGCATTTTACTACTACCATAACATTTTGCCTTTTTTTTCCCCAATCACAGAAACGTTCACTCTGTATTTTTCAAATTTATTATAAATCCCGACATTCCATAATCAACAACATGGTAAAATTTGCTTGCCATGTCTCACAAATCCTAAAAGCAACATCATCCCCCTCAATCTATTTTAAAAGCCATTTTACCATCGTCCCATGGCGCCCGCTTCCTCTAACTTGTTACACTGCAAGTAATGTTTACCGTGGGAAAGGAGCATTAAAAAGTAAGAGGGTCATGACTTTAATTAGCTTCACCTCCTTTGTCTCCAAGATTAATTGTAAAGTATTCAAGAGCTTGTCTTCGCTGTAAATGCTTCCAGGTGCTGCTGACTGACAACAGGGCAAAAACAATCCCAACCCCAAGAACGCTGTCCAGGTGTCAAGTGATACTACAAATCTTAGCCGAATTATATGACCGAAAAAACCCCCTTACCATCCAAAAAGAAAACCGCATTTAGTTGTTTTAGGTTAGTGGGCAACTGCAGTTAAAAGGGAGACACAATGATCATTCAGTTACAGTATAGCTAAAACAAAACTAACCATTGTTAGAGACTTGCTACTTTTTGCAACATAACATTGACCCAAAGTATATCAAACCATTTCCATTTCTCTAGGGACCATGTTTGACAATCACTTATTTCTCCGGAGGAAAGAAGTACAGTACACTTAAAAGTATGATATTTTAATAGATCTGAACAAATCAACACTGTGCCTTGCTAGTTATTCAGCTGCCAGGGACAAGAAATAATGTACATCTATAAAAAGAGACGCTGTCTTTCCATTTGGGAAAAACTACAACTGTACACAGAATAGGGAAAACACCCCAGTCTCTCTTCACACCGCTGTGTTTCTTTTCATACACACTTCCAGATACTTTACAGCAGGACTGTGCTGTACAAAAGTGATGCTTTTAGGACCACTAGCAAAGGTTCAACCAGTTAAAGCGATATTAAACCCAAAAGCAAAACATTATATTGCATCTTACCAATTCTTAGCTGTGATGGCTGCATTAGTTTTCTTTAAGCTTTCTTTCTTCTATTTTCACCTGGAGATCTGGCCAGTAAGTCTGTTGTCTTTCAAATAACAAGCCCTCCAGCAAATGTATCAGTTACAGAGATGAGACAAACCATTAAACATGGACAGGGGTGCCTACAATGATGATTTTTTATTTAGTGGCCAAGTGGTTATCACTTCCACATTGCAGCACTAGGGTCCCTGGTTCAAATCCCAAACCATGGCACTACCTGCCTGGAGTTTGCATGTTCTCCCTGTGCCTGCGTGGGTTTCCTCTCACACGCTAAAGACATGCTGAATGAGTTAATTGGATCCTGTCAAAATTGGCCCTAGCATGTGTATGTATGCGAGTTGCTGCTAGTCCACCTCTGTAACCAATATCCATGGACTGCATAGCCCACTGCTCGTGACATAGCCCACTGCTCGTGACATATGAAAGACTGGTTTATAATTTTAGCTTTTTGACAGTGACCAGTATCTTCCTTCCTTGCTCCAATACCCGATTAAGGGTTTGATTTCTATTTCTTTACAAGCCGGTACTTTTTGGCAGTTTATGCCAGAAGTTTAAACTGAGTAAAATGGTAGGCTTATAATGTCATTATGATGCCAGGGAGTGGGGTTAGGCCTCAATTGTCTGCACCGATTGGTGGAGTTTGTTGAATACTTGTTGTTTTGCACTGCAACCTGCCTGACGAAGGAGCTCTGGGTGGCTCCGAAACTTTGCTGTATGTTTACTATATGACCACGAAAAGAAAGATTTGGACCCTTTTGAGGAATCCTCGGTGTGCCGATGATACTTATTTACTTTGTATGCGAATTAGGGACCTTAGATTGTGAAGCGCCTTGAGAGTAGGGACTGATGTAAATGTGCAATATATATCTGAAGCGCTGCATAAATTGACGGTGCTATAAAAAGTACCTGGAAATAAATGTATTTCTGTCAAACCTTTATCCCAAAAGGGAGAAAAAAATGGTTTGCTCTAACTGCTTATAAAGTTGGCTTTAATATGTTAGTGTATTTAAATCTGCCATTACACCCAACGTTCTCCAACCCCCAGATTAACAATGCTGTTGCCCCGTGTTCCTTCATCCAGAGTAGGGGCACTCTAAAACAGGAGGTGTGTTACTGGCCAGTTCACCATGAGAAAATGCCTTAAAAAAACCACATGGAGCCACCACATCTAACGATTGGTAGGCTGCAATATATTACAATTTTGGTTCTGGTTTTGGGTGTAATACCCACTTTAAGAGAAGCAACAAAATAAGTATTTTTTTTTTTTATTTGTCACCAAATTGCAGTTATTCTTTAAGCTAACTGGTTTAAACATTTCTAGCAGAGCCAGTCATCTTCCAAACAACTGCTTATCGCTGCCTTGCATCTGCCAGAGAGAGGTGGGACAAATTGAGCAGATGTAACCATGGTCCTGCACAGTTGTCACAAGGTCCAGAACACCTGCTTCCATAAAACCACATGCTCTCAGTTTAACCCACATAACGCCCCCCATGATCAGCCCTTTCCCTGTAACCAATCAACAGCGGGTCTCAGGACATTTCACCCAGAAAATCCACCTGGAGGGGAGTATCTTGTGGTTTCCTAACATCTGTTTCAGCAACTGGAAGGCAGCAATCAAACAGGCACAGAGGGGAAGTTAAGTAACATAAGAGGGTTAATTAGGCAGCCCAAGGGACTGAATATTACTACTAATATGGCTAATAACTACTGGTTATGGCCAGTGTTAAACACGCATGAAGAAACAAGAGACTGGGTAAAATGTAATTAGAGGGTGAGCAGGCTAAAATGGATCAGTGGGAAATAATTTTTGACAATTCAAACCTTTGCATGCTCACTATGCCTAGCTGTAATGCGTGTTTAATTACCTATTAAAGTCACAGGTTTTTGGGGACAAATATTAGTTGCAGTAAAACAAAAGCTTGGTGTGTATTCTACTAATTAAAGGGCCGGATATCTGCTCTTAAATTCCCAAGACTGCACACCTTCTGTGGCCATTATGATGGGTTCTCACTATCACTGCTGGATTTGTATTTATTATAGATTATGAAGAATACTAGAACACCCAAAACTCTGAGGTAGTCAGGAGGAGAACTAGAGATCTCGACTGACTCACCCCAACAGGCACCATTGATTACTAAATTTTTTTTATTTTTTTTTGCGTGAAATGACCCTTTAGCTTACTCTAAACTTATTTTATTTGTTAATGTGAAAGAAACCTATAATATTGGCTGAAGGGACAGTCATTCTTTATCACAGCCCCCACCGGACAGGGTAAGAGCTCCCATTCCCAAACCAACTCCATTTTTGAAAACGGACAAGGGTCATCAGGTTCATGTCAAGACACACTACATTTTCATCATGTCCCACGACCAGAAGTTGATGCCAAGGTCACCAAACCAAGATAAATCTCATGCAAGAGAGATACGTGTCACTAGGACAACTGCAGATTGAAATGAACAGACTTGCTGAAGATACATCACTGGCTTGTTAAGGGCGTAGGCCTCAGCCTTAGGGACATTCCTGGTGGTTCTTGACCCAGGAGATAGGCATGATGAATGAATTCCTCGGAATTCAGCATACTGGCCCACGGTCAGGTCACCATCAACAAGGTTCGAGTGGTTGATCACGGACAATAGATGGAAATTTACACTGAAATTATGAGATCACATTCTTTCTCCGGCTGCTGGGACACCAGGCGGAGAGAAAACTTCTGCAGAGGGCCATAGACTTTTAATGTTCAACAGGAAAAAAAAATCTCAAATGACTGACTATGATGAATTGGTTAGACGTTCCTAACTTGTCCACAAGGCTACGGCATGCTATATTTTAGAACAACATTCAAAGAGAGCAACAGCCTGAGGTAGAAGTTGAATAAGGATAACTGAAAGAGATAGTCACTGGCAGGGGCGGACTGATAACTCATGGGGCCCCCGGGCCATAGGAGATTATGGGGCCCCCAGGCAATCAGTGATTATGGGGCCACACAGTATACACACACGCAGTATACAATCACACAGTATAGACATACATGTACACACAGTATACACAGACAGATGTAAAAAAATACAGAGATTTATACATACTGTCCCTGGTTTTACTGAGGCTGGCAACCCTGATGGGGCCCCCTAGTGGCCCAGGGCCCTCGGGCAGTGCCCGAGTGGCTCAATGGTCAGTCCGCCCCTGGTCACTGGTCACAAGACAAACACCCAGTTGTCTCATTGAGGTTGTCAGACCTCACCCATTGGAGGTTTTTAGGGAACCTCTCCTCATAAAAATGCTAATAGCCTGGCTGCCATAATGAATCATTGGCTACAGTTCTTTCTCAGTCACTTACTCTGAACAAAATTGTAGACCTGGTGTCCCCACATTTATTTCATCCCACTGCCAACAACATGAAGGGCGAATAACTTATTTTTATCTTTACTGAGATATATAGGTATTGCCATGGCTGAACTCGCTTTCCAAAAAAATATAGGTGTTGCCTGGCTGTTATCTTGATTCAACAATGTCAATACTTTAGGTCACTGACCAGGAATAAGCACTACAGCTTTTTATTTACTGTATGCTTATTTCTGGTTAGCAAAGTACGAAAGACTGCCAGCATTTTCATAAAGAGCTCAACAATCTTTGTTCCTCCCAAGACCTTGTGCTCTCTAGCTCCCTTGTCACCTCCTCATATGCTCGCCTCCAGGACTTCTTCTGAGCCTCTCCTATCCTTTGGAATTCCCTACCCCAATCTGTCCAACTATCTCCTACTCTATCCACTTTTAGGCGATCCCTGAAAACTTCTTTTCAGAGAAGCCTATCCTGCCTTCACCCAACAACTGTACTTTTATTTTATCCATCAGCTTATCCCCTACAGGTATTACCTTTCGTATCACTTGACCCTCCCTTTTAGATTGTAAGCTCAAATGAGCAGGGCCCTCTGATTCCTCCTGTATTAAATTGTACTGCAACTTTACTGTTTGCCCTAATGTTGTAAAGTGCTGCGCAAACTGTTTGCGCTATATAAATCTTGTATAATAATAACAACAACGGCGGTACTACAACAACACCCCTGTATTTCTCTCAGGACATGTCTCTTAAAGACGTGTCAGTGACCTAACTCAACATTTCTCCAGCCCTGCTTGACCTCCAAAAGCGCATATTAAAATAAACGCATAATTTTAATGCACACGTCCTAACACCTGTTGAACACAAACTGTGCAAATGAAGTGCGCCATTAACCATCCTACGAGACACTTAAAATGTATGAGGCTTTTTAATAAATAGCTTGGACTGAAACATTAGCTACTTCCTCTACAGCCTGCAGTGCCCTGGGGGTGCATGGTTTGCTCAAGCCACTGAACAAACCATTAGCGTCCTATGGCCTGTGAAAAATCCCCCACCATACAGGTAAGCCATTTCTGAGTTTAGCCCTGACCTCCGAAACATGAAAGTCCCAACATATTCTATTGAGCACAGGGCAACTTTTTACCCTCCGTAGCCATTAAGGAACTAAAAGTTTTTTGTAATACGATCATAATTAAATTTAAAAGTAAATGTTTAAATGTGGTATTTAAGCTGACTTGGGTTACAGCTTGTCTCGTATGGTCATTCTAGCATTTATCTTGTGCAGCCGGCTGCCTAGCTCACCCAAATCCTCAAAATTGAAATGAAGGCACTGTTAAAAATGTGTTATACTGGCTATTGTAAAAGACAAATGTGCTTATATAATGTATGCTAAAGCAAACTTCTAGTGTAGAGCTTTCAGATCACCTGATTTCAAGCTATGTCTGCCTGACATCATTCTGGTCTAGGCATATTATATATACTGTACACATACAGTGTATACTCAATTCTAACAAAGTAAATGGTAAAAGGAATGAAAAAAAAAAAACTAGGGTAAAGGGCTGCTTTAATTTCTGAATCTCTTATATCCTTGCTTTGATTATCTAGTCTAATGCCAGCTACACAATGAGATTATCGAATGAATGATCATACCTTTTTTTGCAGGCTAATCTCATATCGAAAAGAAATGACAGAATAAAAATTCGGAAGCTTTGCAATGTTTTGTAGTATATTTGTATTGTATTTTCTAAAATGACAACTCTACTGATTAAAGGAAAATCGTTCAATCTGGTATCATACGAGGAAAATTTTCCTGCTTGTCCCATCGAATAATATCAGATGAACTGTTGTGATCGGCTCTCGAAAGCTGTGTACTAACGATCAGATTATAGTAAGATTGATTCAAAAGCGATATTGTACGATTTTCTGTACGCTATTTAAGCAACGCCTTTCATCATTTCAAGGTGGAGAGGTTGCATTGAGGATAATCATTTGACCCGGGGCTTAAAATCCTAGTATGCGGCTGAATGACAGGCTGCATCGGCCGGTTCAATAGAAACCTTCTGACATTCGGGCCGTGTGTACGGCTGGGCCAGCTTCTGTCGAAGGGGCATGACTGATGTTCCGATCAGCGCTCTCAGCCAATGGCTGATGGGAGTGTTCTGGTATTCTGGTAGGGGATGGGGGGGCGTCCCCCTGTCAGAACACAATAGCACAGCAAGGGGAGGTCGCTGTACTAACATTGGACAGTTGGTACAGCGGTTCCTCCTAAGCTGTCAGTTTTTTTTCCTTCAGCCCTGCTGGGTTGAAAAAAAATAATAAAATAAATAATGACTACTTTGTACCAGGCTTAACACTAGATTGTAAGTTCTAATTGAATTGTCCTGTAACTGTACTGCCTGCCCTCATGTTGAAAAGTGCTGTGCAAACAGTTGGAGCTATATAAAATTGTGAATAATAATATTAACTAAATTGACTTTTTTTTCCTTTAGCAGTGCTGCAGTGTTTGCATTGAGGAAGACTATGCATGCTCGGAAACAAAAAATAAATTACAATACAATACATTACATCACTTCCGAAGTTGTATTCTGTCTTACGAGAATTTTCGTAAGTTGAATAACTTCTTCATTTTCGATATGAGACTAGAATGCAAAAAAAAAAAAAAAATTGATGATCATTCGTCCGATATTCTAATCGTGTGTACGATGTTTAAAGTGGTTGTTAAGCCACTATCTCATCATTATATCATCCCCTCTGTCAGATAAAAATCTATATCCTAATATAAAAAAATAAAAGCCGATTTCTGCCCGTTTTAACAGCATCTCCCAGCGATCGCGTGACTCCAGGCTCTTGGCTCTCCCTGTCTGATATCTCCAGTGGGTGGGGCCGAGATTCCTCCACTGACGTCAAGGGAGGAGAGGAGCAGAGAGCCTGGAGTCATGTGATTACTGAAAGATGCAGTGAAAACAGGTAGAAATCTGCTTTTTTTTTTTTTTTTTTAATATATAAAGCACAGGCACTAGGATACAGCTTTTTACCTGACAGAGGGGATGGTATAAAGATGAGATCGTTTTGAAGCAGCAAGGAGAGGAGCAGAGCAGTGGTAGTGAGAACTGACAGGCAGGGAGGGGAGGGTGGAGGAGGACAGAGGGAGACACAGAGGAGAGCTGCAGATAGCAGCGTATGATGGAGGCACCTACTCTGACCACGATGTCAGGGCTCAGCAGCCATGATATATCATGGTCAGCATACAGAGGGGAAAGTATAAACTGGCAGGATCAGCCAGGTTTTTCAGGTGTTACAGACACTGTGCTGTATAACATGCTTTAAAGGAGCAGGATCCATATTTTATTTTTGGTGTTGAACGCTTTAAGCCTAAAATGGCTGATAAGCTTTCTGTGCCTTTAAAAATGTATATTTCTGTAAACAGACTTTGAGAGGCGTGTGTTGATACCATTGATAGAACTTGGGGTTGACAGTATATCATGGGTCTTTTCTGGGGAAAGGACAGGTACAGCAAGTAAATTACAGACAGCAGCCAAGCATTTTCATCAGACTCATATGAGGAGTCAATGTGGAGAAGGCATGGCATGGCACGGGGGGGGGGGGGGGGGGGGGGTTGGGGGGGAGTCTATTAGGCTAATACACTACCCTTGTTGACAGCAGTAGCCAAACAAAGAAGGTGGGAAGGATTGGTTTGACCAAACATCTGCTGCATCTAGAAATGACAAGACAGATGGACAGAGCCAAGTTGCACCTCTGCAGGGTCACCATTTGAAAATGCACGTTATTTCAGCAGGAGAGTGCAGAAGCATCAGCATAAAGGATTTTAAGGAGCGTACTTAAGGAAAGAAAAAAAATAGATTCCTCAGGAAGTACAGAGTATGTCAGGAGTGGAGTAAAATAGTGGAAGAGCAGAGTGCTTTAGTAGTACAGGACATTTCAAAAATGAAAGCGTTAACCAGATATCCCATGGGGCTGCTAGTTACCATTTCCCGCTTTGTATTAAAGTTCATTCTCTCTTTCAGCTGCATCTAAGCAATCTCTGCAGTGATGGTGGAGCGGGAATCTTCGTTCCCAAGTCTGGTATGTATTTCACTTGAATTTCTAATTGGATGTGCTGTGGAAATAATGGAACCTTTGTGGCCAAACCAGAAAGCAACAGGTGACCTGGAGCCATGGCTACCAGCCAGCGTGGTGCGCTTTATCTAGCCCAGCTCAGATGCCACGCTATCAGCTCTGCCGCTTATCAAAGCCTGGCGCTGCGATGACAGAGACGCCAAAACTACAAATCAGGAAGGGAGACCTTCTGTCCCGAGAATTCAGAATACCAGAAATATTCTTTTATCCTCCGCTGTGAACCTTCTCTTCATGATCCCAGTCATCATCTACTCAACATTAACAAATGATACGCTTGTTTAATTGGTGCAATTAGTGTCACCGGTCTCCCGTTAAGGAGACGGCTTCTAGGGGAAATGGCGGTGATAGGCAGAAACATAGGGAGATAATTACACTTTTTTATTTTATTTTTTTTCCACCGGCGTCCCCCTGGGAAAAAAAAAAATTTAAATAAAAAATCACTAGAAGAAAAATTGCTCTACTAGTTAGCATTACACAGTCCCGTACACTTGTGAGGACTCCTAGGAAAACATGAATCGGAACAGTTGTGTCATTCACATGCCTCTGGGGAACGAGGAACCATCTGCCTGCAGATTATGGGGGCACATGCTCACTTTGTCTTGGCGGGTTTGTTTTATTTTGTGCAGCTTGCCGTGGCTGCCTGGCTTATCCAGCTCCTAGCGACAAATTACAGTCAAAAAGTACACAAAAAATAAAAAGCCTCAAGATGGGCCAAAATTGACTCATTTGGGTACAGCTGTCCCCAGCCTCCTGCTGCTTATTTTACTCTGTATTTTCAGTGTTTTGTCTCATTTTACAGCTTTATAAAACGAGAAGCCCATTCAGGGTATTGACTGACCAACCAACCAATTAATACAACTTTACAGAATTCCCAAGGTTCTGGAGTAATACTTTCCTATGGAGAAAGCAGAGTTTTTTTAAGTTTGGTCATAGGGCACAGAATAGAGCCGCTAGCAGTTTGTAATGAAGCAAAAAGTTTGTGCAAAAAACTGCTTTATTGGGTCTTTAACAGTCATTTTATTATAACATTCTAAACTTAAATGGCAAAGGCACAGTAGGATTGTCACTGAAGTAATAGAAAGAAGGCTAAATGGCAGATTTCCTGACTCAACAATATCCATGTTGTTAATTGAATCTAAAAATGCCCAAACACCCCCTACTCTATCCTTCTGGAAGCACCTTGTCAACTCAGCTGCTGCTCTCTATAAAGCGACTTATTTGCCTCGGGGCTGTCTCAAAAAAATTTGGAGGTGTGGATAAATTCAGACTTCACTATAGATGATCAAGGAGATGGAGGGTCGGACTTCCAATCTCATGGCAATAGTTGGTTAGACCCTGGTTGGAGATGGACCTTTGAAGGTGGCCTCTGCTTTTCTGTATATCCATGAGAGTAGTTAAGGAACTGCTAGGATCCTGGTAGACTGTCCTTGCGCACATGAGGGGGACGAAATACTACTGTGATCTATTAGTACTATTGTATTTTGATTTTCTGGTGTAGACCCGAGCAACAGATTTATAGTTCATAATAGCTCTGTTTTGTTTGCTATTAGTAATGTGTAATGTGTTTCTGTACCTATTAGCCGGGGAATGCCTTGAGGCTATGTTTTATACTTTTTCTCTAAAAAGTTCCCAATAAAGTGAAGAAAAAAATATGCCCAAACACACTTAAATCAGCTCTTTTTGATATTTTTATAAGAAAAAAAAAAAAAAAACACTGTTAAGGACTTAATTCTGATGTGTTATCGAGTGATAAAAAAAAAAAACAAACAAAAAAAAATAAAAAACCTTTTCACTTTATTTCAATGCCATTTAAAAAAAATGATTTTAATCTCTGGTATTATACATCCATTCCAGTGTGGGTTGATTGCATTTCCAAAGCAACTTCCAAAATGCCTATTGCCATTCACTCCTTAAAAGGAGCCCTCCTAATAAAACATGAAAAAGAACCAGAAAAATCCAAAGTGAAAAGCTATCTCAGCTGCTGCTTTATGCTCCTGAGTGTTCCTCCTGAAAATTAAACTCATTCTGAAGACAAGTTCATGGATGCAGTGGTTTATTCCCGTCATTTATAATGCACTGAAAACGTTTTTCTCCTAGAAAGGGACAAGACAGTCCAAAGCCAAAAGAAAAATTCTTGCCTAGCTATTTAAAGAAAACCTACAGCGTGGCGATAAATGTTGGCAAAATTGCATTCTGGGATATCCCCCATGATTAGTCACATAGCGTTAATCTGTCTTGCCAAACAAAAGGGGCCAAATTTTCACCAAACCCCAGCTGTCTCTTTTTCAATGAAAGAAGGCGAGATTTACAGCGTCCAGCGTCCCTGCAGCAGGAGTGTTATTAAAGAAAAAAAAAAAAAAAAAACACACCACACACAAGCTGCCTGAATTCATTAAGTGCACACAAAAGAGGTGCCAGGCTCTGTATGCCTCACTCCTCGCAGCTCTGAATAACTTAGCATTGTTCAATAGGAAAGGCATGGAGGCAAGCTGCCGAAAGAGGAAACTTCAAGGGAGCCCCCTCCCCCACCTGCCTGGATACTCAGCCACTTGTACCGCTTAGATGACTTACAAAAATATATGGCTAGACTTACAAAGTCTAGCCATACACGGACAGATTGGTACTGATTTTGAATCTAGAAAAATTCCCACCTCCGCCCAACATTTTTGTGAATTAAAATATTTTCAGTTTTCCATGGAGGAGAATTAACCCTAATTAGCTGTACACAATTTCCGCACAATTTTTCTTAAAATAGGAGGGTTGTTCTGGTTTTATGAATTCAGTCACTACTCAACTATTCTACTAGTTAGAACCAATCTGACCACCCCAAATAAACAAGCACCAAGATGATAAAATTCTATGTTTTGCAGACTGCTTCAATTTTTGTCTTCAAACTTTATTTTAGAACTGTGGTTGCCAACCATGAGAAAATGTTGGTGGTCTCCAGGGGTTCTGCATGCATTGATAGTCAATGCCTTCTCCATAGTTCTGGCTCCTGTGAACTCAGAGGGAGGCGCCGTGAGTAGTGCAGAGAGCAGGAGGTGAAGAAGGAGGGGACTTCCGATGGCAGTGCTGATCACAGACTGTGGGAGGGAGCACGGAGCTTGATCACATGGCTGAATAAGGAGGAGAGATCCAATGATGAGCCTGTGTAAGGCAGCAGTGTGATGCAGAGTTCGGCGGCGCGCGCGGGGGGGGGGGGGGGGTTAAGGGTGAGTCAGTTGGAATCAAAAAAATGTGAGTTTAGTGGACCGAAAGGTTGGCAACCACCACTTTAAAATGTGGTCACCAGTCGATTGTGCAGCTGAGATTGGTTTTCCTAACCCAGCAACACTTGGGCCAACAAGTGTAGGCATTGTAGCAGCATTTTTACTACACCTTCCTACATTAGGAATAGGCTAGCATTTACTGCACTAGGGACAGGCAAGCACCACAAGAGGCATAAATAGCACTTGTACAGTATGTGCAAATTATGTATGCCTTGAAAACACCACAAATTGTTTTTCAAACCACTACCAAATCTGCCTGAGAGTAACATGACAAAAAAATGACATCAACCAACCTGCATTCTGTCCCGCTGGAGTCACACTTCCCATTGTTCAAACAAGTTTCGCCAGGCTGTGTACACCTTAAACCTGAAAAAAAAAATATATAAATTAGAAACATTTTACGTCATTTAAACATTTTTAGTGACAGCACATAGTCATGTGTTCTCTAATCAGCTGCCTCTTGTAAGGTTTCTGGTAATGGTCATATCTAAAAATGTGACTTTTTCCTCTTTTTAATCTTGCTGTCAGCGGTTGGAAGATCTTCTGTCAAACATGGCGGCTAACGTTCAGGAACTGAACGAATATGGTTAAAATAAAAATTTACATTTAGTTTTTTTTTTTTTTTTTCGGACCATGGTATATCTGCAGTTTGGTCATCCTGGCTACCTTCATAGTATACAGTGTTTGTGAACATATACAGGTTCAGAATATAGGGACATTCAGTTTGCTTATAGCTGCAGCCTTGAGGTTGTTCACTCTACACAGCAACCCAAGGTGTGAACACAGCTCTACCAAATTTGCATAAAATTTCAGGATTGTAAGGAGCTCAGGTGTGAATGAGCTAGTAAACTGAAATGGACTTTTATCACCCTGAAACTTCTCACTAACATGCCAAGGGTATGCTACTTCCTGGAATGGTGAAACAAAACAACAAAGATAAAAAGAAGAGGAAGTGAATAATTGACCACCAGGCAGCCATGTTTTGGTTTGACGCCATGAAAATTTGTATATTTGTCCACCTTTTTAGGTTTTCCCCATCAACTACTTTGATTTTCCACCCCATTCATTTCCAAACAGAAGTTAGCTCTTGAAGTCTACTTCACATTCTCATGTCTGAAGCCACAAGGATGGAACCAGCAGCTTTGTTTTCAAACCACAGATGAAGTTGCTCAGATATACCTGTATGAAGAACACTATTGTACTGGAAAGGTTATGGCACATGGGGGCTGAACACAACCATCAGAATAGAAGTTATATTTACAGAAAGCCCTCACGTGTTTGACCTGCCATGCTAAAACTTGAAGACCTGCAAGAGCTGGTTAGGCACAAGTTTTACAGTATACACAATGACCCATCTGTTGGCAGAATGCCAGTAAAATGTAACCTAGTAGATACTCCAAATGGTCTCTGCTTGTATATGGCAATGCCAATAGACACCCAATATAGCTAAGATCACCCAATAACCACAGCTAGCTGTACACACCTAAATAACTCATTGATACAACAAGGGGGCAGAACTGGCCTCAGTCATTTGGGGTTAAGTCGATAGTCATTGTATTACTTCATTTGATTTGCATTTGAAGCGCACATCGATAGCTGCCCAGCAAAATACCATTACATTCCACCAGTCATTGCACATGGCATTTCAGAGGCTGTGTTTGACCCACTTTCTGAGGCTCTGTATTCCTTTTGTTGCAGCATGTGTCAAGGTGTGCTTAACTGCAGGAAAAGCATAGCATTTTCATGTCAAACGCTGCATTTTTGTATTTGAATGGAAAACAGTGTGTTTAACTAGATTGTCATCACCATGACCCTTACACTTATGTTTATGTGGCACATGTATTGTGTAGATTAGGTGTCATATAATAGGGCTGTGGACAGTTCTTCCTTTTTTGACAAGTGATCTAGATGTTATTATAATCAACGCCCAATCTTGCACATGTGATCACTCATATACGTATGACTGCATCATATGCATAGTGAAAATGCCATCCCTTCCCTCTTCTTATGCATGGTGCAAAGTACTTCCGAACACTTGCAGAACTATTTCAAACAACACTGCTCATGGCTGACACTCATAAAAGTGATGTGACAGCACTAAGCAGAAATACAGCCATCGTATAGGCAACTTATCATAATAACAAATTAACCAACCACATTGTTCTCAGGGCTGAAGCTCAGTTGGATTGGAATTTGTGTGTTCATTTCCTATTACTAGGCTGACCTACACCAGATTTTCATCTGGCGGATCAACATTACCTTCTAAAACTATGCAGTTTTTGGTTGAACTAGATGGACTTGTGTCTTTTTTCAACCCAACTATGCAAGTTTAAATGACTACCTAAATAATCCATTAATCCAAATTAATTGCCTGCAATGTGGTAGACATTCACATACTACAGAGCTGTTGGAATTGTTTTTTTTCGATCTGACAGATGAAAATCTGTATTGACTTCATAGAGCATGAGTGCTCAACCTGTGCCCCTCCAGCTGTTGCGACTTGTAGTTCTGCAACAGCTGGAGGTCTACAGGTTGAGCACCCATGCCTTAGAGCTACCTACAGACACCAATATTCCTAGTAATATGACCATGACTGGTCTTTTTGAGGGATTTTAGTCTTGGGTCTGTAGGTACATTTATCCTTGGGATAAGGCTTAGGGCTGTTCAAATGTTTTGACGTGCGTAATGGAGCTATACAAAAATGCACGGTATGATTAAAAAAAGAAATATCGCCTTGCATTCAGATTGTCTGTGGCTACTTTTAGAAGATAAGGCCTATCTCTTTGGTGCCTTGACAATCTGTCCTGAAGTGCCCATCACAAAGGGGTGGGGGGAGGGGGCAGGGCACGAGCAGCCACCCCCCCATTTCCCTCTAGGCTACTCCTGAGAAAATGCAACAGCTGCACAGCGAGTCCCATTCTTCACCACCAACAAAGGAGAGGAATCAGAGCTGGTCATTGTGAACTGTGAAACACACCTCTCCGGCATATTGTTCAGCACAGGGCAAGTATTCACGTCCACCTCCCCTGTCACCTAATACCTGCCACAGCGAGATGGGGGGGGGGGGGGGGTGTAATGACCCCCTGCTATGTGAACACACTGCCTCCTATGTCTGCCTTCTGTGGAAGGGGGCATCAAAGAGGGAACCTGCCTGAGCAGGAATAAATCCCGCCACAAACGTTTCCTTGTTGGCTGACAACTTTTTAAACTTTCGGAAGCATTAAAAGGCATCTTTAATCAAGTTATTCATTAAAAAAAAAAAAACACAACAGGTACAGAATATTTTGGGTCTAATTAAAAGCAGGCCTGTGATGGCAATATTGAGATTAGCAATTTATGATTTGACACCCTATTACTATGTGCATGCAGTGCTTTTTTTTTCAGCTGGAATGCGGGGAACGCTGTTCTGGCACCTCCAGTACTGAATGTATGCAAGGAGTGCTGGGGTGTGCTGAAGGGTCTACTCATGCTGACTGCTGGGGGGATCTATTGTAACTGGAAGGGGTCCATTTTTGCATGGCGGGAGGGGGGATGGGTTGGGCCTATTGTTGCTGGGGGAGCTATTGTTGTTGGGGATGGGTGTAAGGTTACTGGGGGGGGGGGGGGGGGCAGTTGTTGCTTGGAAAGATCTACTGTTGAGAGATTGGTTTAATGTTGTGCTGGGAGATTTTTTGATGCCGGGAGGGGGGGCTGTTCCTTCAGAGGGCATGCACCAGTAAAGTCATTGGCTGCATGTAAAGTAAATATTTCCTAAACGGTGCATGTTTAGGAGATATTAGAAGATATTTACACTACCTTATTATAGGCTTACCTATAGGTAGAACTCAGAGATGGGAGTTTGCTCCCACTTTAAAAAATTCCATTCAAATTCCTTGTCACAAAAAAAAAAAAAAATTGGTTCTGTATTCTCTATAAAAGGGTAGTACTGGGAGCTGGGCAAGGGGTGGAACCAAGGAATGGTCCTCGGAGGTGGGTAGGGGGCAGAGAAAAGGGGTGATTTAGAAAGGGGGAGTTCCTGCACCTATTAAAAAAAAAAAAAAGCCATGTGTGCATGTGTCCATGTGTCCATCGTACGTTCACTACATCACGGTTCCTGCATGGTATCACAACAGAAATGTTTAACCAGTTTAGACTTGCTCAGTGATAAGATGTTTAGAAAATGAAGTGACTTTAGCTTTTAGCATTTGGGGATTAAACTTTTTTAATCCACAAAAACATTGTTTGCAGCCAGATAAAATGTCAATGGCAATTAACCCAAACATTTATTTTTGTGTTTTTCAAAAACAAAGCTATATAAATAAGTGCATTGATAAAATGAAATGCTAATTAACATTCAACCAATATGAAGATTCTGTTAAAGAGATTTATGCTCAAACGTTTTCAAAGTAGTGTATAATCTGATTTCACGTGATAATCTGGCTGTCTGCCACAAATGGAAGATCTGCTTGGATCTCAGAATGTGTGTAGAAGGTCGGTCAGTCATTTTGAAACAGCAGTTAACCGTCTACAGTCAGACAACTTGAAAAAAGAAAATGCAGCTGGTTTTTGCAAGCTTGCAGATTACAGATCATGCAGGAACAGATAAAAAAGGAAGGAAGGTATATATGCTTGATTTCACTTCTCTCGTCATGAAAGAGGCCAGAACAGACGGGAATGAAAAGGGTAAAATGAGGTACCAGGGAGACCAAAGGCAAGGGCTGCAGGTGCTGGGAAGATCCCTGGAGGTGGTTGCAGGTGCCGGGGTGAGCCCTGGCGGGGGCCGCAGGCGCTGGGGAGAGCCCTGGCAGGGACAATAGGCGCTGGGGAGATCCCTTGTGGGGGTTGAAGGTGCTGGGGAGATCCCTGGTGGGGGTTGAAGGTGCTGGGGAGATCCCTGGTGGGGGTCGCAGGTGCTAGGGAGATCCCTGGTGGGGGTCGCAGGTGCTGGGGAGAGCCCTGGAGGGGACAATAGGCGCTGGGGAGATCCCTGGTTGGGGTTGCAGGTGCTGGGGAGATCCCTGGTGGGGGTTGCAGGTGCTAGGGAAATCCCTGGTGGGGGTTGCAGGTGCTAGGGAAATCCCTGGTGGGGGTTGCAGGTGCCGGGGAGAGCCCTGGGAGGGGACAATAGGCGCTGGGGAGATCCCTGGTTGGGGTTGCAGGTGCTGGGGAGATCCCTGGTTGGGGCCGCAGGTGCCAGGGAGAGCCCTGGCGGGGGCCGCAGGTGCCAGGGAGAGCCCTGGCGGGGGCCGCAGGTGCCAGGGAGAGCCCTGGCGGGGGCCGCAGGTGCCAGGGAGAGCCCTGGCGGGGGCCGCAGGTGCCAGGGGGAGCCCTGGCGGGGGCCGCAGGTGCCAGGGGGAGCCCTGGCGGGGGCCGCAGGTGCCAGGGGGAGCCCCGCAGGTCCTGGGGGACCACGGCAGAAGTGGCAACTCGCTGGGCACAAATTAGCAGTGGGCAAGAGTTAGGCAAACACTGCAAAATATCCATGTGCCGCAAATTCAGCCTTTACCTTCAATAATTCGCCTCCTCACCCCTATTGTACTAAAAAAGTTTTATGGATGGTTTTTAAAAATCTCTGATCGACATTTGATGCTTTGGAAAGCCAATTCCCTCACATTGCTATAGATTATCACTATCTAATTATGCAAGAAATTGTCAGTTACTGCACTGTTCATGATTATTTCCAATATACAGGCCAATCCTCCTGCAATTTAGCTTCACTTGCACTTTGACAAGTCTTTGTATAAAAACGTTAAAGGAAACCTGTCAAACCCTTCCCTGGCTCAACTATGGATCCCATCTGGCACTGGAGATGGCCACTGATGGAAGCGATGGTGACTGCAGGCAGTACACTGTAGGAAGCATCACTTACATCAACAGGCCTGACCAGATCTGGCACTGCTTGGAGGACCGACAATGATGTCCTCCCATGCTGGATGAAATCCTAGTCTAAATCTCATTAGTAAAGTTATGACAGATTCCCCTAGCGATTCAATCTGCAATGCTTCTTGCAGTCATGGAAATGAACACGCTTGAACGCAGTAATGAAACTTGATGGAGGTAACTTGTGCCAGTCAGTTTCACTGGAACACACAGGCAGGTCCTCTGCTGGCCCACTAAATCCCAGCTTAGCCATTCAAGAAAATGCTTCTTCTCACCACTCTAAACAGGGCGTAAATCACCTCTAAAACAACAACCGTTTCTAAAGTGGGACATAACTGGTGTCTTTCATTTGTGTATGCCATTTCTGTGCTGTTTACACTTTACACAAGACTTGTAGCAAGACTGTTGTTACTAGAACCAGTCTAAAATTCCTTCTAAGCTGCTAAAACAACTATGCGATTAACCCCTTGCTCTGCTAGATGGAAAAAGGGATACAATATATATCTAGTATGTTCAGGGCTTGGTGGCCTGCTACACTGGAGCCATAGAGGAGTTACAGGTATTTGGGCAGTTGTAGTCAGTGCCAGGACAACGTCATCTGGAGCTAAGGGTAAACATGGCAATCTGCGCCCACCCCAAGATGTAGGAGCATTATGTGTCAGCAAAACCCTCCCCCCACCTTAAAAAAAAAAAAAAAAAGAAGAAGAAAGTCCCCCCCCCCCCTAGAACAAATCTGCCCTCCTGCTGAAATCCACCCTCCCAGCACAACTCTTTGCCTTCCTCACCCCCCAAATCTTCCCAGCACAAATCCCCCCCTCCAAAAAAAAACACCCCTTGTAGTACAGATCCTCTACCCTTCAAATTTCACCTCCGAGTATACATCCTATACCCCCCCACCCCAATTCCAAAATCCCCCTCCCAGCACAAATCCACCCCCCCCCATCTAGCAAAAATCCTCCCCCCAAAAAATATCCCCTCCTAGCACAAATATCTCCCGATCATCCATGCCAGCAAAACACCCCCCCCCCCCAAAAAAAAAATCCCTCTACCATATCACCTCTTCTAGCCCAAACCCCCCACACCCCACCCTAAAACCCAAATCAGCCTATACCACCACTCCCAGAACACCTCTCACCCCACAAATTTTATAAATTTTATTTCCTAGAATAATTCTTACTCCCAGCCACCCCCAAACTCTAATCCCCTCCCCCAATCTCCTTGCGGTGCACCCCTACCTCACATGATACCACAGTGCCCAGGGCAGCCACCCCTCTTGCTCACCCCTTGTCCTAGCCTTGCTTGTAGTTCTTCCAACACTGAAGATTCTCAGCAAGGCGCTTCTCTTACGTTTTCATATTCTACAAAGAAATCCAGCCAAAATCAGCCCAAAACCCAATTTTCTTCTCCAACTTCATGGACTTTCTAATCTTGGCTTGGACAGTTACATACCTGGCTGAACAGCATAAAAATAAAATAAAAAATAAGTATTGTGGGGAAGGTGTTTTGTGGTGAACGCTAAACATGCGATTCTGTACATTATCCTCTTGTCTAACCTCCTTATTGCACAAAACTGTAAGATTCTTTTTAAAACTTGTGTCCTGACCACTAGGGGAGCCATTCCATTACAAATAACCTGATTAGACAATTCAGCATGGAAGCTTCAAATCGCTCTATGAACACTATTTAAGGGAAATGGAGCCAGACTGGATTGCGTGCAGTTAAGTGTGCTACAGGATGCATGAAGATAAAAGTCAGCAAAAAAGTGCTCGTTAGATAGTAATGAGTATATTCTCAATTTCGGTTTTGTCTAGAGTCACCATGACTAGAAGTGAAAGCCTATGAATGTCAGTACAGGGGGGGCGGGCGATTTCTCGTCACCAGACAAAAAAGCAGAAGTAGTGCTGTCCCCTCGTCTCACTGCAGGCCAGAAGAGACAGTACAGGAACCCTCATAGCGGAGCAGACAGACAATGCTCCTCCCATCTGTGCTCATACTGTCACAAGGCCAAGTGATATGAAGAATTATTACCTGTCCAAAACCAGCCAATGACAATCTTTGGCTTCGATATCAAACAAAGTTACCTAGTTTATACATCGTTCTTCCTTCCAGGACTGAGCTGAGCTTATGTAATGATGTGTAAGCGCTGCTAGGTCCAACAGTACTTCCGAGCCACCTCAGGGGGCGTGTCCCTGACAGCCTGGGCTTACAGGAAGTGGGCATAGGTGCGCATAGGTGCGCACCCCAAAGGTCAAAACACACATGCCTTTCTCTGCAGTCTCAGCTGCACAGGGTTGTAAATAGAGGGGAAGTACTGTGTGCTGAGCGGCTTCCTGTTCATTCATAAACGGAAGAATAGCAAACAGTTTACTATGCTTCCGTTATAAATGAACACAGTGAGTATGTTCATATAGAAAAGGATGGCACTGTTAAATGACTTATGTACTAGCCTCTTCTCCCACTCTCCATCCTGAAACAACCCCTGCAGCAGCCAATGGGAGAGGAGGGGAGCCAGCAGCACTGCGGGGGGGGGGGGGCAACACTAGGGCAGAAGGGGGAATCAACACTGCATGTAATGATTAGGGTGTGCACGCCTATGAAAGTGGGTTGTATGGAGCTGGCTGTCATTCAAGCCCAAACAGGTCTAGAATTTGCAATTATGTGGGGGTCAGTGCTGGAGAGGAGGTGAGAGTTGCAGCATAAATAACTTTTATCCAAATAAAAAAAGTTCAGGTATAAATACCTCTGGCATAATCTGCAGTGCTGTACAGAGAACACTGAACCATTCACATCAGTCTTTGCACTGGGGTAGTTTACACCTGCTACATTTATATAGCTGTGACACATTCTACAGGTCTGTACAGACAGCAGCCAATCACTAACGCCAGCCCAACATTTGATTATGGATCATGCCCAAAAGATGGACTAAAGGACCAGCATACAGAAATTCTTTAGCACATTCTGGGTCTTCTAATAAATTGCCTGAATGCAGAACTGTCTCCGTAGCCCAAAGCAAGCACATTCTATCATGTGTCTAGTGCAAGTTTGAGAAAGAATTGGGGCCACAACCACATGCTATCACCCAAAGAGGCAATTTTGTGTATCAGCCCCACTGTGTGATCAATACATTAGATGAACACACAGCGCTGCATTCACATGGAACAATCCTTCAATGTTTCCAAACTGACCTTCCGTTACGTGCTGGCTTCTTAGCCTCATACTCCATGGGTGCTCAACCTGTGGCCCTGCAGCTGTTGTGGAACTACAAATCCCATCATGCCTCTGACTTTGGGAGTCAAGCTTGTAGCTTTCAGCATTGCATTGCCTCATGGGACTTGTAGTTCCCGCAGCAGCTGGAGGGCCACAGGTTGAGCACCTATGCGGGTCTAACCAATGGTCTTTTGTCACAGTCACTAGTGTTTGTTAATGGGTGATCAACAAGTACAGTTTCCTTACAACTGCTAATACAGTATTTGTGGTGTTTAAGATTACATAGCACCAACATAAGCCACAGTGCTGTAAACACGCACACAGAGCCCCACCAATCAGAAATATCACCTTCTGTACCAACGCCATCAAACTAGATTCTGGTCCGTTATTAAAGTCAATGCAAGGATTACCAAATACTAGAGTGTGTTGTGTAATGTGTCTCCATAACATCACACCGGAGGCCTGTGATCCCAAGAACACCAGGGGTTAACCCTGAAGGGGGGGGGGGGGCTGCGGCAGGGCAAGTGGTTGTAAACCTCGGCACAATGCCAACCCTGAATACTACGGCAGATATAAATAACAAAGACTCAAGAGTGGCTTTTCATTGTTGACACAACTAATAAAGACATGCAGAACGAGTCAATATTTCAAAGTTTTAAAACAACAAGAGACACAACATTAGGAATACATGCACCTGCTCACAAAAGGGGGTGCAACCACCCTACTGAGTCCATGCATGCTCTGCTAAAGCCTACCAGGCATGCACACACTTGTAGTTCTCCAGTATATTGCTTTAAAGAACATACAGAGATAATTTCAGAAAAGAATTTGTCTGCAATATTTTGAACAGATTCAGCTACTCAGCGATAGCTGCAGGCCACAATGGTGCTTTTTCTTTCTAGAAGCTGCTTAGAACTCTTAAGAGTAGATCAGGGCCAGACACATCCACAGGCCAGGCTGCTGACCTGACTTATGTTTTCTACACTTTATCATAGCCAAAAAACAAAACACGTCCTTGGACACCTAAAACAACCCTAGACTGAACTGACTTCTGGCTCTGTAGTTTACATAACTGTGTCCACTCCTAACCTAAAGGGCCAATTCAGGTATTTCAGTTATGGAAGTAGTAGCAGTAGATTGGACCATCACCAATCTTGGGATTCTAGCAGCTGCATGATCTACAGCAGTGGTTCTCAACCTCAAGTACCCCCAACAGGCCATGTTTGCAGGTTTTCCTTCATCTTGCACAGATGCTTTAAACCAGAGTCAATGGCTTGGTATTTTGGACATTTATTTTATCTAAGAGAAATTCCCAAAACATGGCCTGTTGGGAGTACTTGAAGACTGAGGTTGAGAACCACTGCTCTACAGAACCCACCACCATAACAAAGAATGGAGAAATGTCATCAGCACACCAAGGATTCCTCAGAAGGGTCCAAAGCTTTATTCAGATGGCCACAATGTACACATACGGCAACAAAGAGGTACATCAAAAGTCAGGTGCATGGGAGGTGGAGAGTCAGGTGAAGAGATCTTACTGCAAGAGTCCCTCAAGACACAAGACAGTGGACGGCTCAACCATCAGTGTGCCAACATAGATGCTAATTTACCCAATTTACAATCACTGGGTAAACCATCAGAGTGTGTTCAGAAGCCCCATCTCTGTATGAATGCTCCACCTGAACCCTGGGACTCCCCAAAACATAAACTTCTCTAAGGGCTCCTGGACAGTTGTGTGGCACCATGCACAGTCTGACACCCCCCCCCCCCCCCCCCTATGTTTGTTCCACAAACTTAGTCAGCGACCTACGGGAAACACAACGAAAGCAGCACACGGCGCAACCACAAGTCTCCTTCCCAGTGCTGTACTTTCCACTCCGTCTCAGCCAGTCAGTACTGAAAGTCACAACACCTCCAACATGAGGCACAGGACAGCAGACCACAGACAGGCACGTTTTCCAACTACACTGAAGAGGATCCAAAAAGGGAAGAACTCTGCCAACACCAGAGGACATGGGGACCACTGGATGCTCCACAGGTCCTCAGATCATCAGCCTCGCAATAAGTAGTAGATACTTAGAAGGAGGTCCCAGCAAAGGTAAATGGCCACTGAGCTCTGATAGACTAAAGATGGCTACACACTATACAATCTGAATGAACAATCTCTTTAAGATTTGCCAGAACTTTGTGATAGGAGGGCACACCTAAACATCAGATTTAATGTGCATCCAATCAGGCAGGCCCTTGCCCTACATAGCTGATGATGGATCCAAAAATAGGTTGTATGGTGTATGATCAGCTCCTGATGGACCAACTTCATCTGTGTCTGCTTAGCTCTCTTACAGTAGGTAAGTGTAACTAATAAGACTGTAATCAGGGGAGATTATAATATATATATGAGATTTACACATTTGATATGAATACACACAGATGAAACGAATATCTAAGAAGCCCCCAGATCGCAGTGTGCCCTTCTCCATCTCACACAGTGCTGGATGAGATGTTGCCACTTTATAACTATTATTTACAAACAACTAGAAAATGTTTCCAAATCCTCCATCAAACTTCTACAAAGTTGCTCATCCTCCTCCTCCTCGGCTCAGGGTTCATGTCCCACAGACATGTTACAACATCAGCACAACGGTCACCCAGCATCAGATTGCTAGCTCTTGGGTCCAGGCTCCTTAGCCATACCTTGTGTGTGGAGGACAGTCAGTGATAGCAGCAGCAGTGATCCCGCAATGTGACCCATTCCTCCTCCTGGTAGCATTAGGGTGACATAGGTGCACGGTGTATGCAGCAGCAGCACGGCTCCTGATCCCCCACCATCCACAGACAATCCAGCCCAGGCTCTCCTCTTCTCTCACTACTTCCAATGTCTCCAGCCACAGTCCAGCACGAATCCCTCCGCCCGCTCTCGCTCTCTCTCACTCGTCCAGCGCTCAGCGGGTGAATGGAGAGGCAGGCAGCTGTGCGGGGCAGGCTGTGTGCGCGCTGCGTCCCGTCTGCTTCCGCCAGCAGAGGGGGGAGGAGGGACTACTTCCCCTGAAAGTTCAGAAAAACTTTTGGTGCGCTGTGTGCAGGCGGAGGGATCCGGAGGGCTCATTAGCATGTGAATGGGAGTGTGGAGGGCAGTCGCCAGGCAGCTGCTTGTGGGCATCTTGGTGGCTTTTGTCTTGTAAGAGAAGGGGGGGAGGGTGTGTGTGCAGTGCAGCACAGCTTCTGGGGGCACAGTGTGGGCTGAGGACAGCTGACCTTCTCCCATCATGTCCTAAACCAGGGGGACACCAAGGTCCTGGGGGCTTTTGTCGCAGCAGATAGATAAATGTCTTCTGGAGCTTTGTGGTGGTGCAGATTATTTTTTTAGATATTTTAATAATGATATATTAATTACATATATTTTATTAATATATTTAAATATATATGATTTACATAATGTTATTTATACTATTTTATTTCATAATATTATGTTATCTATCTATCTATCTATCTATCTATCTATCTATCTATCTATCTATATATATATATATATATATATACATATATATTAGATAGATATCATTTTTTAAATTATTATTATTCAAGATTTATAATATATTTATTTGTAATATTTTATATAACTTATATATTTATATTTTTATATAACTTATAAATATATAATATTTATAACATTTTATATAACTTATAAATACATAATATTTATAGTTATTTTAAATAACTTATAAATATTTATTGATTTATATTTGTAAATAACTTAAAATATATTTAAATATAATATTTTATATAAAGTATGCATATGTAATATTTATAATATTTGATATAACTTATAAATATATATTTATATTTTATTAATATTATATTTAAAAATACTATTTATAATATTTGATATAACTTATAAATATTATTTACATTTTATATAACTTATAAATATATATTTATAATATTGTATATGACTTTTAAATATATATATTTATAATATTGTATTTAATATATTTAAATAATAAAAAAAATATATATATATATATATATATATATATATATATATATATATATATATATATATATATATATATATAAATTTATTTATAATAGTTTGTATAACTTATACATTTTATATAATATTTATAATATTTTATATAAATAACTTATAATAATAATAATATAATTAAAATAAGTTTTTTTAAAACGGCTTTGCATTTTATTTACGGAAAATGCACAGTCAAATGAACAGTCATGCTCCATGCATTCCACTGAAATCAATGCATGATTAGACCTATCAGAATGCATGTAAACGCATTCCTGACCCAAATCTATGAGAGAACTTTGCCATGCATTTCCCTTCATTTCAGTGGTCTCAAGCTGGGTTCACACTATAGCAGGCCTGGAAATTCATGTAAATGGCACATGTTCCCTGACGTGTGGGGGTGCCATAGGATGCATTCACATCTGAGCAATGCGGGAGCATCACATTTTTTTGGCATGGCATAGAACTCAGCCTATTCACTTGAATGAGCCACCTAATGCTCCGAAAACACAGCAAACTAGCTCCTGTACCCTATTTTGAAGCCAGCTTTGGCACATATGTGAATATCGCGTTTTCTTGCGTAACAACCCCTGTTTCTTTAGCGCATTTGGGGTACCATTAAGAATAAATGGCATCCAAATGCACATTGCGTGTTCTGGAATTGCGCACAGAATCCTACGATTCCGATATGCTCAGATGTGACCAGGGCCTATTTTTTAATGGAACTTCCATGCATCAGAAAACGCAGAGCGTTTATAGGTGTATGAAATCGCATGCTGTGGCCGCATTTTGAAAAAAAGGTCAGAGACTTTTTCCCTGTTTTCAATGAAATGAATTGGGTGCTGTGCCTGCACCTCCCACAATAGTGTGAACCTAGCATCAGTCCAGCCCCAGGGATGTGATTTTCTGTCATTTCACATACACTGCTCATCTGGGCGTAAAAAAAAAAAGTGCGAGATAAGATTAGTAAAGGTGACTTAGAACCCCTCTGTTTTTATTACTGTCTCTCTTGCCCTCTATATTTGTCATATTTACTGTTATTGAAAGTAAAAGAAAATGCCAAATTTTGGTTTGACCCAAAACAGGACTAGAAGGGATATCTTCCAGTGGGGACACTCGTTCTGATGACCCTGGTGACAACCAGCAATTCTCTCACTTTGGAGGGATTATTATTATTATACAGGATTTATTTAGCGCCAACAGTTTGCACAGCGCTTTACAACGTGAGGGCAGACAGTACACTTACAATACAAATCAATACAGGAGGGATCAGAGGGCCCTGCTCCTTAGAGCTTACAATCTAGAAGGGAGGGTCAAGTGGAAACAAAAGGTAATAACTGTGGGGGGTGAGCTGATGGAGAAAATGAAAAAGGAGTTGTTGTTAGGTGTGGGTAGGGTAGGCTTCTCTGAATCTCTCACTTCCTTATTTTGCTATGGGATAGGAAGTGAAGGGAAATATCCCCAATGGGATTCAGATGGCAAAAAACTGACAGATTATAACTTACTATCTAAAATAACATAAAAAAAAGCTTTGCCTGAAGTTCTACCTTAAAGTGGAACTAAAGGCATTTTTTTGGATAGAGTGGAGAGGGACTAGATCACCTGTCAGGTTTTTTTTTGTAGGGGAGGGGGAGATTCCCTCTCTCTAATTGTCTTGGAGAACATTCTCACTGAGAGTAAAAGGAAATCCCAAATTCTGAGGGGTCTCCAGTAGGGATGAGCTCGGGGTGGGGTCAAACACAAGTAAAAGAATGCAAGGGGAACCCACCCACCTGAGCTATCCTACCAGGAACAGGAAGCTGTCAGCAGCCACAAGTAAAATAATGCAAGGGGAACCCACCCACCTGAGCTATCCTTCCAGGAACAGGAAGCTGTCAGCAGCCACAAGTAAAATAATGCAAGGGGAACCCACCCACCTGAGCTATCCTACCAGGAACAGGAAGCTGTCAGCAGCCACAAGTAAAATAATGCAAGGGGAACCCACCCACCTGAGCTATCCTACCAGGAACAGGAAGCTGTCAAAGCCAACAGCCAATCATAGTCAGCAGCCACAAGTAAAAGAATGCAAGGGGAACCCACCCACCTGAGCTATCCTACCAGGAACAGGAAGCTGTCAAAGCCAACAGCCAATCATAGTCAGCAGCCACAAGTAAAATAATGCAAGGGGAACCCACCCACCTGAGCTATCCTACCAGGAACAGGAAGCTGTCAGCCGATGCATTCCCTGCCCTGCAAACACATGTATGCAAGGGGCGTGTATACAGGTAGCTTAATTGGGTTCAGGCTTGTGTCCAAACATATCGGAGCTTATCACTGGTCATCATTACAGGAATAGAAGGGAATTCTTCCAATGGTGACTACCAGAGATTTTCCTTACTTTGGAGGGATTTGCTCTCACGCCCTGTTTTGGCTATGGGACAGGAAATTAAGGGAAATCTCTTCAATGGGACACAGATAGAGGTTATAGCCCTCTGTTATTCTATCAAAAAAAACAAAAACTTTAAAAACCTCCCACAAAAATGTAAAAATGCCATGTAACGACATGCTGGCTTTGATCCTGGCATGTGCAGGTAATGAAGTTCATATGCAGCTACCTGGATTGAAGGTCCCTGTGATGCATACCTTTATCTCTATCTGTGCTCCAACATACAAGCGTTTGGAAGGTACTCTTTTATTTGGCACATGCGCTGTTTCATACCATAGTGAGCGCTCATGGTGCTTGTCACATTTCAACATTTTCTGTTTTTAGGTGCAATGTTAAAATGTTAGTGCACTTTATTGGACTGGATGGCACAAAAACGTCAAAGCATAGGACCACACCATACACGATAAGTTTCAGAGTATGCTTTGCTAGGTTGAAATGCATCTAAGTTAATTTTTGATCATTATGTAGAGGGTAGGGAAGGTTGAAGTGGTATGACCCCTGGTTTGTAGTGCTGTTTTTGTTGAGGACACTCACCCTCTCAATTAGTTCTGATGAGCATGATCACTAGAACTAAAAGGAACGGAAATCTAAAATTTTGAGTGGTCAACAGAACAGGAACAGAAGAGAGATCTTCCAATGGGGATACCATTCCGATGACAACTGTCCTTTCACATCCTGTTGGGTCTACAAACAGGAAATAAATGAAGATGGGGAAACAAAGTATATGCCTTTGGATAGGATTTCACCTGATTTAACAGCCAAGTTCCAGTGTCTACGACCAAGATATGGTGGCAGTGTGCAAAGTCACACAAAGCACATCATCCAAACCACAACACAGTAAGAGGAATTGAAACTGCAGACTTATAAGTACCATTCAGTAGTCAAATCCAAAAAAAACCAAAGCCCACCTATATGGTCCATTCCATGTGTTGTGTTTTTGAAGGGACCTGTTTCAGATGCCCCGGCTGGAAAAACTTTTGATGGACTTTTTCAGAAGCACAGCATCTCAATGCATTGCTGTAAACATGACATAGCACTGCTTTGGCAATGACCAATAACTATGCAGCAAGTCGAGAGTGGCTTCCTAACTAATAGCAAGCAAAACCACAGATTTCAAAATGATCTTTTCTTCTAGAGGGTGATAAAGAGGAGCCCAACATGCTGGAAAATGGCTTATCCAGTAGGGCTAATCTTTCATTTGCCTGCAGGAGGAGGAGGAGAAGGTGCATATTGAATATTCAAAGAAAGAAAATGGATTTGTGGGATTGTTAAAGGGTGCTAAGATTTATACATTTATATATAAAACGCCACAGAATAAATCTTCATTTATTGATGTACAAAATTAAAAACCATTCATTTTAAAATAAAATATATACACATTTGTTATATGGTCGTTCGTGTACTAATTTATGCAGCAATATAACAGTATGTAGTCCCAACATGTTTCGCCCTTAGGGGATTTGATGACTGCTACTGATCTATAAACTATACCAAAAAATAATAAGATAGCAGTCAAATGATATGGTGACCATAAGCCATAACATATATATAGTACATTCACATATTTAGTTATGCACCAGGTCAGGCCATTTCATGCTTACCCTTCACTTTTATTGTTAACCAGAGGCAGGCAGGACATACAGTAGCACTGTATTGCCAATGATCAACAACAAGTCGAAAGTGACTTTCTAAATAATAGCAAGCAACACCACAGATTTTAAATGTATCTTTCCTTATAGAGGGCGATATCGAGCGATAAAGGAGCCCAACATGCTGGAAAATGGCTTATCCAGTAGGGTTAACCCTTTGTGTGGCTGCAGGAGGAGGAGAAGGTGCATACTGAATATGTGCCATTGTCACCATGGACCAAGAACTGGGCCCATTTCATTTCTTGCAAGTCACAGCATGGTGCTATCTGCAGAGCAATGTGGAAAGTAATGCCAGGAATCATCAATCTTGGCATAATTGGCCAGCCAGCCAGATGTTTTTTTATTAAATAATTACAGTGCCATTATTCACATACAGAAAGAGAAGAGACAATGTAAATTAAACGGTGTGTGTAGAGTATCACTTTAAACTTAACGAAAATGTATGTAAAGCCAAAACATTTAATTACCCTTGGATAGAGTAGAGAAGGGTTGGGGCTCCTGTCAAGGTTTTATTGCTGGCTGTGTCCTAGCTGGGGAGATTCACCCTCTCTGTTTGATTTTTGTAGATTTATTTTTAAATTAATCATCTTTCATATAAATGGCACAAATATTACAAAATCATGCAACGGAAAAAAAGTGATGCATCACTGCACCTTTATTGTATTACTCAGAGCAACGATACAAATCAAATCTTCTAAGAAAGGAAACCAGAGTCTTCAGTTCGTAATTTAGAGGGGAAGAAAGTGACTGTCAGGTCTGCCAGCTGATGTGTTTTTTGCTCATACAATTTTGCAGTGAAAGTATAGTGTACAAGAGGAACCCCAGGGAAGGCAAGGAGGGCATTAAAAATGTAGCCAGTTGCAGTGGCAGCCCGTCCATTAGGGGCACTTCGCCCCTAATCCATGCGTCCGCACCCTGATCTACACGCAGGGCGCATGGATTTCAATGTTTGTTTTTTTTTAAGCACATGATTAGAACCTGCGGCTCTAATTGATTTTAAAAAAGGGTGGGCTCGGGGGACGCAGAGCACTGCGCCACCACACACCCCCCAAAATATACAGCAACAGCTGCCGCCAGCCAGTTGTCTGTTGGGGAAGCACAATGGCTGAAGCTAGCCACAATGACTGAAGCTATAGGGGTCCAATAATTCTATTTGCCTACTAAAAAGTTTGCCAGCCAATCAAATTAGTTAATGGTTCTTTTAATTACTTTTGATCATGTTGACTATCAAAAACTGTTTGAATTTGAAATTGCCTTAAAATTGCATGTAAGGGCAGTATTATTAGTGCTGTGCTTCATTTGCTTTTAGCACTGGGGTCCTGCTCTGAGTCCAACCAAAACGTTATCTGAATGGAAATGGCTTTTCTTATGGCTATGAGGGGTTTCTTTCCCGCTGCACAAAAGCATGCTGCCTTCCACATAAAACTGGCTCTAGTAGGTATGTTTGTGTGACCACATTCGGCATATGAAAGTATAAGATATGATGAAATGACTTTCCAGGGATCATATGTGAGCAAACTGTGAGCAAACTTTAAAGTCCTGCTTAATTTTGCTACTATTGGACACATGTTATAGTAGCAGTGACACCACCAAGGGTTATATTCTGGTGACAAAGCTAACCGTCATCAGACAGCGCAATGAGCAAGAGTTTCCAGGGTGATGGGTGCGGATAATGGGAGTCATTTACGAAAGGCAAATCCACTTTGCACTATAAGTGCAAAGTGCACTTAAAATTGCACTTGGAAGTGCAGTCGCTGTAGATCTGAGGGGGACATGCAAGGAAAATAAAAAACAGCATTTTATCTTGCACATGATTGGATAATAAAATCAGCAGAGCTTCCCCTCATTTCAGATCTACCCCTCAGATTTACAGCGACTGCATTCCAAGTGGACTTTCAGTGCAATTTCAAGTGCACTTTGCACTTGTAGTTTGCACTTGTAGTGCAAAGTGGATTTGCCTTTCGTAAATAACCCCCAATGTATTATTATATTATTATTATATATGATTTATATAGCACCAACAGTTTGTGCAGTACTTTACAATATAAAGGGAGTTACAATACAACCAAATACAAGAGGGTTAGGAGGGCCTTGTTCATAAGAGCTTACAATCTAATAAGAAAAAAAAGTTTTCCAGCAGTAGGTGAGAGGATCTTGTATGTAAATACTATATATGGGGGCTCTGTACTCTGCTCAATTGCACACATACAGAAGGCAGAGTGACGTACAGCCCCCATGCTGTCACCCTATGAATAGGAGGGTTGGGAATACCATCTGCCACGCCATACACACTGTCCCATCCCCCTCTGCACTGCCTTATGTTAGGTCACCACTGTGAATCCTCATCAGGAATGAATAGGAAGAGGCAGAATGTACCTCCAGGACCAATACCCAACACCATGGTGGATGCCAGCCATACACGTGGCGACTTAGTGACCGTTTAGAAGCTTTCCATTAGCTTTAAAAAAAAAAAAAGTCACACGGAACTGAACAGTCCAAAACAACACGGTCTGAAATGTTTACCAGTTTTGAGAGATCAAAACAGATGTGGAACAAAAGTTGAAAGAAACCTTCCAATTTTTAGGTTTTTCAAATCTGGGAAAGAATTGAAGCCTTGAGGGGCAGATTGCTGTGTAGAGGGTTTAGTTGGAGGTTTTTTCCCTTTTGGACAGCATTAGGAAATCTCCAATTAAAATTTCCCTGGGAGCCCATTCACATCACCTGCTTTGGGCTGCATTGCTCAGCATCAGCCGAAAGCAATGAAAACCCATTGTTTGCAATAGGCCTAGTTTACATGAATGTGTTGCAGTGTGCGCTGGAGGAAGATGGTGTATGCTGCATTTACCAAAGCACAAATCACTGCAATGCATTCCAATGAAAGGCAGCACACTGCAACCTGCGATATGGAAAGAAAAAGTGTTTCGGCTCCAGCTGCGAACCAAACAGAACAAAAAACACTCATCAACACAACGCGTTAATAAAAAGCAGGTCAACACACGCGAAGTGCATTTATCGTACATCAACGCTCACTAAATACAACGCAAGTGGTGTGAATCCAGCCAAAGAGAACAACAGGAGGTAAGAAGTCAGTCTTGCGCAGTAAAACGGATGTTTTCTCCTCTCCATATAAAACAGAATGGTCCATTTTTTTTTTTTTGTGCAAAAGTTTTCCTACATGCGCTCTGCCCAAGGTCGGCAGTTCTGGCCTCCAATATTTTTAAGCCAGCTCCATTCTAGTCTATTTCCTCGGTGGGTGTCCTAAATATTTGACTATTTTTACGCATCAGACAGAAGGACAGGAACACGAGGGGCTCACAGCCTTTCTGAAGGAAGGACAATTCATTCTATTCTGATCATGTGTCAGCTTTGATCCTGGATATGTCCGTTTCCTTCTCAGCAATAGTCATAGCTGAGACACTGTCTAGTGTATAAACTATAATAGAAAGTTTACACAGAGAGTTATTCAGCCTACCTCACAAAACTTCTAATTTCCTCCAAAAATATTATGGAGAGTTATTACAAGAGGGCTTTGTGTGTTTTAGGAATAATTTGTCTAAAAAAGCAAATCTTTCTGCATTGAAAATAGTACTATCTTTAGATTCCTAATATACCACTCAATTATCTCCAGTGATGTGGCAAATCTCAGCATGGGTGCTGAAAGATCTCTCCTGTGCATTCTTCAATGATTCCCTGGGAAAAGCTGAATACCTCTGAGCCCTCCAGTCACCATGAAGCAGCTAAAGCTGCTCTAAAACAACTTAAGCCCCATACACACAATCAGAAAATCGTACGAAAAATACCGACTTCAAATCGATCGTACGATAATCGGATCCTTAGTACAGAGCTTTCGAGAGCTGATCAGGACAGTTCGTCCGATATTATTCCATTGGACGTGCACAAATTTTTTTTTCGTACAATCCCAGATCGTAAGATTTTCGTTTAATCAGCACAGCTGTCGTTCGAAAATGCAATACAATTGCATTACAACCCATGGCGGGTTATTTACCAAAGGCAAATCCACTTTGCACTACAAGTGCAAACTACAAGTGCAAAGTGCACTTGAAATTGGACTACAAGTGTACTTGGAAGTGCAGTCGCTGTAGATACGAGGGGGACATGCAAGGAAAAGAAAAAAACAGCATTTTAGCTTGCACATGATTTGATGATAAAATCAGAAGAGCTTCCCCTCATTTCAGATCTACCCCTGAGATTTACAGCGACTGCACGTCCAAGTGCAATTTCAAGTGCACTTGAAGTTTGCACTTGTAGTGCAAAGTGGATTTGCCTTTCGTAAATAACCCCCATGATATCACTTCCGAATTTTTATTCTGTCGTACGAGAATTTTCGTGACTTTAATAAACTCTTCAGATTCGATCTGAGATTAGCATGCAAAAAAAAAGGAACGATCATTCGTCCAGTAATGTCATTGTGTGTACTATAGGGGATGCCGCCATAAGTTGAAGGGTCTTCATACATTATAGAAGGGGAAAATGCATTAAAACAGAAAGAGTTTATCTAATAACTGTGATCACAGGCCCAGAGAAACAGTGAAGTTAAAGTATGTCTAAGGCCCAAACTCTTTTTTGTTGTTTAGTATGGTTATTCTTTTATTTTATTTTTTATTTTTTTATCTAAATCCCACTGGGGAGAATTGCCTTTACTAGCTCCTGCATAGATACAACAGGTAGTAAAGGAGGCAATACATGGATTTAAATTTGGCCGGTACAGCAGGGGCCGGCTGGGATTCAATCCAAGTATGAGCAGGCTGATTGTACCCAAGTTGATCCATCAATTGACTTGGGTTCAACCAGCCTGTTAGATTTTTTGCATTCAATTACTACCGTCGGCTATAGCCGCTAGCAGCATTCACTGTGTTCTGTCGACAGGGGAAGGCTCCCTGTCGGCAGAACACAATAGTGCTGCATGAGACATTCCCCCATCAACACCGACTGTGTTGATAGGGGAATTGAGTGATTTTCTTTCCTTCCACCCATGGAGGAAGAAAGGAAATTCAAGTCATCTATGAGCTGCTTAAGGGAGACACTCCCCCAAAATAAGGGAGACCTCCTCCTAGACTGACATCTACAGAACAAGTATTCCCATTGGAAGATTCCCATTGTATTCCTTTTCCAGTAACAACTCAAAATATTGGATTTTCCTCACTTTCTGTATCTGTGACAATTGTCAACAGGTCACACAGAAAAGGTGAATCCCCCCTGGGAACATAGACAGCCATCAAAAACCTGGGAAGGGTTCTAACTAGTCCATACTCCTTGCAAAACGAAAAATGTTTTTGGCTTTAGACTGCACCTGACTTTACCACTTTAAAACGTCACCTAGCCCAGTGTTTCTGTATGCACTTCAATTATTCAACCATATATATTTTATCATATACCTTCTAGGCCAGTAAAATTAATAAATCACATACACTAGGCGAAGCTCCAATACTGTCCACCTGGCTTGAAACCAGTTCAGGAGAGGAGAGTTATATAGAGAAAGGAGCAGAATCCTTCAGCAGTGCAGAGTATTTCAGGAAAAGTGAAAGAAGCAGAGTCTTCTAGAAGTGCAGAGTATTTTAGGAGTGCTGAGTTAGAAAGAAGAAACGAGCAGAGTTTTCTAGAAATGCAGAGTATTTTAGGAAAGGACAGTTAAAAGAATAAATGGAGTCCTCCACCAACCAAAAGTATTTTGGAGAAAAATGGAGAATATGATAGTGGAAGGTATAGAGTGCTCTAGTTTCCCAGAGTATTTTAAGAATGGAGAGTAAGATGGAAGTAGTAGAGTCCTCCAGAATTAAAGATTATTTTAGGACTGGTGAGTAAGATAGTGGAAGGAGTAGAGTCCTCCACCATCCTAGAGTATTTTAGGACTAGTGAGTAAGATAGTGGAAGGTGTAGAGTGCTCCAGCACTGCAGAGTATTTTAGGACTGGTGAGTAAGATAGTGGAAGGAGTAGAGTCCTCCAGCATGCCAGAGTATTGTAGGACTAGTGAGTAAGATAGTGGAAGGTGTAGAGTCCTCCAGTAGTGCAGAGTATTTTAGGACTAGTGAGTAAGATAGTGGAAGGAGTAGAGTTCTCCAGCAGTGCAGAGTATTTTAGGACTGGTGAGTAAGATAGTGGAAGGTGTAGAGTTCTCCAGCACTGCAGAGTATTTTAGGACTGGTGAGTAAGATAGTGGAAGGAGTAGAGTTCTCCAGCAGTGCAGAGTATTTTAGGACTGGTGAGTAAGATAGTGGAAGGAGTAGAGTTCTCCAGCACTGCAGAGTATTTTAGGACTGGTGAGTAAGATAGTGGAAGGAGTAGAGTTCTCCAGCAGTGCAGAGTATTTTAGGACTATTGAGTAAGATAGTGGAAGGAGTAGAGTTATCCAGCAGTGCAGAGTATTTTAGGACTATTGAGTAAGATAGTGGAAGGAGTAGAGTTCTCCAGCACTGCAGAGTATTTTAGGACTGGTGAGTAAGATAGTGGAAGGAGTAGAGTTCTCCAGCAGTGCAGAGTATTTTAGGACTGGTGAGTAAGATAGTGGAAGGAGTAGAGTTCTCCAGCAGTGCAGATTATTTTAGGACTATTGAGTAAGATAGTGGAAGGAGTAGAGTTCTCCAGCAATGCAGAGTATTTTGGGACTGCTGAGTAAGATAGTGTAAGAACTAGAGTGCAGAGTATTTTTAGGAATGGAGATTATAATGGAAAGAGTAGAGTCCTCCAGCAGTTAAGATTAATTTGGCAGAACAGTTAGATAAAGGAAGAGGCAGAATCTTCCAGCAGTACAGAGTGTTTCTTGAGATGAGTATCAGATAGAGGAAGGGAGTTCTCAGCAGTGCACAGTATTTCAGGAGATAGCAGAGGGAACAAAGTCCTCCAGTAGAACAGGGTTTGTCAGGAAAGAAGAGTTAAGCTGCCATACTACACACCTCCCAACATTTTGAGATAGGAATGAGGAACACCTACTAGAAAACATATGTAGGCATATGACACTCCCCCCTGCCAAGCCCCTTAATGGGGACATAACAAAAAAAAAGGTTAATTAAATCCACAAGTGCTTTTTTTTTACCACTAATATTGCTTTATATTGGCTTTTAAAATTGACAAATGCAGCAATTTAGAATTCAGATGAAAGGTTTAGCAGTGGGAAACACTTTTTGAAAAATGTGCATTTTATATATAAGTATATAGATAAGACCCAACGGATGGACAAATGAGGAGGAAAGAGGGACATTTCTCCAAATCAGGGACAGTTTGGCGCTATGATACTATGTACAATCCTCAACAGTGTGTGGTCCTGCAGGCACCACTCCTTTCATTGAAAATTGAATGTTCAATTGACTTTTGTTTCACAAGTCTGTTGGAATACTGTTAGTCGAACAATGCCTGGATCCAATCAGATGCAGGCATTTTTAAGTTACTCTGACTGCTGGTGGTACAGGCTGTCAGAATACAATAGCTGGGCAATGGGGATTTTTCTGTCCCAGCTGTTAGCGTGGATGGAAGAATCTGCTTGATTTCTTTCATTCAGTCCAACAGTTCAGAAAGCAGAAGGAGTAGAGTACTGAAACACTTTGTGGGGCTGGAGGCTTCTGCTTCTTCTACTGATAATTTTAGGAGGGGCAGAGTCCTCCAGCAGCACAGAGTATTTTTTAGCATGTAGGCAGGTTGTAATGTATTTTGCCTTAAGTAATTAGCAGCTGGCCCAGGCTGGGCGAAAGAATTGGTTATGTGGGCTGAGTTCCTGAGATTTTTGATCCCAGCCAGCCCACCTGTGGTATAAAAAAGGGGAAAGCTGAGGTTCAGGGTCCAGGTTCCCACTCTTGAGAACTCACTGAGAAAGACTGACTCGTAGTTTTGGGACTGCTGCACCTTGCAGTCCACTGAAGACATCTGGGTTCCGGAGGACATCCACGTCATGGAGAAAACCAGCATGGACTACCATCTTGTAGAATTATGCCTGGGCAGCCACACAGCTATAGTTAGGGTTATGAAAATGCTACTGTTTATGTTGGACTGTGTTATAAAATTTCTTCGGTAAAGTTGTATCAAATGTTCTAAGTCTGGTCTGAAGTTATTCAGAGGGGTGCATGTTGCTTTTGGCGTATCAAAAGAGCCTGGATCTGTAATGTACAAAGGTGTATGAAGTAACACCAGTACAAAAGGGTTAACTCTGCAAAAGAAGGAAGAGGAGTGTAGTTGCTTAGAGTAAACAAGCATAAACAAGCATAAACAACAAGACACAAAGCAACTAGTCATTAAGCGCAGTACCTGCTAAAAGCGACAAGTCTTCCAGTAGCGAGGGGGTCGATGTTTAGTCTCCCTTCCTAGCGCTTGGAATCCAGTAGTAACCAGAGCCGTACCTGCATTATGGAAATCCAGGGTATGGAAGTGAAGGGGTTAATAGGAGTATGCACGAGGCTAAGTGCTTAGGGGGACCCCATTCTGTTACTGGGAGTGAAGTAGTAGAGGTACGCTGGACTGGTGGAGTGGGTGGAGGCTCAGAACATCCCTCCTAATGCAACCTACATCAAGTCACAGTGTGTAGTGACATGGGACAAAACACTTCACAGAGGGACTCTCTATGTTTTATTACTGCACACAGTGAAGGCTCATCTCTAATTCAGGGAACTGCTTAATGTTATATTCTTCCCACGACTGCAGTCTCCCAGCATTGATGAGCGAGCTCCACCCAAAAGGTACCCCCTAATGCAGGGTGAGTAGGCCCCACCCACAACTTGATGTAGTTAGAGAAGACCCACTTACAACTAGAAAAGAGTTATTCCGCGTACACACGAGCGGACTTTTCGACGGACTAGGTTCGACAGTCTTTGCAACGGACTTTGCAGCGTAGGTCCGCCTGACTTTCAAATGAACGGACTTGGACACACACGATTACACCAAAGTCCGACGGATTCGTACGTGATGAAGTCCACCGGACTAAAACAAGGAAGTTGATAGCCAATAGCTGCCCTAGCGTTGGTTTTAGTCCGTCGGACTAGCATACAGACGAGCGGATTTTTCGGACTCGAGTCCGTCGGAAAGAATTGAAACATGTTTTATTTCTAGGTCCGTCTGACTTTTGGGAAAAAAAAGTCTGCTGGAGCCCACACACGATCAAATTGTCCGACAGAGTCCGGTCCGCCAGGCCAAGTCTGCCGGAAAGTCCGCTCGTGTGTACGCGGCATTAGAAGAAGGTGCAACGTTACCCAGCAGCACAGAGTATCTCAGGAGAGGAGAGCTATGGAAGGAGCAGAGTCCTCTAGTAGAAGAGTGTCCCTAGTTACAGTTTTCACAGTCTTGCAGCTTTTTTGACTTGTTCAAAATAACGTCAATATTATTGGCTAAGAGTAGCTGTACGTTACACAATTACATAAAAAAAATAAAATAAACACACACAAGAAAGCAGACATTTATAAACACTGATTCCCCTTTTCTTTGAATAAAAGCTCAAGCCGAAGCGTATTAATTTGACAAAGTACACAGATGTTGTCCGTGGTTGTATCTGGTGTCTTCCCATGGCTGGGGGATAGAACATCATTCTCTGATGAATCATTAGGAAATACTTCATGAGTAATGGTACTTTACCCTGGAAGAAAAAACAGATTTTGTCTTGTCATGCCAGAGAAGAACTTTTTTGATTTCAGGATACAAGCAGAAAGCGAGGGGAAAACATTCCACCGTTGTCTCAAACAGTGATAAAACCATGAAAAAAGTTGTAATCTGTCAAGAACTAAAAAACATTTTTGGCTAGAGTTCCACTTTAGGCCCCTTTCACACGGATGGTCCATTTGGGTCCGCCTGTCAGAGCACAATAGCTCAGCAATGAGATCGCTGTACTAAAATCACATTGTTAGTACAGCGCCCTCCTCCCAGACTCCTCAGGCACTAGTGACCATTTACATCTGCCTGCACATTATGCTCAGTGTAATGCACACACACTGGTGGTGTGTAGGGATGGTGAGATGCATTTTTACAATGCATTGCACTGTTTACTATTTTTCTTAAACTTTATGCATCGCAGTGCGACACCCTGCGGAGCATTGATATGCATGGAGCTATGTAAAAATACAGACCAATACACATGTATAGCGTGAACAGGGCAAATAGATAATAGTTGTTTTCATGTGCCCTTGGGTTAAACCTGTGTTAATCAATGCAATTTAATGTAGCTCAATGCTCTTGGTGTGAACAAGCCCTTAGCCTGGCCAGCAGGGTGACATTGCTATTCACTATTGCAGCTCTGCAGGTTATACCATGCTCTCCTCCTGGGCTCTGCTTAATTACTCCATTCATCACCACTCACCTGAAAACATCTAACACTGGCCATACAGACATAACAAAATTCTAACAGATGCTTCCATTCATGCTAAACCGTGCCGATGGGCAAATCCCTGTTACAGCTATTGTATTTTCACAGCCAGCCTCGTCGGCTGTAAAAATTAACTGTAATACCAAAAGTATTGGGACACCTGCCTTTGCACGCACATGAACTTTAATGACATCCCAGTCTTAGTCCGTAGGGTTCAATATTGAGTTGGCCCACCCTTTGCAGCTATAACAGCTTCAACTCTTCTGGCAAGGCTGTCCACAAGGTTTAGGAGTGTCTATGGAAACATTTGACCATTCTTCCAGAAGCACATTTGTGAGGTCAGGCACTGTTGTGGATGAGAAGGCCTGGCTCCCAGTCTCCGCTCTAATTCATTCCAAAAGTGTTCTATCGGGTTGAGGTCAGGACTCTGTGCCGGTCAATCAAGTTCCTCCACCCCAAACTCGCTCATCCATGTCTTTCCAGACCTTGCTTTGTGCACTGGTGCAAATCATTTGGTGGAGGGGGGATTATGGTGTGGGGTTTTTTTCAGGGGTTGGGCTTGGCCCCTTAGTTCCAGTGAAGGGAACTCTTAAGGCGCCAGCATACCAAGACATCTTGGACAATTTCATGCTCCCAACTTTGTGGGAACAGTTTGGGGATGGCCCCTTTCTGTTCCAACATGACTGCGCACCAGTGCACAAATAAGGGTAATAAAGACATAGATGAGCGAGTTTTGGGTGGAGGAACTTGACTGGCCTGCACAGAGTCCTGACCCCTGAACCCAATAGAACATCTTTGGGATGAATTAGAGCGGAGACTGCAGGCCAGACCTTCTCGTCCACATCAGTGCCTGACCTTACAAATGCGCTTCTGGGAGAATGGTCAAATGTTCCCATAGACACTCCTAAACCTTGTGGACAGCCTTCCCAGAAGAGTTGAAGCTGTTATAGCTGCAAAGGGTGGGCCAACTCAATATTGAACCCTATGGACTAAGACTGGGATGCCATTAACGTTCATGTGCGTAGAAAGGCAGGCGTCCCAATACTTTTCGTAATATAGTGTACCTAAACAATGCTGGTCTCTGATTGGATGCAGGTGCTGCTCAGCTGAAAATGTTCCACCTGGCTTTGTCAAAGGATGTCGGGCGGAAGATGCTGACAGGACCATACACTGAGCAAATTGTGTCCAGTTCATCAGGAAGTGACTGACATTCGCTCTGTGTATGGACAGCACAATGCAATGAAGCCTGATTGACTCACAGAGCTTCTTATTTTTGGTCTGATTTAAGCTGATAATATAAATATTGATGAAATTCAGCAAAATTAGAATGATTTTATAACACAAAAAAATGCTTTTTGGATCAATGCAGAACTGGACTGCTAGGTGTTTTTTGGGGTAATTTAGGACAACTGCTGGTATGCAGGGATGCAGCTGCGTTGTTCTTGACGTAGAAAGCAGCATGTTTGTTGGATTGGTAACAAGTCTGGGCAAAGTATGCAGAAGCACGTTGGAGCTGGATAGTTTTGTAGTGATTTGTTATGAATTGGAGGAGATGTTTTCTTTTTAAAAAATGCAGGTATTGCAATGCGGTTCATTACAGATTCCCAACCAATGACTGCTGTGTGTTGACATATTAGCTAGTTTCAGGGACTCTCCCTCATTGGCTGATGAGTTTTCAAACTGTCTACACTCTGATTGGAAGCCCACAGTTTAATATTTTTTTATACTCTTGGGCTTGTGTGATCAATGTGATTGTTTGTTTGAAATGATAGTTGCATCTTCCAGCTGCTGAAATCTGAAAGGAAATTGCTCAAGGCAAGAGCACAATGGCACGCAGCAGTTCAGAAACAAGATACATATTTCTGCTACATCTAAGTGCTCAGAATAAAAGAAAGATTTGCCATTGCTACTTCTCATTCTTCAAATGCTAGTTTCCTGGGTTACCCTCGTTTACTTACCTGGAACATGTCAATAAGGATGTCTGACTTTAGTCTGCTTTTACTGGTATTGATATTGATCCAGGTCAGTAACTTAAAGGGTAACTCCACTTTCAGAAAAAAATAAGCAAATAAAAAAAAAAAATAATAATATAGCATATACAATTGTGACACAAATCATATTGTAATCGAATGTTATTAAAAATTACCTTTCCTTTTCATTCTGCAGCTCTATCATTTTCTGTAAAAAAAAAGTAGAGGGTTTTTTTTGAGGGTAGGGACTTTCAGGAAGCCATGGCCTGATAAGGTCATGTATTTCCATCCCTAGGGACTTTAAATGACATCATGGCCTAGTAAGGTCATAGATATCCATCCCATTTGCATCTAGAGAAAGGAGTGTATATATATATATATACATACATATATATATATATATATATATATATATATATATATATATATATATATATATATATATATATATATATAGAAGCATCATTCCCTGCTTGTGTGATTGGTTCACTGATTTTCTGAGAAGTCTGCACTAAGATGCAAGTCAGATTTCAGGCATCCCCTGCAACAAAAATGGCATTTCAGGTAAGATACTCCCAATAGGAAATAACGGAAAAGGATGCAGGCCCAGCAGTTTTCCTCATTAGAGCCCTGAATGTGCACAGCTGGTTGATAATTGTGAAACCACTTCCATTAGATTCACTTTCCACATGGACACAAACAAACTCACAGGGATTTCTTCAGAATAACAAAAGGTAGGAATCTGCAATAAAGTTTGGTAAAATCCTTGTACTGTACTGTACTGTACCTTGTACTATACATAGATCACCCAGAGGGGAATGTTTTTTTTTTCTCAAAAGTGGAGTTACTCTTTAAAGTTTGTTGACCCCAGAGGGTCAGTGTAATATCCTGTCAACTAGCATCTTTAGATAGGGATTGGCAGTAGCAGCCCCCATGTGTATTTTGGGAAAGATCTCCTTTAAGCAAATGTGTCAACCAAATGGCTTATATAAAGCTAAAGTAACCATAACTAAAATACTTTATACCTGTAGTTCATTTCAGTCACTCAAATGAAATTGAGTCAAATTGGTAATTTGCAGACATTCATTATTTGTTTTTAGCATACGTATGTCATTGTTGCCTGCCTCACTTATATCTTCATTTGTATAATGCAACTGTTGGCTAAATAAAGGAATTCCAAAAAAAAAATAATTAAAAATTGGTAATTTGCACACCTCTGCCATATACATATATGTGTGTGTGTGTGTGTGTGTGTGTGTGTGTGTGTGTGTGTGTGTGTGTGTGTGTGTGTGTGTGTGTGTGTGTGTGTGTGTGTGTGTGTGTGTGTGTGTGTGTGTGTGTGTGTGTGTGTGTGTGTGTGTGTGTGGGGGGGGGGGGGCACACCACTATTCACTATTCCGGTTCTCCATGTCTCCATGCATCACCTGCCTGCTCATAGTGAGATGATGGGTTGATGAGGGAATCCCTCCAGCCACAGAGAGCCATCCCTGTTCAAAGAACACAGTGATTATTGCTAGCGGCTATTGCAATAATCGCATGCCAAAAATCCACCATGTTTGTTGTACCCAAGTCGTTCAATGGATTGACTTGGGTACATTTAGCCTGCCCATAGATGATTGGAAGCTCGGCCGGTCACTGCGGAAGCGGCCTTGATTAAAACCATCTATAACCGGCTTAACCCCTAGTGCCTGTGCATTAAATTAGAGTCTTTATTTATATTGCAGATTCTCCCACTCTAATGGTCCAGTTCGAAATGATCTAGCCAAACAGAGAAATAGAAAAAATTAGTAATGCAAGCATAATAACGCCAGTACCAGAGGAGGCTAAGTATTACAACAATATCCACTGATAGGTTCTTATGGTAATAGCAATCATACAAGTAAAGAATTGTTCACTGGGGATTGAATAGGAAAAAAAGAAAAGAGAGAGAGAAAAAGAGGGCAGGGGGGTAACTAAAGGAAAATGGGGAACAGGGTAGAAACAAGGTGTTGGGAGTAGGAAGGTTACACTAGGAACAGGGAAAGAGGGACCCATGACGGGTCCAGAGGAGACCAGGACATGCTTAGTCAAAGTACAATTTACAATATAAAAATGGTCCATTCAATAGAGGTTTCTAATCATCAAGAAGTCCATATGAATGGGAATCATCCAAATTCTGCAAAGTGTAGAATATTTCTTTTAAAAGGGTCTATGTGCATGTGGTCACTTTCTCTCCTCAGGCAAATCTTGACCTGGAAAAAAAATCAGGCCAGCAAAAGGCTTCTCCAAAACTATTTGTAAGCTATGCAGCCAAGTCCAGCTCTCACTGGCGGTTTCTGCATATATTTTACATCATAAAGGATGCAGCATGAGGAATAATATTATGCAGAGGTCTCTCCACTAGCTTTCCCACAAAGACATAGAAACATTTATCTGTTTTAAAAATATAAAATATGATTTGTAGAAAGTGATTTTAATTGATTCAACCTGCACTCAGGGAATTTTCGAGGACAGAATCTTGTTGAGACAAAACTCTTTAAGACCACCCAGGCATAAAAAATACAGCATGTTTTGGAGGACGGAAAGTGTCTACACCTCGAGTAAAGTGAAGATTAGAGGACTTGCCAAATTATTTTTTTTACAGCTATATCACTTGGACGATGCCAAATTTTTAAATTGTTTTCCGCCTCTGTGAGTGGTTCCTTCCGTTGTGTGGATGGGGGATTTCCACAAACAGCAGTACAATTAAATAAATGAATTTCAAATGATTCCAAGCTTTTAATCTGCAAAATGTCAATGTGGGTGTGAACTTGCCTAGTGTTAGTTTTATGGAAGTATCGTTTGGCTCTGGGTACCCGTCTGCTGCAGATCCAAGTGGTAAGAGCGTAGGAGCCGCTCATCGCAAAGCCTCTCCAAATTCCCCGGGTAGTGCTGAGGAATCGTGACTACCCGCTGAAAAAAATCCATTTCTTTTAAAACATAAGACTGCAAAGCAATGAATATCATAGACACATGTAAAGTACCAATCCACCCAAAACCAATACTTCAATGGTTAGTGGATGGAGGAACATTACATTTATTTATCTCTCAGAGACTGTTGGTGAGCACTCAGCTCCTGGATCTACACATCTGCTTTGGCCATTATGAGTGGTTTCCCACCATCCCCACTGGAATTTTAATTATTCAATAGTTATATTAATTTTAACTAAGAAGAGAGAACAACTAGCTCCACCGCTCTCTCACTTTCTAGGTTTATGCAGAATGGCAGCTATCTGACTATGATCAATAGTTCTGGCCCCAGATCAGCATACAGGTAGGTGACGACTGATGCCGACCTCTGACCACCAAATAATTTTCTGTTTTGTTCCACTTAAGTCTGGGTTCACTTCTAATGTCGATGCGGCTGACAGCAGGGGTCTGGTGCATTCCTGTTCTCCGTTTCAGGGAGGAATCAGGCCCGAATTTTTGGCTGAATTTGGACCTGAAAGAGAACCAAAGATGCACAGTACCCCTGTGCAATTTGCTCCGCAGCTGCACCAGAGATGTGTGAACCAGCTCCATTGAGAGCCAGTCACAATCTCCTGTCATGCGAATTGGATGCGGAGAAATCTGCATCCAATTCGCACTAGTGTGAACCAAGCCTAAGTCTATAGATTACAGCCAACAAAAAAGGTCTGCTTGTTGGCAAGTGTGGTCCATACGCTGCCACTGTAGGTGATGCTCAACTGAAGCGGCAATACAGAAAGGGAAGGAAGTTTTGAGGATTTTGGTTCCTCTATAATTTTCTATGGTCACCAGGGGAATAGCTGTCCATTTGGACATCGGTGCCCCTCATGAGCTGCACAGCCGTCTTGGGTGAGGGCAGAGCATATTTAAGACCTTTGTCTCCTGATTTGGCACAGATTTGAGAGTGGTTAGTGTAGGGATTGGTTTCCCTTGGACAGCGCATAGTGGCAAAGAAAGGTTCTAGAGGAATAGGGAGAGTTCACAGACTACGCTATCTCCTCTCAAGAAGCCTCCCATTTGGGTGTCAGGCCGCACCCCCTTGCAGAATCTGTCAGCATCATCTCAAGATACGCTCCTTGCTTGCTACTGTCTCGTAAGTGGTTCCAGTCGGCTGTGCCTACCCACCGGGCCTAATTGTGCATTGGGACTTTCTACATACACTGTTCTCATTCGTCTCTGTGTGATCTCTGCTCACCATGCTGCACCCTGCTCACATGCTGGTGATTCATCTTTTCATAACTGCTCAAACCACAGGCCTCTGGAAAATACAAATTTTACCCAAATTGGCCAAATTTCTATTACAGTACACATCCAGTGGACAAACAATTACTTTTTTTTCAAGGTTTAAAGGGAAAATCTGATAATTGGCTGCAGATTTTTTACAGCAAGCTAAAAAGTCTGTGTGCAATGTGCCACCTTTGTTTGCATGTGCATTTTAATGCTTTACATAGTCCCATTATTTTGAGTATTCCTCAATCTGTGGCATGGTTTCCAAACAGCAGCCTTATTCAACTTCTTCTGTTTTAAATCCCTGACATAGATGTAGGGACCTGCTATCTGCACTGGTCACTGACATCATCAGCACCTACTTAAAACACTTTCAGATAAGAAGCCAGTGATGGAGCCTAGTCAGGTCATGGTGTGACCTGCCACTTAAGGGGGTCAGAGATTAATCCCCCTGAATCACAGTAATGTGTGGGAACCGCAAGCCACACATATGCCCACTTTGTTACTTGATACTTGGTTCCACTGGCTGGCAAAAGGACCCAATTTAATATCTAGTTAAAAAATCTTAATAGAAGCAGAGATTTTGCATGCCTTCATTATCAGACATAAGGAAGTCAATTGCTACTGTCAATATGCTTCTGAACTACAGATACTTTTAAAATACTTGCTTATGCATTTTAGATACTATTGGATCCCTTGTGATTACTAGTCGTATTGTATGTACAAACCAAAGTGTATTTTGTCGATATCACAGCCAAGGTTTATTTTCACACAGGAGGGAGGCAACATTGTTCTTATGATTATGAATGTTGTATGATTATGTATTTGGTTTAGGGCAGCTTTTCCCAACTTTTTACACAGAGGAACCCTTAAAAAAACTTTCAAGTGACAGGGAACCCCTGCTAGTAATTACTATATCTATTGCTCATGATACATTAGCGGAAGGGCACTTTCACACTGCCGTGCTGCAGTTTGGCCGCAGCACGGGTGCAACACAGTGTATTCGCATTTTTTTGTGCAGGCTAACCATGCTTTCCCATTGACTTTTACTAGATTGGGTGTTCTTGGTGCATTGACCAAAAGCACACCAAGGATGCAGCAAGCAGAACTTTTGGTGGGCTTTCAGAAAATGCACTAAAATGCCCGATCTAATAGAAGTCAATGTGAAAGCGTGAGTAACCCACACAAAAACTGCAGGTACACTGTGCTACCAAACTGCAGTGCGGACGTGTGAGAGAACCCTTATGGTCACTGAAAATAATTCCCCTTACACTTGTGGTCATTGGGAAAAATCCTCTCCTTACAGATAGCTAAAAAGATCATTGGTTTCAGTGGGTACTAATTTGAGAGTCAGAAATTGCTCATTGCTCCAGGAACTCCTAGCAACTTCTTGAGGGACACCAGGGTTCCTTGGTGGAGAAATACTTATTTGTGGCTTTTTTCTTACCTGCACAGAGCAGGTAAGTATAACATGCTTATTACTTTAATAAAGCTTTAGTAATGCTTTAGTAAAGCTTTACGATCTCTTTACGTTGATGGTTAGGGGCCAGTGGTGAGGCTCAGTATAAGAGGTAAAAAGCTGAGTTGGGAATTTCAAACTAGGTTTTAAAGTGTCACTAAACCCACATCATAAAAAACTGACAACAAATGGCATATTACATACTATTCATACATGCTCTGAGATTTGTTTTCTGTATTCTGCTAAAAACCTGGTTGATCCTGCTGCTCTCTATCTCCCCCTTCTAACCAAGTCCCCAATGCATCTAGGGATTTTGCAGCGCAGTGGTGGCAGCTCTGCACATTTTCAGTGAGTTTCTATGCTAAGAATTTCCTCCCTATCACATCTGAGCAGCCCATGTGACTATAGACAAGAACATATTTAGGGGGCACACCATACAATGCGTTTAAATTCAAGATGGTGCTGCCATAAGACCTACAAACAGTACAAAATATTTTACAGCGCACACATACAAGAATGACATTTCCTGCAGGGCTAGTTAAAAACACCTGAACATATTCAAAAAATACGGGGGTTTGGTCACACTATATGGTCATATAGTGCTAAGCTCACTTACTGCGACAAAGTACCCCGAATTAGTGGGTCCTACACTAGTAATAGAATGGAAGATCCTTTGCCTCAACCATGGGAGCTGAACTCCTCTATGTGGGAAAACTGAAGGGGATACATCCTAAACACTGGTGGCCACTAATAAGAGGTAATGAGGAGAGGGAGGGGTGCTGCAGCCCAAAAAACCTGGTCAGGGCCTATTACAATATACAAGAACATATTTGGGGGGCACACCATACATGTGACTATAGAGTCACACATGTGGGCGTATACTGTGCAAAGTGGTAAGTGACAGCCCACCCCCTCCCTCCTCCTCTATGCCCTCTAACCAGCTAAACACAAGCAAAACAAACACAGGAGCGGGATATTACATCTTGATTGACGGAGGCTTTACCTTCCTCTTATTATAAAACACAGGCTGGAGGGGCGTGACACTGCCTGTGACTGGCAGAAATCTACCCACACCATGTTATTGCCAAAAAATAATAAAGGTTTAATTTCAAAGATATACCATATATTGTGTGACAATTTAAAACAGTTTATTGATTCTATTTATTTATTTATGTTTACGCTGTATCCTAAAGGCTGTTTTTTTTGTTTTTGTTTTAAACATGTGATCAACAGCAGAAGACTAAAAGTTCCTCCTGCTTATGTTTCCCTGCAGACAGTCTAGGAAAGAGCCGGGTCTTGTGGCAGCTGTATATCTATTAGTAAAAAGCTACTTAGATGTTCCTTTAAATAAAATAAGTACAGTGCCATCATCCATATACAGAAATAGAAGAGACAATGTAAATTAAACAGTGTATGTTTAGTATCACAGTTTACCATATATGAATAGATTTCTGTTATTCAGCATGCAGGCTGAACAAGAGAAAATTCAAATGATTGTAAAGCTTTGATTTTTTTCTTTTCTTTTTAATAACAAACAGGTTTATACTTATAATTCCATTGCACAGAACGGCCCTGAACCTCCTTTTCTCAGGTCCTCCACCAGTGCTCCTCCCCTACGACAAGTGCCCCCATAGAATGCAGCTTTCTATTGGGGGCACTTGTGTGGACTGTAGATACAGTTTGTAGAAACCTCCAAAACTGGAGGGTGGGAGCAAGGAGGGGCTACCATGCATATTTACGAGGCCTCGGCCATTCCCCAGTAGTGGGCTAGCAGGGGGCAGAGTTTTCCTCATAAATAGACACAGGCCATGCCAGCAGGGGCGATCAGGTGGAAGATGGAGATATAGTGCTGTGGAGGCTGTTGGTGGCCTTCTGGGGCACCCCCTAGTCTGGAGGGGGGGTCAACCTTGGCCCGGGGCTAGAGTGCTGGAAGGATCCTGCCACAACACATGGAGGAAGCCCTTCCTGGAGGCATGGGAGTAGGTGAATGGACTGTGAGTAGAGCAGCACTACTGGGGACTTACAAAGGGGGGAGGCTTCCATATGTAGCCAGTTCTCCCTGAAGACTGCGGTGTGCCAAGTCTTCATTGCTTTCCTTGGGAGATCTCCTGCATAGTCAGCCGGGTGGGCTGGTGAGTGTCAGTCTGGAGGACTGTGAAGGAAAGTTAGCCTGGAGGGTTAGTGAAAGGGGCAGCTGCAGCCAGGTGGGTTGGCAGTGCCTAAAGAGGTGGTACGGGGAGCAGTAGCCACAGGAGGGAAAGTGCAAGCTGATCACTGTAATCTGCTACACAACAAGGGGGTTTCAAGTTCCTGCCTGGAAAGGGCCATTGCTAAATCTGACTGTGCCTTTCAGAGCCATTAGCAGTGATCCAGCTGGAGACTGCAAGCAAGTGAAGAGCAGGAGGAGTGTCAAGGAGACTGTATATAGACTATATAGGAAGTTGTCCCTGAAGTTGTTGAAGTCAAATGGACATCCCATACCCCCCATCCCTATCCAAATTATTAACCCTCAATAAATAACAAAAACAAAGCTATGGACTGTTCTCTGTCTCTGCAGTGCTGGTGAGGATTCGGTGTGCCTGGCTGTGCAGGAGTGGGGGATCCCTTCTATCTGCAGCTCCTACAGGGGTGTGCTACAGCTGTAGTGTATGAAAACAAAGAACATTGTGTAAACCTTCATGTTAACCTTATGGGTACTGAAGAATAACAAGTAAAAGGAAGGAGAAGCAGCCAAGCTAGGAGAGGAGGTGGCCAGTGACAGAGGTTCTGTTGGAGGGGTGGATAGGTGGCCGTATAGTCTACCCATCTAAGCAGTAAGGGACCCCAAACTAGGGCCCGCTGTGTAGCAGAATTCTCCTATGAACTGGGCCTGGACCATGAGTGTCAAGGCTTTGCCAAGTAAACAGCAAATTACCTCCACGCCTTAGGGTTGAAGAGTAAAGCCTGGTATACACTATCAGGTTTTTTTTTTGTTCAACCCAAGGAGGGGGTTGTGTTTTGACAGGGAGACACCCCCACTGCCAAAACCCACTGGTCAGCACTCTCAGCCATTGGCTGAGAGCGCCGATCGGATGTCGATCAGCAGACCTCTTTCGGTCATGCCCCTTTGACATAAACCAGATTTTTGGTTGACTTCTGTCGGATCGGCTGACGTACACACATGGCGTGTGTATGGGGCTTAAGTGTAAGAGTGTGGAGGAAAATTATTGTTTCACACCATTTCCCAAAAAATGACTTTGTAGTCAGTGCCGGGACAGGTGTCACTGGCAGGTGAGAAGACGTTACTCTTCTGGTGTGGTGTTTGATGCAGTAGCATGACCTCTGCCCATAGCTCACACTAGAGAGAGAGCAATACCATCAGGCTAATGCCTAGTACACACGATCAGAAAATCAGATGAAAAATACCGCTTTCTAAGTAATCTTCCAATAATCTGATCGTTAGTACACAGCCTTTAGAGTCAATCACAACAGTTCATGCAAAATAATCTGAAGGGACAAACACGAATATTTTTCTTGTACGATAACAAAATGAGCAATTTTCGTTTAATCAGTACAGTATCCATCTGAAAAAATTGGAAGACCAAGACATACATTACAATACAATACAATACAATACATTACATCACTTGTATTCTGTCGTACAAGAATTTTTGTAACCTCTTAATTTCCGATATGAGACTAGCAGGCAAAAAAAAAATGGGCGATCATTCGTCCAATATTCTCATTGTGTGTACCAGGCTTTACACTTGGTGAAAGTAACTACAGTGCCTTGAAAAAGTATTCATACCCCTTGAAATTTTCCACATTTTGTCATGTTACAACCAAAAACGCAAATGTATTTTATTGGGATTTTATATGATGGACCAACACAAAGTGGTACATAATTGTGAAGTGAAAGGAAAATGATAAATGCTTTTCAACGTTCCTAACAAACCTCTGAGGACTTCACAGAACAGCTGTATTTATACTGAAATTAAATTACACACAGATAGACACTATTTACTAATTAGCAGACTTCTGAAGGCAATTTTAGTTAGGGGTATCAGAATAAAGGGGGGCTGAATACAAAAATGCAATCCACACTTTTCAAATATTTATTTGTAAAAAAATGTGAAAACCATTTATCATTTTCCTTTCACTTTACAATTATGTGCCACTTTGTGTCTGTCACATAAAATCTCCAAAAAATACATTTACATTTTTGGTTGTCACATGACAAAATGTGGAAAACTTCAAGGGGGTATGAATACTTTTTTGTGGCACTGTATATAAAGTAGGTGGCATGCGGTTTCCCCCATGCTCCACCCAACAAGGTAGTTGGGGAAACCTCTCCAGAAAGACACAGCAGTCCATAAGAGGACTTGCCTTGCTTGGGTACACCTGTACACCTCTCTGGATGTACATACCACAACAAATAGTGATTGCCCCCCTTTGCAAGCCAATACAAAAGATGGAATTTTCTACTTTCATCCCAAGTGCATCTAGTTGCTTGCAATAAGTTGAAGAGCTGCATGCCACTTTCTTTGTTTGCAGCTTTCTGCGTTTTACCTTCACTGCAGCCTGCATGACAAAGTCACTCCATGGCAGAGGCAGAATGCAGTCAGCTCTAAAGGTGTGTGGCAAGCTGCGTGGCCGGTGGTCTCTGGACCCTGGCTCGGTTGGCATCCTGTGGTTTTGCACCAGCTGCCTGGCAGGATTTCAGCCAGAGCGCCTGTGAGAAAAACGTTCTTACTATAAATTCTTTGCTACATTTTTTTATTTTTTTTTTAGCAATAACAAAAATAAAAGTTAAGCCGGGCATTGTTTCCGCCAAGGCAGACGGGAAGGTTTTGTAAAGTTGTGTAAACACGGCACAAATATGTACAGACTCTTCACATCTGCCAAGTGTTGTTGTAACGTCTCTGGAGATCAGAGAAAGTGAGGGGGTGGGGGGGGGATCAGGCTGCGCAGAGTTATCACCGCCACAGATTTGGCGCAGCGCGGGCCCTGTGTGGAGTGTCAGCGTGGGAATGTTGACTTAGCCGCGCGGTTGCCTTGGGCAGGGCTGGGGATGCAGTGTGTGTTAGGGCACAATGTCGCTCTGGCCTTGAAGTAAACCATTCAGCTCTGTACAGAGTATCAGGCACCATGGAAGAGTTTATTTAACCGTGATTTAGGCTTTTGGTCGGCGGCTTTTCACACTCTATAATTATCACCCATTAGGGGATTTCCTCAGTCTGCTCTGATTTTAACTTTCTTGCTGTTACTAATATTATCATGAACCGTGTCCCGTGGGCTGAGAAAAAGATTTTTACTGATTGAGCTGATAAGAGTCGTTCTAGAAGAAAATGACGTTTTCTCCATGCTGAAGTCTGATTTTTCCTTTTTATATCACCATAGCCTAAAAATATCTAAGAAAGTAAAATGTGTTTTATTAAAAAGCCTGGCTTATTTTTATATGTTTCATTAATTGATCTTATAGTATCAACATTATGAAAACCTTTGATTTCTTTTAGATAAGGCTGACAAGGGTTAGTGACTCTGCCATCTTTGTTCTTATTGGAGTATTTTCCTTATCACTTCCTGTCAGGTCAGGAGGGAGCGACAACTCTGTTTCATTTTAAGATTGTTATTGTAAAATGACAATGACATTTTCTAATGCTAAACCAGATTTTTTTTTTTTGTGTAAAATGAGGTAAGATTTGAACTTTTGGAAGTTATAAATGGTGTACATGCCTCCCTGTCTCAGTGACAACTGCTCCCCCCCATTTCTTGTCCTGATCTCACAGGGACAGGAAGTGAGGGAAAATCTCCCTAATGGGGTCACAGACAGGAAAACATCTGATAAAAATTATAACAATTTCATGCTCTTTCCTATTTACCAGATAGTGGTTCAGATAAAAATGCAATAAAATATAAAATAAAATATAATAGACATTCATACAATTGTGCCTGTATGCTTAACACACCCTGAATGTTGGACCACTTATCAATAAAGTACATCTAAGCCTTTTTTTATATATATATAAACTCCTGTCAGTTTTATTTACACCTGTACCCCATTGGGGAGATATCCATTAATTTCCTGTCCTGTAGGTAAAAAATGAAGCAAGAAGAGGGGGAAATCCTTGAAAGCATCGTTCACACGGGCGCCCCTGTAAAGCAGAAACCGCTTGCTCCGCGGGGGAATCTCTCCACTGAGCAGGCAGATGACAAGTCTGTGTTTGTTCCACTATAAAGAAAAAGAGGTCTCTGACAGGGAGTAGTACTAAGCAGAGGGTGTGCCACATCCCAAAAATCCAAAAAGACCAAAACATTCCCCTAGAGTGGGACTTTTGAGGCACTACCATCAATGATGCAATGTAAGTAAAAAATATATAATTTTATTACAAAATTTCAAAAGTACAACAAAAAATATATACAAAAATAAAAATCAAACACAAACAATATATACAATGGGATACATCAAAAAGCAAAGACATGTAATTTGGACACAACTGCATCACATTGAGAGGAAAACCAAAAGTAGAAATGTAATAAGTCTCACTGAAGTACCCAAGGCATAAAATCAGCTTCACAACGGTCTCCCAGGCCATGTGCATACAAAGAGAGCCAGATCGCGGACCATGTAGAATGAAATTGTAATGACTGGTGCATATAATGCAATCTCAATGGGTGCTGAGAACCGCGCCTAAGATTTGGCGCGGCCTTGGATACTTCTATAGCACATGTATTTTGGAAGTGAGTATGACTCTCACACATACCTTCACTGGATGTGGGGGGAATGTTATCTGTTTTTTGTGTGTGATGTTAATGTTTCTTTTTAATTTTGTAATTTCTTAGATGGTAACTCTCACTTAATGAACCCTGATGAAGGATTCCCCGAAACGCGTCGGTTCAGTGAGACTTATTACATTTCCACTTTTGGTTTTCCTCTCAATGTGATGCAGTTGTGTCCAAATTACATGTCCTTGCTTTTTGATGTATCCCATTGTATATATTGTTTGTGTTTGATTTGTATTTTTGTATATATTTTTTGTTGTACTTTTGAATTTTGTAATAAAATTATATATTTTTTACTTACATTGCATCATTGATGGTAGTGCCTCAAAAGTCCCACTCTAGGGGAATATTTTGGTCTTTTTATTCCACTATAAAGAGCAGACACGGACACAGTCCCGCTCTCCTCTATGGGGCAATCGGATGGCATCCAATCCGCCGGACGGATGGAGAATAGGACCACCATCAGTCTGTTTTTGGTGGACAGGATCGGATTGGATGACGGCAGGTGTCAGCGGACATGTGTCTGCCGCTCCATAGAGGACAATGCAGGGTCCGATCAGGTCCTCCTAAAAAACTGACAGGCGGACCTGATCGGACAGCCCGTGTGAAAGGGGCCTAAGAGCCCATTAAAACCAGGAGCGGTGGGATTGTGCTGGAATAGCTGCCCCAATGCAGTCCCACTGCACCTGGTGTGAATGGCAGAATTCCTTGTCTCCGGTGTGGCTGGTTCACACCACTGTGTTGGCGGTGGTGAGTGCTGAAAAAAAAACTGCCCACAGTACTTTTTTCCAGTCACAGCACGCTGGCTGATAGAACTTAATGAAATCTCACTGTGACATTTCAATAAAGTTTGTTTAGAAAAAAAAAGTGAACAGTGCGCCAGGATTAGCACATCAACACTGCGCTGGTCCGGCTAGACCGCAACACATGCCGTAACCTGCAGTTGTAACGCAGTGATTGGTGTGAATGGACCCTAAGACCATTAGTGCAACAATCGTCCCCATTAGAAGATTTTCTCTTCATTCGGGCCTATTTACACGTTGGGCCACCACCCTATAAAACAAATCTGTGGTGGATCTCTGACAAGTGGTCGAGGCACAATAAGTCACCTCCTCACTGCATTTGTTAACATAGAAAGCCCCCTGTGCTGCACTGCAACCACATACATTACACATGGCTGCAAAGGGATTGCACTGTGGCCCCATTCACCTTGGCGGTGGCGCTGCCTTTCTGTTCTGGATTTCCCCATTACTTTCAGGCATTGGAGCAATGGTTACTAGCACAAACAGACAAGAAAAAAACACAGAGGCGGTCTTCCATGCTCATTCCAAAAGTAAAATAAACATTTTGGCTTTGGATATACTTTACATTTTAATAACAAATTGTATTGCGTACCATATACTTCACAATCCCATTGATATTTTCACAATTGTGTAAGGTTAGGTTCACATATGTGCGTTTGCGCACACACATCCCAGGTACAGCAGCCCATTCATTTGAATGAGCTGCTGTACCCGCCAGAAATAAATCCCTTTTTAAAAAAATGTGTTGCATGGAACGGCATATTGCTGTGGCACCATGCTGCTTCATGCTAGAAAATACACATGGGTGACGATGCGTGGGGATGCCATTAGGAAATAAAAAAGCAGCGTTTTTCTGTATGCGTTGGGAATGCACGCAATTATACACGTGTTCCTGACCCACACATATGTCAACCTAGGCTTATTCTATTTCCCAATTATATGAATAGAAAATGTGTTTCTCTGATTAATGAGTGATAAGTATGGGGTGAAGTTTGTATAGTGTCATATTTGTAGACATTTTGTAATTTCACAATAAAATGTGTTTTTCATTGAATCGGTATTCTATTCCTTCACTAAAAAATCCTAAAATAAGAAAGATTTTTACGCTAAAGTAGAACTCCAGAGAGGCAGAATAAGACCAGCCCAACCACATATAGCCCTTAGATCTCTTGCTGTCTTGGGAGGTCTTGCCGCATAGACTGGAGTGGGGCACATGTGCTTAGACCATTCTTCCCTCTTCTTTTTGGGGGGAGATGAAAAGATTGTCTTGGATAGCTGAAGATTTTTTATTTATGGTAGCGCTAAACAGCCTGAGCGGAGTCCATTTGGGTGTTAAATTGGATGGGGGTTTCCAGCTGTGTATGGCCACTGCTAATTCAATGCCCATCTGATTTCCTCTCCTGGGTTGTCCCTCCATCTGATCTGTTTTGAATTATCTCCCCAGATAAAAACCTGTGAAATGGCAGATCTGATGTCGATTTTGCAGTCCTTTTCTCATCTGGCAAATGTTTTCCTGAAATAAGGAACCAATAAAAAATATTGTGTGTTTCCTTCCTTCATGTCGGGGAAAGCAGATGTTGTGCAGTTGGTGTTTCTTCACCGTGTGATCCCGCTCGATGTGGGAAACTCTATTTTTTACCAATAAAAACAAGGTAACGATCGTTTCTCAGTACACTGAGGGGGAATCTCACCTCGCATACTCAGGAGAATATTTCCAAACTCAGACTTATATTATGTATACTATATAAAACTTCAGCAGCTGGTTGGAGCTGAAGATAAATTAAAGAGTCCCTAACAAATACCAAAACCTCCATTTTATTCCAAATTGACTGTATTCACCAACATATTTTAAACCTCGCTGCACACCTGCTAATATTCCAAATCAGGCTGACAAAGAGCAGGGTTGAGTACGGAACCCTGGAAACAGTGTAAAGAAGAACTGCAGAATGTTTATATTTCTTTGCACAGGTTGTAATTTTATACAGTGTATACATGAGGGTAGCTATATTTGTGCAATACATATGCAGGCTCTGTTTCCTGCTTTGTAATTCTGCACAATGGTTGTGCCTTGTCCATCTTCTCATCTCACTGTAAAGCCATCCATAAATGGATCGAAATTTGGCCGGTTCAGTAGAGACCAGCTTAAATTCGATCCATGTATGGGCAAGCTGGTTGTATCCACATCTATCCATCGATTGACTTGGGTACAACCAGCCTATTGGATTTTTGGCATGTGATCACTGCCGGTGGCTATAGTCGTTAGCAGTAATCATTGTATTCTAACAGCCGGGAGGGTTTTCTGCCTCATTTAAAACATCAGACACCTTGCAATCTCTAAATACACAAATTTGCCACAATGTTTCAGAGACCAGGTAATCTTTGTCTGGACAGCGTCTCTTTTTACACGAGGGCAGCCATATTTATTCAATACACATGCAGGCTCTGTTTCCTGCTTTGTAATGCTGCACAATGGTTGTGTCTTGTTCATCTCCTAACCTCAATGGATTGAAGAGGTAAATCCTACACGTGAGGTTTAACAAGTGTTCATACTTGGCGTCTGCACTTTAATGTGTTTTTGATGAGATATCATGCACTCCGAGTGAAATCTATGGGGCCAAACACACACTAGAGTCGATTTACTACAACTGGAGAGTGTAAAATCTGGTGCAGCTCTGCATAGAAACCAATCAGCTTCTAGGTTTCAAAGCTTAATGAATAAGCTGAAGTTAGAAGGTGATTGGCTACCATGCAGAGCACCAGATTTTGCACTCTCCAGTTTTAGTTTATTTTTATTTATTTATTTCAGGTACTTGTATAGCGCTGTCAATTTACACAGCGCTTTTACATATACATTGTACATTCACATCAGTCCCTACCCTCAAGGAGCTTACAATCTAAGGTCCCTAACTCACATTCATACATACTAGGGACAATTTAGACAGGATCCAATTAACCTCCCAGCATGTCTTTAGAGTGTGGGAGGAAACCGGAGCACCCGGAGGAAACACACACAGGCACAGGGAGAGCATGCAAACTTCAAGCAGGTAGTGTCGTGGTTGGGATTTGAACCAGCAAACCTTCTTACTGCTAGGTGAAAGTGCTATCCACTACACCACTGTGCCACCCAGTGAAACAATCTAAGTACAATGCACCAAAAGAAGCACCTCCCTTTTTCCAAGCCATACTGAAGCGCAGTGCATAGGTGTGAACAGGCCCCATTGACAATATTAGGATTCCTCTTGCCGTACATTGTTGCTGCCAAGTTTGTTCAATACATATGCAGGCTGTTTCCTGATTTAGTAATGCTGTAAGATAATTGTGCCTTATTTATCTTTATTTCTCAAACAGATACTTTGCAGTCTCTAATTACGTCATTCCATCACAATGCTGCAGAATCCAGATGATGTTTGCCTAAACTAGAGGTAGGCAACCTTTGAGAGGTGGAGATCTACCTGAACAACATGAAAGATCAAAGATCACTGGAGTGCAAGACCTTTTTTCCAAAGAATTTAACTAGCAAGGCCTAACTAAATAATAAGGAAATCATATTTAAAAAAAAGAAAAAATATAATAAAACAAATGTTAGTAGAGCAGTGGACAGTATCAGTAGGGCAGAGGATGGTGTTAGCAGGGCAGTAGATCAGGGTACGGTGTCAGCAGTGTAGTGCAGTGGATGGTATCAGTAGGGTAGTGGATGGTGTCAGTAGGGCAGAGGATGGTGTCAGTAGGGCAGTGGACGGTGTCAGTAGAGCAGTGGATGGTGTCAGTAGGGCAGTGGATGGTGTCAGTAGGGCAGAGGATGGTGTCAGTAGAGCTGTGGATGGTGTTAGCAGGGCAGTAGATCAGGGTACAGTGTCAGCAGTGTAGGGTGTCAGTAGGGCAGTGGATGGTGTCAGTAGAGCATTGGACAGTGTCAGTAGGGTGGTGGATGGTGTCAGTAGGGCAGTGGGCGGTGTCAGTAGGGCAGAGGATGGTGTTAGCAGGGCAGTAGATCATGATACGGTGTCAGCATAGCAGAGGTTGGTGTCAGTAGGGCAGTGGACAGTGTCAGTAGGGCAGAGCATGGTGTCAGTAGGGCAGTGGATGGTGTCAGTAGGGCAGTGGATGGTGTCAGTAGGGCAGAGGATGGTGTCAGTAGGTCAGTGGATGGTGTCAGTAGAACAGTGGACAGTGTCAGTAGGGCAGAGGATGGTGTCAGTAGGGCAGTGGATGGTGTCAGTAGAGCAGTGGACGGTGTCAGTAGGGCAGTGGATGGTGTCAGTAGAGCAGTGGACGGTGTCAGTAGGGCAGAGGATGGTGTTAGCAGGGCAGTAGATCATGATACGGTGTCAGCATAGCAGAGGTTGGTGTCAGTAGGGCAGTGGACAGTGTCAGTAGGGCAGAGCATGGTGTCAGTAGGGCAGTGGATGGTGTCAGTAGGGCAGTGGATGGTGTCAGTAGGGCAGAGGATGGTGTCAGTAGGTCAGTGGATGGTGTCAGTAGAACAGTGGACAGTGTCAGTAGGGCAGAGGATGGTGTCAGTAGGGCAGTGGATGGTGTCAGTAGAGCAGTGGACGGTGTCAGTAGGGCAGTGGATGGTGTCAGTAGAGCAGTGGACGGTGTCAGTAGGGCAGAGGATGGTGTTAGCAGGGCAGTAGATCAGGATACGGTGTCAGCATAGCAGAGGTTGGTGTCAGTAGGGTAGTAGACAGTGTCAGTAGGGCAGTGGATGGTGTCAGTAGGGCAGTGGATGGTGTCAGTAGGGCAGAGGATGGTGTCAGTAGAACAGTGGACAGTGTCAGTAGGGCAGAGGATGGTGTAAGTACGGCAGAGGATGGTGTCAGTAGGGCAGTGGATGGTGTCAGTAGGGCAGTGGATGGTGTCAGTAGGGCAGTGGATGGTGTCAGTAGGGCAGAGGATGGTGTCAGTAGAACAGTGGACAGTGTCAGTAGGGCAGAGGATGGTGTAAGTAGGGCAGAGGATGGTGTCAGTAGGGCAGTGGATGGTGTCAGTAGGGCAGTGGATGCTGTCAGTAGGGCAGAGGATGGTGTCAGTAGGGCAGTGGATGGTGTCAGTAGGGCAGAGGATGGTGTCAGTAGAACAGTGGACGGTGTCAGTAGGGCAGTGGATGGTGTCAGTAGGGCAGTGGATGGTGTCAGTAGGGCAGTGGATGGTGTCAGTAGGGCAGAGGATGGTGTCAGTAGGGCAGTGGATGGTGTCAGTAGGGCAGAGGATGGTGTCAGTAGGGCAGAGGATGGTGTCAGTAGGGCAGTGGATGGTGTTTTTTACAATTATTTTATCAGCCCTGTTGGGGGCTTAGGTAAAATATCAGGGGTCTGAACAGACCCCTAATGTTTCATGTTTGAGACAGATAAAGGAGATTGAGAACTGTGTTCTCAATCTTCATCTCTGTAGCCTCAGCTGCACAGAATGAATGAACATGAAGAGCTCTGCACAGCCTCCCTGTTAATTTGTAAACTGAAGCATAGTAAACACAGTTGTTTATGCTTCATTTATGAATGATCATAGTGAGTGATAGGTACTTATTGTGTTCATTCAGAAAAAGATGGGGCTGGTAAATTACACATTTAACCACTTGCCGCCCACCATATAGCAAAATGACGGCGGCAAAGAGGTTTCAATATCCTGACCGGACGTTATATGATGTGATCAGGATATTAGGCCCCCGGGGGCGCGCATTGCGGCGATCGTTGTTGTGGTTTGTCAGTGTGACACACCGCAACTGCGATCTAGGTAAAGAGTCTCTGACGGAGGATCTTTACCACGTGATCAGCCGTGTCCAATCACGGCTGATCACGTTTTAAATAGGAAGAGCCAGTGATCGGCTTTTCCTCACTCGCGTCTGACAGACGCGAGTAGAGGAGAGCCGATCGGCTGCTCTCCTGACAGGGTGGTCTGTGCTGATTGTTTATCAGCACAGCCCCCTCTCAGATCCCACCCAGGACCACCAGGGAAGCCGCCCAGGACCACCAGGGAAGCCATCCACACTGGACCACCGGGTATGTCCCCTAGACCCCCAGGGAAATACCAATCTGTGCCCAGGCAGCTGCCAATCAATCAGTGGCCACTCCAATGCCTACCACTGCCAGTGCCACCAGGGATGCCTATCAGTGCCGCGTATCAGTGCCCATCAGTGCCACATATCAGTGCCCATCAGTGCCGCCTATCAGTTCCAACCACAAGAACCCATCTTTGCAGCCTTTCAGTGCCCATCAGTGTCGCCTATCAGTGCCCATCAGTGCCACCTATGAGTGCCCATCAGTGCCGCCTATCAATGCCCATCAGTGCTGCATATCAGTGCCACCCATCAGTGCCGCCTACCAGTGCCCATCAGTGCTGCATATCAGTGCCCGCTCATTGGTGCCACCTCATCGGTGCCGCCTTATCAGTGCCTGTCAGTGCCGCCTTTTAGTGCCCATCAGTGAAAGAGAAAACGTATTCATTTACAAAATTTTTTAACAGAAACAAAAGCAAAACTTTTATTTTTTTCAAAATTTTCGGTCTTTTTTTATTTGTTTAGCAAAAAATTAAAACCCCAGAGGTGATCAAATACCACCAAAAGAAAGCTCTATTTGTGGGGAGAAAATGATAAAAATGTAGTTTAGGTACAGTGTTGTATGACCGCGCAATTGTCATTCAAACTGCGACAGCGCTGAAAGCTGAAAATTGGTCTGTGCAGGAAGGTGTATAAGTGCCCTGTATTGAAGTGGTTAATAGCTTCCCCCCGCTCTCCATTCTGAAAGGATCCCCCACAGCAGCCAGCGGGTGGGAGAGGAGAAGAAGCTGGCTTTCAGCTGCTGCAGGGGGGGAAGTACAGGGGATCCATTCCAGTAAATGCCCCCCCCCCCTCCCCACACCTACTATCCAGGTTGCCCATCCTTTTGCTTGTCACTAGCGCAGCATATAATCGAATGTACTGATGAGATTTATTGCACCAGTGTTCATATGAAAATCTTCCTGTGTATGGACAGTGGTTATTTTTTATTTTTTTTTAATGAAGAGTAATATTGTGATTTGGTAATGCAGACAATAAAAATTCATCAGAAGTGTGATGAAAGAAATGACTCCTATTACTCTGATCCGGACTCTGCCACGTGGTTTGTAGCCCAGTATAAGATTGTCTATCAGCGGGCTCATCAGGTGGAGCTGAAATCCACAAAGACAAAGCAGGAAGCCGACTATCTAAAGATATGCTGACCAATCGGCTCCATTCTTAGGAGAATCATGCCTGTAATGGTCAGTCTGGACCGAAAATTCCCATGAGAAAATCTCTGGTTATGATCACTATTGTTGTACGGATGGATGGAGGCCACTGGCCGCCTCTCTGCCACACATCAGGAAGTTGTAAGTCACCACAGTCTGTGTTATGTCACATTTTCATCTGATAATACTCCCATCTTCTGAATATTCCAAGTCAATGGATTTGGATGCAGGAAAATATGTGACCCCCGGGGTCAAAGGCTCTTTCTAAGCCAGATCCACTTTATTAAAGTCAGTCTCCCCCAATATTGTTTGGAAGAATATTTCTGCATAAGTAACAGATAAGTAATGATTTTATTCCATAATCATCACATGTAGCAGCAGCGACCCGAGGGCTGTCATGTGATGGCGTGTAGAAAGTTGCCTGTACACTCTTAGTTTTGTGTATTTTATTTTTTTATTTCAGCCAGTAGGCTGAGCAAAAAAGAAATAAATAGATTACTCCATCCACACAAACAAGGTAGGTGGAGGAATCCCCGAGACGTTGTATTCTGACAGCATCATCTGCCGCTATCAGAATATAATGATTGGCTGCAAACGTTTCCAGCATGTACCTTCCACAGAAATCAATCAAATGATGGACTGTTGAGCTGGGATAGCCACAAACTGAAGAGAATTTGGCTGGTTCCTGCTGAACTGGATGAATTTCGATCAGTCTATGGCCAGCTTAAGGTGATATTAAATATTTCCACAATCCCCAGCCACTTTATTAGGTACACCTTGCTAGTACTGGGTTGGACCCCCTTTTGCCTTCAGAATTGCCTTATTTCTTTGTAGCATAGCTTGAAAAAGGTGTTGGAAACATTCCTCAGAGATTTTGGTCTATATTGACATGATAGCATCACGCAGTTGCTGCAGAATTGTTGGCTGTACATCCATGATGCGAATCTCCCGTTCCACCACATCTCAAAGGTGCTCTATTGGAAGAGATCTGGTGAGTGTGGAGGCCGTTGGAGTACAGTGACCTCATTGTCATGTTCAAGAAACCAGTTTAAGGTGATTTGAGGTTTGTGACATGGTGCATTTTTCTGCTGGAAGTAGTCATCAGAAGATGGGTACACTGTAGTCATAAAGGGATGGACATGATCAGCAACAATACTCGGGTAGGCTGTGGCATGTAAATGATGCTCAATTGTTACTAAGGGGCCCAAAGTGTGCCAAGAAAATGTCCCCCACACCATTACACCACCACCACCCCCACACCATCACCAGCATGAACCGTTGATACAAGGCAGGATGGTCCATGCTTTCATGTTGTTTACACCAAACTCTGACCCTACCATCTGAAATCGACACTCATCAGACCAGGCAGCATTTTTCCAATCTTCTATTATCCAATTTTGGTGAGCCTGTGCGATATGTAGCCTCAGTTTCCTGCTCTTAGCTGATAGGAGTGGCACCCGGTGTGGTCTTCTGCTGCAGTAGCCCATCTGCTTTAAGGTTCGATGTGTTGTGCATTCAGAGATGGTATTCTGCATACCTTGGTTGTAACAAGTGGTTATTTGAGTTACTGCTTCCTTTCAATCATCTCAAACCAGTCTGCCCATTCTCCTCTGACCTCTGACATTAACAAGGCATTTTTTCGTCCACACAACTGCCGCTCACTGGATATTTTCCTGGGACCATTCTCTGTAAACCCTAGAGATGGTTGTGTGTGGAAATTCCAGTAGATGAGCAGTTTTTGAAATACTCAGACCAGTCTGGCACTAACAACCATGCCACGTTAAGGCTGGGTTAATACTAGAGCACGGAGCAGGGGGTCTGGAGCAGCTCACTGTAGGGGGTCTGGAGCAGCTCACTGCAGGGGGTCCGGAGCAGCTCACTGTAGGGGGTCTGGAGCAGCTCACTGCAGGGGGTCCGGAGCAGCTCACTGCAGGGGGTCCAGTGCGTCTCCATTCACCAGTTAAGGCCGATTTCAGCTCAAATGTTTGGCTAAATTTGAACCTGAAATGGACCAAAAGACTCACAGGACCCCTGTGCAATTCGCACCGGAGATGTGTGAACCGACTGCTATATGAAATGAATGCAGGGAAACCCGCATCAAATTCGCAATAGTGTGAACCCAGCCTCAAAGTCACTTAAATCCCCTTTCTTCCCATTTTGAAGCTCAGTTTGCACTTCAGCAAATCGTCTTCACCATGTCTAAATGCATTGAGTTGCTGCCATGTGATTGGCTGATTAGCAATTTGTGTTACCAAGCAATTGAACAGATGTACTTAATAAAGTGGCCAGTGAGTGTATGTTTTCCCTATAAAAAAAAAAAAAAGGTTTATGTTTACCTGCTCTGTGCAAGGATATTGCACAGAGCGGGCCCTTATCTACTCTTCTGGAGTCCCAGCCAGCGCTCTCCACTCCTCCTCATCTCTGAGTGTCCCTATAGCAAACTGCGTGCTATAGAAGCACCCGTGCAGGCGTTCCCCTGGGCCAGGCTGTGTGCGTTCATAGACACACAGAGCGCAGCTCCCTCCTCACAGAGTTTGACTGACAACAGCAGGAACCAATGGCTGCTCTCAGTCTGTTCTGTGAGAGCAGAAGGAGAGTGCAGCGCTGCTGCAGCCAGGCATGGCACTGGATTGAGAGAGGAATCGGGTAAATATTTGGTGGGGGGCAGCTAGTGGAAGGCTTTTTTACCTTAATACAGGTAATGCATTTAGATAAGAAAAACTTTTTACTTTAGAACCACTTTAAGCTTTATCCCTGTTTTGTGTGTCAGAAAAGTGGGGTACAAGTTTGTTAGAGCATATCTGAAGCCAAAACATTTTTTTTAGGATAGAGTAGAGAGTTAAAACCATTGTTCCTTTGGGGGAGATTTTTTTCGCCCTGTGTCTCATTAGTTAAATTTCACTTCACATTCTGTCCTGTAAACACAACAAGAAGTGATCTATTCAATTTGAGGCAGTTGTCATTGAAAGATCTCCTCTCCTCTTATGATTCCAAGTAAAATTTTGAATTTACAGTAGCTTGTGTCCCTGCCCCTCCCACAAAGGTAAGACATTCTTAACATTTTGAGATAGGAATCAGGGACACCTATTGTCAAACGTATGTAGGCATAGGACACACCCCCTGCCACGCCCCATTAAAGAAGAATTTTACCAAAAATTATACAACAAAAAAATTTGTAAAATCCACAAGTGCTTTTTTTAAATCGCTACTATTCCTTTATACTGGCTTTACTTACTTTACAAATGTGGCAATTTAGAAACTGGATGAAAGGTTTAGCACTGGGAAACACTTTTTGAAAGATAAACAGTGCATTTTATATACAACTATATGGATCAGATCACAATGAGGGACAAATGAAAAGGAAAGCGGGGCAAAGGGATTGTTCAAGATCAGGGACAGTCCCTCAAAATCAGGGACAGTTAGGAGCTATGCATTCCTGCAGTGGTTCTGCCAGTCTCACAGTGCTGAAATATCCCTGTTGTAGTTTGTCTCTGCCCCTCCCATAATGATGAGATTTCTCCACAGTAGTTTGTGTCTCCACCCCTCCCACATAGGTGAGATTTCTCTTCAATAGTTTGTGTCTATGCTCCTCCCACATTGGTGAGATTTTCCCCATAGTAGTTTGTGTCTCTGCTCCTCCCACATTGGTGAGATTTTCCCCATAGTAGTTTGTGTCTCTGCTCCTCCCACATTGGTGAGATTTTCCCCATAGTAGTTTGTGTCTCTGCTCCTCCCACATTGGTGAGATTTTCCCCATAGTAGTTTGTGTCTCTGCTCCTCCCACATTGGTGAGATTTTCCCCATAGTAGTTTGTGTCTCTGCTCCTCCCACATTGGTGAGATTTTCCCCATAGTAGTTTGTGTCTCTGCTCCTCCCACATTGGTGAGATTTTCCCCATAGTAGTTTGTGTCTCTGCTCCTCCCACATTGGTGAGTTTTTCCCCATAGTAGTTTTTGTCTTTGCTCCTCCCGCATCAGTGAGATTTCCCCCATAGTAGTTTGTGTCTCTGCTCCTCCCACATTGATGAGACTTCCCCCATAGTAGTTTGTGTCTCTGCTCCTCCCACATTGGTGAGATTTTCCCCATAGTAGTTTGTGTCTTTGCTCCTTCCACAATGGTGAGATTTTCCCCCCATTGTATTTTGTGTCTCTGCTCCTCCCACATTGTTGAGATTTTCCCCATAGTAGTTTGTGTCTTTGCTCCTTCCACAATGGTGAGGTTTTCCCCATAGTAGTTTGTGTCTCTGCTCCTCCCACACTGGTAAGATTTCATCCACAATAGTTCGTGTCTCTTCTCCTCCCACAACAGTAAGGTTTTATTTCAGTAGTCAGACAGCATGTGATCCAGCTTACCAGCAACCATCTAAGGCTGCAATATCAGTTTGGGAAATGGCCTTTAAAGCGGTGTTTCGGCCTCCCCCTCCATAAATTAAAAGTCAGCAGCTACACAGACTGTAGCTGCTGACTTTTAATATTAGGACACTTACCTGTCCTGGAGTCCAGCGATGTCGGGTTCTGCCACCTCCATTGCTGGTAAGGGAACCCGACAATGAAACCTTTATGCGTGAAGCACGCTGCGCTCTCTTACTGGCCCGGCAGCAGGGGAGAGAGGAAGGGGACCAGACTTGTGACGTATCCACTGCTGGGAGGTCCGACGGAAGTGGGGACAGGGTACCTATCAAGCACAGGTACCTGCTCCCCCCTCCCCAAAAGGTGCCAAATGTGGCACTGGAGGGGGAACGAGACAGATAAGCTGAAGTTCCACTTTTGGGTGAAACTCCACTTCAAGCTCCTGCCTCCTGATTTATGCCTGAACTCCAAATGCTTCCTAAACACCTCAACCATTGATTGCACTGCTTGGAATTTGAAAGTATCAGGACACAGTATTCAACATATAAAGTTCCTGAACCATCATGGCTGCTTTCTTTGCCTTCTTCCCCTTAATCCTTGTTCCTGGAAATGTAGTGTCTATTACATCAGTCCATTCACCTCTGAACACCCTCCGCTGTCTACAAATCCACATGAAGATTCATTGGTGGCAGCGTTCCCAGGAGAAGAGACTCTGCTAGTAGAATGTGGAAACTTTGATAGAGCCATTTCCTGCTCTTCACGGCTCAGGAAACTGTGAGTAGAGGCTGGAAGAGGAAGTGGGTGTGGACCCGATTTAAGGTTAAAAAACAAGATTTGAGGAAAACAAGAATGAATTATAAATATTCTATGTGACGCATATTTGCCTTACTATTTTGCAGAAAAGATCCCTTTTATTCTAGCTGCTAGGGCATAATGGGAGTTGTGGTTCTTCTACAGGTATGTTGTCTGAAGCCTGCCCTACAGTATATGGACAGACCATTGTGAAGGACAGTTAGAGGTCCCTGCAGATCTGTCCTGTACATGTAGGACGGCAATACGTTTAATGGGGCAAGTTAAGGAACATCTTTGGTGTAATTAAAAAGCAGGAAATTGTAACAAAAAAACAATCTGCTAAAATCACTATTGCTATCACTTCTGCTAATGGGAGAGCCGCTTATCTGCCTGAAGAAGTGTTGTATTAGTCTTCCCCTCACTACATCATACTTACTGATATAAGCTGGCCATATGCCTTTAGAATTTCATTCAAAATGTTTTGTTTTCAGGACAGAAAGTAATTCCAAACTTTTACAGTCATCGCTAGAACAGGAGGTAAATTTAAAAATAGAGAAACCTGTTCAGGTGACATCTTTGTAAGATGGGAACTACCCTCACTTTGTAGAGATTTCTTCTCAATTCCTGTTGCATCTGCTGGACAGGAAGTGAAGGGAAAGACCCCCAATGATGCACAGACAGAAAAAAATTAACTGATGGGATTTGACCTTTGAAGAACACTCGAAACCCTTGTATGATGCTTCAATTTGATCCAACATGGAAAACATTCTTTCCTGATCTCCAAAGGCAATCAAGTATTGCCTGGATCAATATTCTATAATAATAGATATATTAATAATAACATCATGGCAATGTAATTATTTAATCATATTCTAGTAATTATAAAGTGGCTGATGTTACGTTACCTGACATTGATCACCTTGAATCTTTGATTTTATTCAATGATCTCATATGGTGATCCAGGTCACGTGATCTCATAAATAGTGTGAGAAAATATTGCTGGATATCTGGAGCTTGTGTGTGATTTGAATGTGTATGATGAGTATGGCCTAATGTGTACTTTTCTGCACGAATACAAAGGATATGTCATATGGTCAGTGATAGACCATATGGCCTTAGTGATGTTCTTCTTTAAGAGAATGCAGGGTTCTTTTTCATTTCTCTGTTCACATAACTTTGCACATAGCAGTAGATCTTCCCTGGTTTTCTATTTTGGATGAGGTCCTCTCTCTGGATGAGGTCCTCTACACACCTGCTGTTTTGTTGAAGCTCTTTCCTTTAGCAGTGACACCTCTTAAGACATGGCACAGGGCCTCAGTTGTCTCACCAGCATGCTGGTGTTGACCCTGTGGGTGGAGGATGCTTGTCACAAGTCATAGCCTGGCTCTGCAATCCATGTGTGTGTGTGTTCTTTATTTTTCAAATGAATGGAAACCTCTGGAGATTTCACTACCATGTATGACCTGGGTCCACCCTTTCTGCGAACCATCATCACAGGGGATGAGCCCTGCGGCAACTGATGGAATGGCGTTTACAAACTTTCCCGTGACTTCTTTCTGTTTCCCCGTCTGAAGAGTGTCATGAAAGGCGCATGTTTTGCGGACATGGCGGCAATCTAATAATATGTGACAGCGGTTCTGCGATCGGTTACTAAAGAGGCCTTTGCTGACAGCTTCCAGAAGCTTTAAGAATGTTGACAAAAGTGTGTTGTGAAGGAAGGCGATTATTTTGAAGGCCAATAAGGGTCGGTTCACACTACAACGACTTGGGATCCGACTTGTCAGCCCTCAAGTTGCCCCCAGTCGCTTGACATTGGGAATTGCATTATAGTCAATGAGAGCCGTCTTAATGTACACTACTGAAGTCGCTCCGACTTCATAAAAGGTTCCTGTACTACTTCAAGGCGACTTCTAGGCGACCTGTAACCATAGAATTCAATGGAAGTCGCCTCCAAGTCGGATCTCCATCTATATTGAAGCGACTTTACAGGAAAATAAATTTAGTTTACCCAGGCAAACCCCTCCCCCCCAGAGAGCTGATTATTCTGTGATTGGCCACAGCCAAAGTCAGCTGTCCTGGAGGCGACTTGAAGTCGCGTTGTAAGTTTCTTAAAGTCGCGCTGAAGTCGCGTTAAAGTCACCTTGCAAAGTCGTGCTGAAGTCATGTTGCCCCTGTGTGAAACTTAAGGTAATTTGTTTGTATCTTCAGTTTTGTTTGTTTTCTGATACTATTCACCAAGCTTTTTTGACACACCTCGTATATTGTAAATAACGTTTTATTTACTTGCCAGTAAAATATCCCTTGAGGCTGGGTTCACACTGGTGCGATGCAGAAACTACAGCAATTACTGTGCGGGTTCCCACATCGTATCTGACTTGCAGGCAGTTCACACGGCTCTCCGGCGAACCGCCGTGGGTGTCAATATAAAGTTACTGACACCACCAAATCGGTTTGCAGATCGCAGAGTGAACTGTAGAATTGGATGGAATCAGATTGCATTAGTCTGAACACCCAATGCGATCCGATTCCAGTGCAGGCCAAAAAAAGGGCCCTGTACCATATTGGTTCAAATGCGAGGCAATTTCACCCATGCAAACTGTGTGGATGAATTTGCATCGCACAGACACCGCATGTGATGTGCAAAGCAATGTGGTGCAAATCCAATGCGACGTCTTGCATCGCACCAGCATGAACCCAGCCTTAAAGAGGAACTCCAACCCCATTTAAACAGTTATACCAGCTGCTGCCTTCCCGTAAATAATGTTTTTTCTTTTCAGCAAGACCTAGCTTTTGGGAACCTGCCTAAAGGCTGATACACACTATGAGAAAATCAGGTGAACAATCGTCTGATTTTCCTCGTTGTTTCACAGCAAGTCGGAACCGAGGAAGAAAATAATGTACGAAAATTCCCATATGACAAAGGCTTTTTTTTATTGTTTATTGTTTCTGATCATGCGCAGTCTTTTGTTTCAGATTTTTCTCATACGAAAACGGTAAACGAAAATTGTTCTGTTCACGTACGAGAACATTTTTGTAGTTTATCCCTTAGGAAATTTACTTTTGCAAAGTCTAATTCGAATGTTGAAAGTTGCGTACACACTATACCAAAATCGAACGATCATGCCTTGTACGGATTTTACTTCAGATTTTCCCACAGTGTGTACCCCCCTTTAGATTTCCATTTTCATAGACTGGTAACACAGGGTCTCTTGCAGCAGACTTCTTTTCAATTGTTATATCAAATTTCCATTAATCACTTGCTGTGTCTGTAGTCACTGGGGAGATATTCTCTTGCTTTCTGTGTGGTCACTGAGAGAAGAAAAATCTTTTTACCAGAGGCACAGATAGTAGTAAATCTTTCTTTTTTTTCAGTAGAGAGGGGAAGAATGAGGACCTGTCAGGTTCTCTTTGTTCAGATGGTTTTTAGGCTGCAATTCATATAGTGTGTGACCAGCAAACAGTGTGCAGGTGAAATGAACAAACAGATGGCACCATTCAATGTCCAGCTATCACAAGACATACACTCTTATGCCTCATACACACAATCGGACATTCCTACAACAAAATCCATGTTTTTTTACCGATGGATTTTGGCTCAAACTTGTCTTGCATACACACGTTCCCACAAAGTTGGTTGGAAATTCCGAACGTCAAGAACGCGGTGACGTACAACACGAATGACGGGACTAGAAAAGGGAAGTTCAATAGCCAGTGCGCTCCTTCTGCTAATCTCGTGTTAGTAGAAGTTTGGTGAGAGACGATTCGCGCTTTTCCGACTCGTGCTTTTCCGATCGTTACTGCTCTTCAGTTTGTGCTTGTGGGTTCGTATCTGTTCTTCAGTGCGTGTAGTCAGTTCACATTTGTTTGTCAGTGCGTATTATTATTATAGTACGTATTTGATTCACAGTGCGCTCTTGTCCGCTCGCTTCTGATTTTCAGCTCGCTCTTCTCAGGCCTTGCTGTTTTTCACTGCTTTCTGTTAGTTCGTTCTGACCAGCCGACCATTTTGAATCCATGTTGCGGGTACATACTCGTCATAGAGTTCATGCTGTGCAGGGGCTTGGTGTTGGGGTTCTTACTTTGACCCAAGTCCAGTCCATGAACAGGGCGAGGAGGAGTTCATGGACGAAGAATTGGTTGCTCCAGCGTGACCAATTCTCTCATATACCTTTGTTGCGGGAGATCCAGGAGAATAATCCTGATGATTTCAGGAATTATCTCCGGATGATGGCTCCTATTTTTCACCGTTTGTTGGCTTTGGTGTCCCCTTATATTACGAAGCAGGACACCTGCATGCTACAAGCCATCACTCCCGAGCAAAGGCTAGTCGCCACATTACAGTACTTGGCGACGGGGAGAAGTCTACAGGACCTCAAGTTCTCGACAGGCATCTCCCCCCAGTCTCTGGGGATCATTATTCCAGAGACCTGTTCTGCCATCATTCAGGTCCTGCAAAAGGACTATATTAAGGTAAGTTTTCTCCTTTAACATCACATTATATGTATTTCATGTTTGTTAATGTATTGTATTTCTTTCATCATTCCCTAATTACCATGATTGTAATATGCTGTGAATGTCCTCTTTGTCCTCATGCATGCTGGAAGTTTTTAATGCTCTTTTTTTGTCCTTCATGCATATTTGCCTTCACTAACCTTCCCAGCATGCTATCCTGGGCCCATACACACCTAGCCTAGTCACTTAACAATGTATTTTGTCAGCTCCATAGTAGCTCCTAAACACCCCTAAAATGTGTACAAATGTTATTTGTGTGCTTAAATTCATGCAGCGTGCCAGAGGCTTTTTGGGTCCCAAAATCATTTGGAACCCTCCCTCCCCCCAACTGCTAACTCAACCGATACCAATCCTCTATCTGCTAACTTTGCCAAACCCATACACACTATATCCACCTCTTTTGTGGTCATATTTATGGATGAATTCCCCAAAGCATGTAAGGAAAAGGGCCTGCCTGAATACTTTCAAACGGTAATGTTTAAAGTTTTTTTCTCCTATTATCTTGATAGGTAATTGCAGAATGTAAAAATGTGCTTCAATTAGGACAGTGTGTATTTATATTTTTGTATTATGACACTTCTTACCTGGCCAGTGGGCTGCCAATATTGTAAGTAAGGAAGGGCTGGCCAAAGTAAAACACATTATTTATGCATTCAGCTCTCAATGAAGTGGAGAGGGTTACCTATCCAAAACATCTCCCCCCTAAAATTTTTACAATGGGCCATCAGAGGGGGGGGGGGGGGGGTCTGATAAGTGGACCTTATACTTTTGTCTTTAAATACTCCTTCAAATAAATGTTATACTGATGTTGGCCAAGAATGTATGTGTCTATTCTGCTTGCAATGTTTATGTGCAAAATGACCAATTTTTTTTTCTTGTTTGACTCCACAGTTTCTTTCAATGCCACAGGAATAGCAGACTGTGGCATCCCACTTTGCTGTTTGTTGATCATTGGGACTTTCCCAGCTGTGAAGGGGCAATTGATGGGAAACACGTCCACATAGTCCCACCCTCCAACTTGGGGTCATACTATTACAACTATAAGGGGTTTAATAGTATTGTGATGTTGGCGGTGGTGTCGGCGACATATAAGTTCCTCTATTTGGACGTGGGGAAGAATGGCCGGATGTCGAAGTCATCGCCCAGACCGAGTTCTACAGTCGTCTCCAGAGTGGTGGGTTGGGATTGCCACCCCCGGAAGAGAACGTGAAAGGACTCCCGCTTGTGTTTGTTGCCGATGAAGCATTTAGGCTGGGTGCACACCTGATGCGGCCGTTCCCGATGAGGACCCTCACCCCGGAGCAGAGGGTTTTTAATTACTGGCTGGCCAGAGCCAGTCGAGTGGTGGAGACTGCTTTCGGGATAATGGCCAGCCGGTTCCGCCTATTCTTCACTGCAATTAATATGGTGGAATATAAACTTAATCACATAATTCTTGCCTGCTGCATTTTACATAACTTTTTGCGCAAAAATGCAGCAAACTATGTGGCCTCAGTTGGGCCTAAGGCCGGATTATTACCGGATCCAACATTGACGGCTCTTGAAGCTGGCCGTCCTGGCTTGACCCCCAAAGCGCCCGTGAAGTTCACCAAAAGTATCTAGAGTACTTTGTGGGTAGGGGGGCCATTGATATGCCACCAAATGTCTGAGACATTTTTTAAATAAATATCTTTTTGAAACAGAACTAAAATTTCATTTGATTTACTGCTTGGGTTTCTTTTAGCTGTCTCCTAGGTTCTCCAATGGGCTTTTTTTTGGCCTTTTTCTTCAATAGTGCAAAGGTAATTTATTTGATACATGAGGTGACAATCTTTTCTTCAGCGTAATATTATGTTGTGGGTCTGCTACACACACACCTTGTTTTGGTTGTTAAAGAGGAGTTCCACCCAGAGGGTCCATTAAAAAAAATAAATAAATAAAAGTCAGCAGCTACAAATACTGCAGCTGCTGACTTTTAATTGGACACTTACCTGTACCTGGGTCCAGCGATGCGGGGGATCGAAGCCCCGCTCGTCCCCCCCCTCCGCTCGTCGGCGCCGGCATTTCAACTGTGGGCGCCGGGCTGTGGCTTCACAGCCTGGCACCCACTGTGCATGCACGATCGGCGCCGCGCGCCGTGATTGGCCGCTCAATCACCTGGGACCTGTAATGGGTCCCAGATGATTGACAGGAGGGAGGGAGCAGAGCTGAGCCCTTCCTGCGCTGAGGGGGGAGTGATGTCACCAGCCCAGGCAAAGGAAGATTCAGACTACGAGGGACCACCTAGCAACAGGCATTTAGAGGTAAGTAAAAAAAAAAAAAAATATCCAAACTTTTTTTGTTTTTGTTTTTTTAGAATTTTTCAGGTATTTTTGTTTTTTTGGGTGGAACCCCACTTTAATGTCTGTAATGCATTAATGATAAAAATATCATTATTTTCAGCACCATGAATGAGATTTGTGGATTCGCAAAAATGGGTTGATTGTGGCAAATTATAAACCACTGTGGGTGTTATTTACTAAAGGCAAAGTGGATTTGCCTTTAGTAAAAAACCCCAATTGCCACTGTAAACACCAACTTACTCCAAAAACTGCTATTGAGCATTGAAAGAAGAAGCCACACATTGTTCTGTAGAAAACATTTTATCCAAAGCACATTCACATGTGCGTTTAGAAAAGGGTTTTTGAATAAACGAACATCTTTGGTGTTTAACATTTTTTTTTGTCACATTAGAAATAGCCTTTTTTTTTGGTTAAAGAGGCATGTTTCAAAACATAACATACACAACTCAGGAACTTACAAAGTTCAACTTTGATAAATTGAAGGAAATATGAGACATTAGTATGTCCAAACTGTGTTGATGTTGGCTTCATCAGATGGGGTGATGTCACCCCTGTAAAAGCCAAATTTTGAAGATACACACAAATTGGGATTCAAAATGAGGATTTCCCTCTTGATCCCATGCCTAATGTCAACATATGCTAGCTCCCATCATGGGGGATCAATGGACGTGTTTTGGGGGTACAACCCCTTCCTCTCAGCTACTTGAGTTGCGAGGAAGGGGTTGCACCCACAAACGCGTACATTGATTTCCCGTCATGGCAGATGGCACATGTTGACACACTGTGCGCATCGTCAAAATTTGGCGTTTTAAAATACTTTCAAACTTGTTTATAAAAGCAAATATATACGATAAAACGGTAACATTTTTGTGTGTTTTAGATTCTCCCTAAAACATCAATAAAGTTCTTCATTTTTTTTGAACATCATTGATGTTTTCCTTTTATATTTTCTAAATCATGATTGCACCCCATTATCTCCCCGACGAGGATCTGGGCACTTTCACTTGTGAAATGAGATTCTTCTTCCACAACATCCACATCACCTAAAAGAAAAAAACACACCATGTATTATAAATATGCAGGCATCCATCTATTATCTGAAGCTGTGGTCTCAGACACTCACCTGTTGTGTGACAATTTCGCCCACTTCATAAACGTCTCCCTCCTCATCCTCTGCTTGTGTTTTGGTGACTTCCCCTTCTTTAGGAGGTGTGGGGTCTCTGGTGTCCTCAGATGTCCGTAGTCTTTTCTCCCCTATGTGAATAAAAAAAAGGTATACTTAGCACACAGATATTTGAGGTCAGAAATAGGAATATGAAACATTGCTTGGAAGTGTCGTACAATTGTATGTTTTGGCAGAGTTCCAAGCTGAAGACATTTTTAGTTCCTTTCTAAGGCGGGAATACTTACCTTTTTTGTACAAGTTTCACACATGGAGATACCCCTAGTATCCACTGGAGCACCTGTGTGGAACACCCTAAAAAGTTTGTTCTGGTGTTCCACACTAGTGCTCCTGCATCCAGATGTGTAAACAGCTGCTGAGTGTCCTCTCCTTACACTGAATAAAGTTTGGATTTCATTCTAGTTACAAACCCATCTAGACAACGATGTCATAAACTTCTTTGAATAAATAGGCATGACCAAATGTAGTTAACCTGCATCTGCCGAAAACATTGTATTAGTGGGCGAACAAACGATGTTTCCTACGAACGATTACTGTGCCCACGAACATGAAAGTTGCCATTTTAAACTGTACAACAGTAAAGAAAAGCACATGAGCAGCATGCAAGTAATACTAATAATAGAAACACACAACAAATACTTACTTTTTAGAAGTAGTTTCCGGATCTTTCTGTACTGATCCTGCTCCCTCAATTTGAGGTCTGACCATTGTTTCCTCAGTTGATCCTTGGTTCACCGTACCCCAAAATTCTTCTGCAGACTTTTCACAGCTTTAGTCATGATCTTGGCCTTTCTCACATTTGGGTTGGGGTAAGGTCCATGCTTCCCGTCATAGTCGGCCCTCTTCAAGATGTCCACCATCTCTATAAAAGACATATTTGAGGCCTTAAATCTTCTCCGGGATTGGGACGTTCGTGGCTCCGGGCTTTCCTCATTGCTGCTCTCCTCTGCGTGCACCTGCTGTGTCTCCGCCATGTTCTCTACCCACTGCACTGAAAAAGAAGGGGCGGAGAATACACTAGAATAAACGTCAGGTGTAGGCAGAGTTTCACACATGTGCAGTGCATATAAAGCACAACACGCGTGCGTCGTACGTACGATCTGTGAGCAGAGGACGGAGCATCGGAAGCGACGATCGTTATAAAAAAGGTACAATTTTTACTTGGTGCATCAATGGCCTATACTGCTTAGATTGAGGCCTATATTGGGTCAAGATTAGGAGAGTTTCACCTGACATTTGGGTTTTTCTTGTGTTGTGTCTTGCAGAGAAAATAGAATATAAAAATATTCATAGATAAGTACAGGGAGCTGCCCTGTATGTGGCAGGTCAAACACCCGCATTACAATAACAAAATAAAGAGGCAGGCAGTGCTGGAGAAACTGCTGGAGTTGGTGAAGCCGCAGGTCCCCACGGCAGACATCAACTATTTAAAAAAAAAAATTGGTGGCCTGAGGAGCACATATAATTGTGAGCGTACTAAGGTCCAGAAATCCATGAGATCAGGAGCCGCAGCAGATGACATTTATATCCCCAGGCTGTGGTACTATGACAGACTTCATTTTGTGGCAGACCAGACTGAAGTCAGGGAATCCCTCTCAACCCTTCCTTCCACTCTTCCTTACATGCATCCTTCCACCCCAGCTGAGGCTTCCGACACCCACCCTGGGTCTTCCAGGAGGAAGAAGTGGAGGAGCCCAGCTTCAGCCAGGTATAGCATTGTTCAACATATTTCTTGTCGTAAAATAAATTATGTGAAGTAGATGTTATTATTGATCACTAATTGCTGATTTAATAAAGTGTTTTACATATTAATAGACAGTAGTAGCCAAAAAGCTTTGGGACAAGAATGAAAAATGCTGGGGCCAGAATGATAGTCTGTTCTATTTGTTAACATTCAATTTGCAACAGTCATGAGCTGAAAATTGTGTGTGATTGATGACCAAAAAAATAAAACTATGCCCCTTTTTCTTACACAGGAAAGCCTCAGCCAGGAGGAGGCTGTGGAATGTGGCAGCCAGGAGGAGGCTGTGGAATGTGGCAGCCAGGAGGAGGCAGGGGTTAGTGGCAGCCAGGAGGTGGCAGGGGTTAGTGGCAGCCAGGAGGTGGCGGGGCCCAGTAGCCTGACACAATCTCAGGTCCCTCCCCTCCACCTTCCACAAGAAAGGGAAGGGGAGTAATGTGGAGGAGGCAGCACTCAGGCTGATTAGGGAGGCTAATGCTGCCCTTAGAACCCCCCTCAATCCTCAAGAGGCCTTTGCCTCCATGGCTGCCTGCAAAATGCAGGACATGGAGGAGGGCCAACGCCTCATGTGTGAGGAAATCATTTATCTCGCATTAAATGTGGGATTGAGGGGCCAACTCACACCCAAAACCCACCTGTGTGAGTTGGACCATCCTCCTCTTCCTCCTCCACTTCCTGCCACACCTCCAACACCACAGCCACAGCCTGGAAACAAGCATGTAAGGAGGACAAGAAAGTGATGGCCTGGGTTCAGTCTGGTCTGGTAAAAGATGCAGGCTGTTGTATGACCACAGCCTGGGGACATAGATGTCATCTGCTGTTGTTCCTGATCTCTTGGAGTCCTGGACCCGATTGTGCTCACTATTATATGGACTCCTCAGGCCACCAATTTTGGCTGGCAAATAATTGATGTGTGCCCTGGAGTACAAAGGCTTCGCCGATTTCAGCAGTTTCTCTAGCGTTGCCTTCCTCTTTATTTTGTTATGACCCATAATAAATGGATATTTTTTTTTCACAAATACTTGCCTATGTGTTTTACTTCAAAAAGGACAGTTTGTTTGTGAGTAGGCAGGTACATTTCCAAGATACGATGTCAAATTAACAAGGGACACCAACACCACACAACCTCCTTGAGATTAAAAAATACAAGATAATAATGGTGTTGTGGTAACTTGACACACAAAACAAGAAAAAATATTAGGGAGATCACTAAAAAAAAAAAAAAAGGAGATCTTAATTAACCCCCCCCCCCAACAAAAAAAATCACTATAAAAACAAAAACAAAAAATTATTCTGGCGATCACGAGAAATAATAAAGAAATCAATTTGTGAGAACTCTGTGTGAATATGAGCAGCAAAACAACTTCATTCTTCTAGCATTCTAAAGAAGAAGAGAATGCGCTGCATCAAACTATTAAAAAAATGACAGCGAGACGACTGTGCTATCTCCTAACTACTAATTACTAACGGTACTTTTACCAGACCTAGCGCTTCCGGCTCATAATTTATTCTGAGCATGCGTGGCACTTTGTGTGTCAGAATTGAGTACACACGATCGAAATTTACGCGAACGGATTTTACTGTCGCAAAATTTGAGGTCCAGATCTCAACTTTTGTGCAACGGAAATTCCGATGGAAAATGTCCGATGGAGCCTACACACGGTCGGAATTCCCTTCAAAAGGCTCCCATTGAACAAAATCCGACCGTGTGTACGGGGCATAAGGATTGCTGGTGACCTTTGTATTGTTACAGGTTTTTATTGCAGTCAGTGTCTTCACCGAAGAGATGCTTTCATTTCCTCTTTAGTCATTGGGACAGGAAGTGATGTCAAATTGCAAAGGTTATAACCCCTCCACACTATATCCAAAACCAAAAACAAATACTTTTGACAGAAGTTAGGCTTTAAACGGTTTTGCTTCAGTAGATAAACAAAGAGAGATGATGAAATACTTACCTTCATTGGTAAGTATGCAGTGTCACGCTTATATTGCTCATGTGTTTAAAAGCCTGGGCACTTGGTCACATGATATTTCCTAAGACTGGGCAGGGACCAAATGCCAAGACCTAGTTGCATTGAGGTCCACTTTAAGAGGACCTGTACATTATAAATACTAGGCAAAGTAACATTTTAACTTTTCAGGAAAGGATTTTATTATATCGAATGAGGGACCACTGGACGGTGCAATGGACACCCATTAACCCTATTAAACCAGTGCCAAGTCCAAAAATCAATAGATCTATAAATCATAGACAGGTTTGAACCAACTTTATAGGCACAACTTGGACAATTAAGTAAAATACAAAATGTGTATTGATACAGAATATACAAGATTGACATTTAAAAAACAACTACTTTTAAAAACACAGTAGCATTGAGCACCATTTGGTGAGGGCAATTTGGTAAAGGCCTTTTAAAGGGATGGTGGAACCCTCTACTGTTTGAATATTGTATCTCCCATTGAGGTTATATCATCATACATCTTTACTTATTCTGGGTTACCATCGCTCTTATTAAATGGTGTTCAATGCTACTATGTTGTTAAATGTAGTTGTTTTTTAAATTTCAATCTTTTATATTCTGTATCAATAAAAAGAAAATATATTTTACCTAATTGTTCAAGTTGTGCCTATAAAGACCATGAACGATGGTTCAGACCTGCAATTGTAAAAAATTGAAAACTAGTGGGACTTTGAGGCTGGGTTCACATATGAGCAGGCAGCGGCTCACAGTAGGAGTCCGGTGCGTCCTGGTTGACCATTTCAGGTCCGATTTCAGCCTGAATTTTTGGCGGAATTCAGATCTGAAACGGACCAAAAAGACGCACAGGAGCCACTGTGAACCAGCTCCTTTTTTTTTTTAATGAAGTATTTGTTTATTGAATTTTCCATAAAAAACATTAATGCCGCGTACACATGGTCGGACTTTTCAACGGACGCTGACGGACCAAATCCGGCGGACAATCCGATCGTGTGTGGGCTTCACTAGACCTTCAGCGGATTTTTCCAGTCGCAAATCTGACGGACTTTAGATTTGGAACATGCTTCAAATCTTTACGTCGTAACTCCGCAGGACCCAGAAATCCGCTCATCTGTATGCTAGTCCGACGGACAAAAACCGACGCTAGGGCAGCTATTGGCTACTGGCTAGCTTCCTTATTTTAGTCCGGTGTACGTCATCACATACGAATCCGTTGGACTTTTGTGTGATCGTATGTAGTTAAGTCCGTTCGTTAGTAAGTTCGCCGCAAGTCCGCCAAAAGTCTGTCGAAAGTCTTTCGGACGGGCTGTCAGACTTTGTAGCCGAAAAGTCCGACCGTGTGTACGCGGCATAAGAGACACTTTTCAAAAGGGTACATCAGGAATACAATGAGTGTTATAGAACTTCTGACCCTACCTGGCCAACCTACTAATATATCAGAATCAGAACCCCCAATTCCCAAACGGGGGGGGGGGGGGGCGATGTCATACAGTGGGTTCTCAATATTGCTTACTAGGGTCCATGTAGGATCCCTTGCTTCAACAGTATGGTTTTAAAAGGAGGAAAACTTTCAAACTCAATTAGCAACCAAATTTGTCTCTCATACTGACACATTGACACATACACTCACGCACACACATGCCTTGCTACCCCTCCCCAGCCACCCGAGGGCCCCAATCTGAACACATGCTAGGTACAAATATAGTGTTATAAACATGAGTCCGCTACCCACTACTGTTGGTATGGTGGAGTTTTCTCCAAAAGGAATCAGCAATATCCAGCCATGGCTGTCAGATCTTGAAGAACTTTTTAGAGCAGACTCTGCCATGGTAAATGAGCTTGAAAATGGGCAATACTTTATTCACCTTGCGGTAAAAGGTTTGTACAGTATATCTGGGGCCACAGCATTTTTCCATTGTAACAGAATTAATTTCCTGGCATAGAATAACAATATACGTACAAGGCTACGAGCGTGAGCCCTGTGGATAAAGTCATTTAACACACCAAGTAAACCAACTTCAGGAGTATGAGGTTCAGGTAAATGTAAAGTGTTGTCAAAAAAAGAAAATAAGTCCTTCCAATATACTGACAAGGCAGGGCAAGATCAAAACATGTGTAAGTACTCAGCTTCCGTATGCCCACATCTGGGACAGCAGGATGCAGAGTCAAAGCCCATGTGGGCCAATCTGGAAGGAGTGTAATGCAACTGGTGTATAAATTTGAACTGTGTATAGCGATCATTAGAACTTATAAGGTCCTGGAAGCAGATTTCAGAGGCCTCCTCCCACACCTCCTTGGACAGCCCAGGAATCAGAATCTCCCATTTCCGTTGAGCCAGCTGAAAGGGATTGACCCCAGCTGCCTGAAAACATGAATAAACTGTAGTGACTAGTTTCTCAATGTCTGGATAGGACAACAGCAGCTCCAAAGGGGATTCTGAGAGCTCCTGGGTCAAACCGGCAAACTGTGCCCAGAAGGCATGATGCAACAAAAGATATTTAAAAAATAATTTATTAGTCACTCCACACCTGGCCTTCAACTTATCAAAGGAAGCAAAAATGTTATGAACAAAAATGTGAGAGATATGGGTGACCCTTAGTCGTGTCCACCACAGGGAGTCTGGGTGGCCCAGGAGCTCTGAGAAATTGTAATTTTGCCACAGGGGGGCATTAGGAGACACCCCTCCCGAAGTTGTCAGCGCTCTAGTACCCTCATGCCATGCAAGCCAGCTAACCTCTATTGGAGAGCAGCGTTTAGGTATCGACCTGTGTAGTGCATCCACAGCTGAGGCCCTAGAACCATAGAGTGCAGTCAGCAGAGTGGTGGAGGGAGATGAGGAGGTCTCCGGGAACAATTCATAGACGTAGGAAATGGATTAAGACACTGGAAGCTGGACTGGCCGTGATATTTCACCGGGAGGCCACCAAACAGCGCCCCCAAAGAGGGGAAAGAGAAAAGACGCAGCACCACCCCCACTCAAGATTACCAGCCTAGATAGTATGTGTATAAAATCCCAATGGAAGGCAACGGTGGACAGCTGCATCAGAAGTATATAGATCTGCAAAATATCCCTAATGCAGACTCTCTTGGTCACTCAAAAAAGAATCCTCAGAGATGGTGTCCTTGCACGGATGGCCTAATGTTTTTAAACTCCCCAGCTTTATAGCTTTTAGGAATTGCATAATAAAGATTTCTTTTAATTAATGACCGTGTGCTGATAATACTGAGAGGAGGTTCAACACATTTAAAGTCTCACTAGTTTTCCCTTTTTTACAATTGTTCTTTTTCTGGGATGTGGCGTGTAGACTTGGTCAACCAGGACCCTATGCATTCAAACCTGTCTATGATTTATATAACTGTTCAGGGAAGATAAGGGAGTGGTGCTGACTATGAGCCTGTGTCCCCCAGTGCTGTCACATTTGGGGGGGGGGGGGACAAAATATTGGGCTTGGTAAGTCAGCTTACAGAAGAATATAGGAGGCTTGAAACAATTTGGGGCAAAGGAGAACCACTGGAACAGTAATTACACACTACTCATGGTCACTCTTGCCCCAGTATTGGTGAAGCTCAATTTAATCCTACTTCTTCACATCCAAACGCCCACAACAACCTATGATTCCTCAATGTCCTCTGTCGACAGAGCCAGAAAACAAACATTAGCATTTCCCAAACCTGCAATTATTTTTATTATGCATTACTACCTCATTTCCCAGCACTTCATTAAAGAGCTAGCTGTCTAAATATCATTGCTGCCACTCTCACTGCCTGAAACATGAGACTGTTGGGGCTGCAGAGACAAGAGCTGGAAAATGAACTGCGCCAACTCGTTCCAAAATTCAACAGCCAATGCCGGCATCTGCATTGGTAGGGCAGCCATCTGAATGGTAATGACCCGGAAAGTCCAGGTTGTGACACTTGTGCCCAGGTTTCTGTCCTGTTAGTCTGATCTGATCTAGTGTGCGGGTACAGGGCCGTTTTTAAGGCAGGGCAAAAGGGGCAGCTGCCCTGGGCCCTGTCATTGTTGTGGGGCCCAAAGCAGCTGCCTCATACTTGCCAACTATCCTGGTTTAAATTCCCTCATCCCTTGAGGTTTTAGTCCTGTGCTGTGTCCCAATATCTCAGTGTGAAGTGCTGCTACTAATGCTGCCCAGCTCTGCCCTATTGTTGTGTAAAGATGACTCACCTTCAGACCCTGTGTTTACATGTAAATTACTGGCATTCATATGTAAATAGGGGCGGCCAGTGGCATCGATATGTATATTATGCCCCCCTGAGGTCATATCCACAGTAATCTCCAGCAACCAATCAACAAGCAGAAATCATGTGCTGTAACCTCTAGCAACTAATCAGTGAGCCGTAATGTGTGCTGTAACCTCTAGCAACCAGTCAGTGAGCAGTAATGATACACTGTAACCTCTGGCAACCAATCGCAATAGCTGCCTGATCTGATTCAGTAAACTGATTCTGAGTCTAGCTGCTATTTATTTTATGTCTCAGAGCAGGTGGAGAGCAAAACTGCATGGGGGGGCCCCAAGAAAAGTTTTGCCCAGGGTCCAATCAATATTAAAGACGGCCCTGTGCGGGTATGATGGGTATTTAAAGGCAGCTTTTAAATACTGCATATTGTGGTGGTCATTGCTGAGCAGTGTCTTTTGTGCCATGGCCAAGAAGCTGAACTAAAATTGTAATAAGGTTTACAGCGCCTGCATCTGTCTGAAGAATATTCACACACCATGAGTGGCAGCCTCACATAAGACCAGTGTATGGCACTCCTGGTGATGTGGCTAGGGCCGTCTTTAGTATTGATTGGATCCTGGGCAAAAATTTTCTTGGCCCCCCCCCCCATTCAATTTCACTCTCCACCTGCTCTGAGACATACAATAAATAGCAGCTAGACTTAAAATCAGTTTACTGTATCTGATCAGGCAGCAATTGTGATTGGTTGCCAGCGGTTACAGCATAACATTACTGCCTACTGACTGGTTGCTAGAGGTTACAGCACACATTACGGCTCACTGATTAGTTGCTAGAGGTTACAGCAAATGATTTCTGCTTGTTAATTGGTTGCTAGAGATTACTGTACAGTAATACTGCTCACTGATTGGTTGCTAGAGGTTACAGCAGGGGAGGGGAGCATGATATACATATGAATGTCGCCTTTATTTACATATCAATGCCGCCGGACGTAGCTATTTACTTAGTAATGCCGCCGCTATTTACATATGAATGCTGGTTATTTACATGTAAACACAGGGTCTACAGGTGAGTCATCTGTACACAACAATAGGGCAGGTCTGGGCAGCATTAGTAGCAGCACTTCACACTGAGATATCAGGACACAGCACAGGACTAAAACTTCAAGGGACAAGGGAATTTAAACTGGGATAGTTGGCAAGTATGAGGCAGCTACTTTGGGCCCCACAACAATGACAGGACCCAGGGCAGCTGCCCCTTTGCCCTGCCTTAAAGACAGCCCTGGATGTGGCCAATGTATGGTAAATATTTCCCGGCAAGCTTCACCGTGGGAGAACGGCTGCAGAACGCTTAGACATCTCTCTCTGCTCTCCTGCGACCTCCGCACCATTAAGTTACAACATTCATGTGCAGGCTGGCCGGTCGCCAAACACAACAGCCAATTTATTAAACTCCCTTCCTTTCCCGCCTACTGACACTATGCAAGAAGAGTGCTGGTCTAATTAACAAGCAGGATATGTTTTGCTGAGATTAGCTGCTTAAAATCATTCAAGCGGTTAAATACACTTTTAAAGGTTATTTTAACTAACTTCTATGATTAGCCAGCTGTAATTAATAATGTGATATATTTATTGTATTGTACATTTTTGTGCTTGGTATTTTTTTTTTAAAAGCATGTTTCTGTTTATAGTGTGCAATGATATACACTCACCGGCCACTTTATTAGGTACACCTTGCTAGTACTGGGTTGGACCCCCTTTTGCCCTCAGAACTGCCTTAATTTTTTGTAGCATAGATTCAACAGGGTGTTGGAAACATTCCCCAGAGATTTTGCTCCATACTGACATGATAGTATCGCTCAGTTGCTGCATGTTTGTCGGCTGCACATCCATGATGCAAATCTCCCGTTCCACCACATCCTAAAGGTGCTCTATTGGATTGAGATCTGGTGACAGTGGGGGCCATTGGAGTACAATGAATTCATTGTCATGCATTGTGGCGCATTATCCTGCTGGAATTAGCCATCAGAAGATGGGGACACTGTAGTCATAAAGGGATGGACATGGTCAGCAACAATACTCAGGTAGGCCGTGGCGTTTAGACGATGCTCAATTGGTACTAAAGGGCCCAAAGTGTGCCAAGAAAATATCCTCCACATCATTACACCACCAGCCTGAACCATTGATACAAGGCAGGATGGATCCATGCTTTCATGTTGTTTACGCCAAATTCTGACCCTACATCTGAATGTCGCAGCTGAAATCGAGACTCATCAGACCAGGCAACATTTTTCCAATCTTCTATTGTGCAATTTTGGTGAGACTGTGTGAATTGTAGTCTCGGTTTCATGTTCTTAGCTGACAGGAGTGGCACCTGGAGTGGTCTTCTGCTGCTGTAGCCCATCTGCTTTAAGGTTCGATGTGTTGTGCATTCAGAGATGGTATTCTGCATACCTTGGTTGTAACGAGTGGTTATTTGAGTTACTATCTGCCTTTCTATCATCTCAAACCAGTCTGCCCAGTCTCCGCTGACCTCTGACATTAACAAGGCATTTTCATCCACACAACTGCCACTCACTGGATATTTTCTCTTTTTTGGACCATTCTCTGTAAACCCTAGAGATGGTTGTGTGTGAAAATCCCAGTAGATCAGCAGTTTTTGAAATACTCAGACCAGCCCGTCTGACACCAACAACCATGCCCCGTTCAAAGTCACTTAAATCCCCTTTCTTACCCATTCTGATGCTTGGTTTGAACTTCAGCAAATTGTCTTCACCACGTCTAGATAAATAAATGCATTGAGTTGCTGTCATGTGATTGGCTGATTAGCAATTTGTGTTACCAAGGAATTGAACAGGTGTACCTAATAAAGTGGCCGGTGAGAGTTTGTACACGTATTACAAGATTAGTAGTACAGAAAGGTGTTTGGGCTTTTCTTTTCTTTAGTAAGGATAATCATATCTGCCGAGGTTCGATCCGCTAAGGGCTCAGCAAATCTTGTTTGAAATTCAGCGATCCTGAACTAAGTGGCAAATCCAATTTTTAAGACTAATAGAAAAACTACTGTCATAAAGTGCACTAGACGCTGGGCACTGCCACGGGAAACGTGTACCAATGAAGCAGGGACAAAGTCTTTTATTGCAGCCACAAAGGCAACAATAAAAATACATAAACCCTGCTAACCACTTCAGCCCCATAGGACATACCAGTACATCCTCCAGTTAAAGTGGTTATATCAGGATGATGGCCCGGTGCCAGAATATTTAGCCAGTGATACTCTATATACAACCATTTTATCACATCTACAGTTTAACCAAAAATAGAGATCCTAGCAACATAAAAGAAAAAAAAAACAATAAACCCCTGAAATAAATAAAACCCCCCAAAAACACACATATTTTTTTAGACGGAAGCACAGCAGGGAAAAAAAGCTTGCTATGAATGAAACAACATGACCTCCAGCCCACCACAAAATAAAATGTAAGAGAAAATGCCCCCCCCCCCCTCCAAAAAAAGGCAGCAAAGGGGTTTATTGCTCAGAAATGTAGCAATCACACCTAAAGCGATATTAAAGTCTTGTTTTCTTTTCTTTAAATAACAAACATGTTATACTTACCTGATCTGTGCAGTGATTTTGCAGAGAGCAGCCCAGATCCCCCTCTTCTAGGTTCCCTCGTCAGAACTCCTGTCCCCTCCCTCCTGCCGAGAGCCCCACAGCGAGCAGCTTGCTCTGGGGGCACCCAAGCAGACGAGCTCCCGAGCCGCAGCTCTGTGTATCCATTCACACGAGGACCCGCAGCTTGGCCCCCTCTGTCAACTGCTCAATGGCTCCTGCTGCTGCCAAAAGCCAATCGGAAATGCGAATCCCCAGAGAGGCAAGGCTCTCGTGGACATCGCTGGATTGAGAGGGGGCTCAGGTAAGTAACAGGGAGGGCTGCTGCACACAGGTTTTTAAATACTTCCTTGTGACTTTACAACCACTTTAAAGTACAGTATCCCAACTGATCCTATTCTCACCTTATGTAGTTTGTCAGCTTTCTCTACAGCAACTTCCAAAACAAAGATTCTTTTATAGCGATAGAGCCCCTTAATTGGCCCTTCTAAGCCTGATGGCCATAGTTCAAAAGCCATACAGCCCATTATGGTTGAAAAGAATTCCCATGCCAATCTGCATATAAATTTACCCAGACCAAGCAAACCCAAACCTCATCCTTCTTGTACCATCCAGCTCTATCAATCCCTGGGTGACTAGGCACTGATTGTTTTCTGCTAAAAAAAGAGAAAGGTATTGTCTTATGTCATACATATGCTTGGTTGATCAGATTGGAAGACCATTGTTGCCCACAAGTGGGATGAATGATTGACAAATGCCTTGTCATCTGAAATCCTCAATGAGCTGTCTGCATAATATTTGTGGCTTGCTTTAAATTGGAGCTTTTTCATCAATATTGCACAAGCTGAAATGAAAGCAGACCTTTGCCCCCAGATCACGTATGGCTCCCCACATTTCTGCCAGCTTCCGCAGTATGAATTGGTGTTTTCCTTTTTTTTGTCTGATTAATGCTTTTTCACACTTTATTCCTGGTCCCATCACCAGAGTGTTATTTTTCAGAGTGAGCGTAGTGTTTGTAGATTCTGTGGTTTATGCCCTGAACTTTATCCAGCAATTGGCCTCCATTTACCCTCTTGGAGGAGCTTGTACTGGTCCGGGACATTTCCACTGCAGGGGCTTGGCTATATATTTGAGGTGCAATCAGAGGAGGGTTAGTGGGGGCTAGGCAGGGGATAGTGGGCTCCCCAGCTCCTGTGGGGCAGTGGGTGTTAGGGTGGGTGTGGGTTTGGGGGGGGGGGGTGGGTTTGGGTGTCTCTGGGGTGTTAGGGTGGCTTGGGGGGTTTGATAGTGTGGGGTGGGCGGAAGGATCTGTGATGCAATATTTTACTTGTATGGCTGTTTAACAACAATCATCTTTTTGAAGAGATAGCCATGTGGGTATATGTTCCCTTTGTTTCTCTTTTTTTTTATGTATGTTTAGTTTTGGGTACACCCCACCAATACTGTATATGTGAAGGCACCTCTTCACTTGGGTATACATTTTGCTTAGGCTCCCTAGACCATTTTTTGCTTTGTATTTCCCATCACCATTCTCACCTAGGTGAGAATAACATGTCCCTGTTGCCTTAGCTTTCTGGGATCCCACGTCACCTATCCCAGGTGGCTGCAGGAGTATGAACTGACAGCGGCCGGTGGGTAGAGCTGTACCAAAATGAGTGCATAGACTGCCTGACAGCTACTGAGCGATACGGGTATTGTATTCTTTATATTCTTTACTTTGTATTTACATATAGAATTTAAATATAAGAAAATACAGTATTTAATTATAGTATATACTATAATATAAAATTATTAAAGCAATAGCAATAATATAAGTTATTTTTATTTATTATTATTATACAGGATTTATATAGCGGCAACAGTTTGTGCAGCACTTTACAATGTGAGGGCAGACATTACAGTTACAATACAATTCAATACAGGAGGAATCAGAGACCCTGCTCATTAGAGCTTACAATCTAGGAGAGAGGGTCAAGAGATACAAAAGGTAATAGCTGTGGGGTATAAGTAGGGTTGCCACCTGTCCGGTTTTGACCCAGACAGTCCGGGTTTGGACACATGTGCTAGAGTTTCAAGCTCCCTCAAACCCAGACACACATAGCAACAGTTCAACCGTCCTGTGACCAGTGGCCCCGGCCACAACATCTAGAGCGGCGCATCCTGATTCCAATGTTCAATATTACACTGCCACTGCCTGTGCGCTCCGAGCCCAGCTCAGCGATGGGCAGTGGGCGCCCTGTGATTGGCTGACTGGGTCACGTGCGGGTGGCGGACATGAGGGTCTGTGATTGGCCCGGTGGAGCTGGACTGTGGGTGATTGCGGCCGCCAGGAGTCTCGCCTCCCTGCCTGGCATGCGCTGTGTGTCTCCTCACTGCGGTCTCTTTCTCATCTTCCCTCTCACCCCCCTCTCTGTATGCCACCCTCCTTTGTCAGCTACTCCCCCTCTCTGTCGGCCACCCCCCCTCTCTGTCAGCCATCCCCCCCATTGTCAGCACCCCTCTCTCTGATACCCCCCCTCTGTCAGCCACCCCCCCCTCTGTCAGTACCCCCCTCTCTGTCAGCCACCCCCCCTCTGTCAGCCACCCCCCCTCTGTCAGCACCCCCCCCTCTATGTCAGCCACCCCCCTTCTCTGTCAGCTACCCCCCTCTCTGTCAGCCTACCCCCTCTATGTCAGGCCACCCCCTCTCTGTCAGCACCCCCCTCTCTGTCAGCACCCTCCTCTCTGTCAGCCACCTCCCTCTCTGTCAGCCACCTCAACCTACCCCCTCTTTGTCAGCCCCCCTCTATGTCAGCCCACCCCTGCAGCTACCCCCCTCTATGTCAGCCCACCCCCTCCTCTGTCAGCCACCCACCCCCTCTTTGTCAGCCCCTCTCTGTCAGCCCACCCCTTCTCTGTTAGGGCACCTCCTCAGTGTCACCCCCTCTATATCAGCACCCCCTCTATGTCAGGCCACCCCTCTTTATGTCAGGCTACCCCCTTTCTGTCAGCCACTCCCCTCTCTGTCAGCCAACCCGCTCTATGTCAGGCCACCCCCCTCTCTGTCAGCACCTCCTCTGTGTCAGCCCCCCCCCCTGTCAGGCCACCCCCTCTCTCTTACCTCCTTTCTCTCTCACCCCCTCCTTCTTTTAGCCCTCTGCTCTCTCTCTCACCCCACCCCCCCCCATCTCACACCCCCTCTCCCTCTCACCCCCCTCTCTCTTCTGCCTCCTCCCCCCTTTCTCTCACCCCCCTCTCTCTTCTGCCTCCTCCCCCCTTTCTCTCACCCCCTTACCTTCTCCTCTCACCTCCCTCCCCCCACCTCTTTTCCCCCCATCAGGGTGTGGAGGCCCCAGGATTCCTAGTAGCGGCCCTGTGAGAGAGTGTACCAGTTCAGATGTGTCTTGCCGATGCAGCACCTACCTCTACTTTGCCTTCTCCACAAGCACCCTCACACAATGGAAGGAAGGAAAATAGCACTACAGTAAAGCAGCTTCGCTCCGCCCCCAAACTCCGTCTCCCACACTTCCTGGCTCGAAACGGCTCTCGGTAAGGCAGTCTAATGGGGGTCTTTAGGGGCAAGGGACACTGATTGGGGGGGGGGGTCACTGATCTAATCAGGGAATGGTCTCTAAGGGGGGTGCCGATATAAGGAGACTCTAAGCTAATGGGGGGAGTCTGTGTAGAGGGGGGTGCTGACTTCTGGTGACCCATTATATCAGTAGTCAGCACCCCCTTAGAGACCCCCCATTAGATCAGCACCCCCCCCCTTAGAGATCACTATTAAATAAGGGTAACTCTCCTTATATCAACACCCATGTTAGATCAGTGTGTCCTTTTATTACCTTACCTCTCCTTAGAGAAACTCATTATATCACAGTCCCCTTATATCAGCACCCCCCTTAGAGACTGACGGTTCATCTCTAAAGAGGATTGGATATAGGGGACCTTAAAAAACAAACAAACAAAAAAACACCTAAAATAAAACTAAAACACCTCAAAAAAGATGCAAAAATAAATAAAAATACAGTGCAACCTCCCCCAATAATTATATTAATTTAAATGTGAAAAGATAATTGTGAATGATAGTGGAAACCCGCAAAAGGATAATCCAAGTATTAATACACTCCAATGTTAATTAAACATATACTGTGCAATCGGCATACACATATAATACTGTATAGATAGAGGTGTAAATCCATTCCAAAATGTGTTGTGCTAATATCCAACATATCTAACTCAAAAGGAAATTGGACATTTTGGAATGGATTGGAGGTTTACACCACTATTTTTATACAGTAATATATGTGTATGGAGATTGCACAGTATACGTTTAAATAAGATTGGGGTGTATTAATACTTGGATTACCCTTGTGGGTTTCCACCATCATTTACAATAATTTTTTCATATATGAAATAATTATAGGGCGAGGTTGTGTTGCATTTTTTCCATTTTCATTCTCTAAGGGGAGCACTGATATAAGGGGACTCTGATCTAATGGGGGTCCTCTATGGGGGGCCCCTAAATTATGAAGGGGTAACACTGACCCATATTTTATGAAGGGGGGTAACACTGACCAATAAAGCGTGCCGCATTATTGCTCTTCTTAGTGCACCCAAAGGTGTCCCAGGTCTTTACAATCCTATAGTGTATACTACAAAAAAATTTGCCATGCACCGCTAAAGTGTTTGGGTTTGCCTTGAAGAAAAGGTGGCAATCCTAGGTATAAGCTGATGAAAAAAATAAAAGTACAGTTGTTAGATGGGGACAGAATAGGCTTCTCTGAAGAGGAGGGTTTTCAGGGATGGTCTAAAAGCAAACAGAGTAGGACATATTCGGACAGATTGGCATAGGGAGTTCCATATGATGGGAGAAGCTCAGGAAAAGACCTGGAGGCCAGCATGGGAGGAGGTGACGAGGGAGCTGGAGATCAGGAGGTCTTAGGAGGATTAAGTTGTTGTATATACAAGTATGAGCAATTCCATACTTCTTTGGTATACAGTATATCACCCGAATATACTTTTTATGTGTTTTTGACGTGTTTTGGAATAAACAATATTTTAATTGCCCTTAAACAAACTATAGTCACTTGTGAAACATTTAAAGTCTCATAGACTGTAACTTGTTTAATATTCGGTCTTTGTAACTTTGTCAAAAGGCGCTAAGTGGAAGCAGGGGCTGATCTGTTTTAAAGATTTGCAAGCCCAGCAACAAACTGAACAGAAACCAGGATTTAAATGCTTGTGTCATCTCTGAGCCAATATCTCAGTCGAGAAAATATATGCTAACCCTGGATAAAGCCTGAACAAAAATGTAATTGTTCCTCTGAAGAAAAAAGCAGTTGGGGGCTTTGCCAGAAGGAGTACTGTGATCTCTGTGAGAGGTAATAAATATCTGGAAGTGTAACACTTAAAGTGTTACTAAACTCACAACAGTAAAATCAGTCCTTATATGCAGTAAAGCATGCTTGTTGTACTCACTGGGGAACTCAAGGGGTTAATCCTCTGCATTGTGTAAAAGACTGTTTGATCCTGACTTCTCTGATCCTCCCCTCCTTCCACAGTCCCCAATCAATCTCCTGATAGAACAGAGCCTTGGGGGCAAGCTGCACGTGCTCAGTTTAGTTAGCATCGATAGAGAGTTTTTTTTTTCTTGGGAGAGTGCATGTGATCAGTACAGGGCCAATCAGCACTGTCCAGACAGAGGGTCAGGGGTCCTGCAGCGTCATAGGACAGACTCTTCCTACCAGCTTTTACCAGCCTCTGATAGAAGTCACAAGACTTCTCTAACCGCTAATGGAGACCTGATATAGTGAATTCAGGGTCCTGGGTTTAGTAACACTTTTACTTCACATGCATACACTAAACATGAAAAATGTACAGTTGTGCTCATAAGTTTACATACCCTGGCAGAATTTATGATTTCTTGGCCATTTTTCAGAGAATATGAATGATAACACAAAAACTTTTCTTTCACTTGTAGCACTAACTCATGGTGGAGCTGCTGGTTTAAGCGGGTCTGTTACCTTCACCTTGCTTCCCTTGGTTTTACCAGCACCGGGTCTAGGGGTTCCGTTGAGTTTACTTCTGGACGACACACGCACCAACACTGGAGTACGTTTTCAATGCTTTATTGAAGAAACAAACTTTAGGAAGTAGCAGGAAAGAGGCGGAAAAGGAAACTTTTAGGAGAAACTCAAATATTTTCTTATAGAATCTTAGAATGTCCTGGTAGAATTCAGATAACTAGGTGGAATGCGCTCCCCTCGTGTGACACACTCCTTGCTCGTCTGGATAGGCCTCTCTCACCGGTCTAGCAGCCAGCACGCAGCATGAATCAAAAGTCTCTCCCACAGACTCGTTTGGGGGGTAAATCCGTACAATCCTCTGCCACAGGATGTATCAGATTTTCTCTGCAGTGAAAGTCAGTCACAGTGCCTGAACCTTTAAGCCGAACCGGCAACACTATGCTTTATAGTTACTTCTTTTGGATACGTCCTCTAACCGAGTCACCAGGCCCCTCTAAAGACCAGCACGCTGCGTGATCTCTCCAAGACGGGTCCCCCCTGGGATCTCCTTGGCCGTCCAGCTTCGTCACACAGGACCGACAGCTCAGGACCATTCCTCGGCCGCGGTGGTAGGCTCCAGACAAGCCTCTGGACCCACGCCTGCACCGCTGTATTGTGGGCCTCCCGAACGGAGAACCACAAGGTAGCTCCTTAACGCATACCTGTCGGCCAGGAGGGCCAGCAGGTGGCTGTAAAACAAACCCTAGAACATGGCGTCTGTCCCATAAATACCCTCTTCCCAGAATGCAACTCGGAGGACCACCTCCACCGAGCTTGTCTCCGAGACAGAGGAGCATCTATACACTTCGACACGTTGCCTTTCCAACCCTGACCAGTGGCAACAGCGACACCCACCGGTCAGCACAGAAACACACACAACGTCAGCCAAGCTGGAACAGAGGTGAACTTTTAACCTTCCTAACACACTATTTACTAAATTTACCTAACCTGCGGTAGATTGTAAATCTACCAGCGCTACACACTCATGGTTAGTGTTTGGCTGAAGCCATTTTTTTTATCAGTCAACTGTATTTACTCTTTTTAAATCATAATGGCAACAGAAACTACCCAAATGACCCTGATAAAAGTTTACATACCCCAATTCTTAATACAGTGTATTGCCCCCTTTAACATCAATGACAGTTTGAAGTCTTTTGTGGTATTTGTGGATGAGGCTCTTTATCTACTCAGATGGTAAAGCTGCCCATTCCTCTTGGCAAAAAGCCTCCAGTTCCTGTAAATTCTTGGGCTGTCTTGCATGAACTGGACGTTTGAGATCTCCTCAGAGTGGCTCAATGATATTGAGGTCAGGAGACTGAGATGGCCACTCCAGAACCTTCACTTTATTCTGCTGTAGCCAATGACAGGTCGACTTGGCCTTGTGTTTTGGATCATTGTCATGTTGGAATGTCCAAGTACGTCCCATGGGCAGCTTCCTGGCTGATGAATGCAAATGTTCCTCCAGTATTTTTTGATAACATACTGCATTCCTCTTGCCATCAATTTTGACCAAATTTCTTGTGCCTTTGTAGCTCACACATCCCCAAAACATTAGCGATCCCTCTCTGTGTTTCATAGTATGAATGGTGTACCTTTCATCATAGGCCTTGTTGACTCCTCTCCAAATGTAGCGTTTATGGTTGTGGCCAAAAAGCTCAATTCCTTGGATATCTTTTTATATCCCTTTCCTGTTTTATACAGTTCAACTACCTTTTCCCGCAGATCCTTTGACAATTCCTTTGCTTTGCCCATGACTCAGAATCCAGAAACGTCAGTGCAGCACTGGATGAAAGATGCAAGGGTCCATCAGGAGTCCAGAAACTCACTGACCTTTTAAACACACACACACTAATTACAAGTAAACAGATCCAAGTGAGGATTGTTACCTTTAATAGCCATTCAAACCCCTTTGTGTCAACTTGTGTGCATGTTATCAGGCCAAAATCACCAGGGTATGTCAACTTTTGTTCAGGGTCATTTGGGTAGTTTCTGTTGTGATTATGATTTAAAAAGAGTAAACACAGTTGACTGATAATAAATTGCTTCAGCCAAACACTAACTACGAGTGAAAGAAAAGTTTTTCTGTTATTCATATTCTCTGAAAATGGCCAAGAAATCATAAATTCTGCCAGGGTGTGTAAACTTATGAGCACAACTGTATCTAATGCAAGGTCTCCTTTAAAGCAGACATAAACGAAAAAAAGACAAATTTGGGGCCTCCAAGAGCTGTTTGCCATAACGTGTACAGCATATTTGCATAATACAGCACACTTACCCAGCAAACTGATCCTCTTTAGTGCTCCTTTCCATGGCCAGCACTTCCATCTTCACCTGTTTTCTCCAAGTGCAGAGGCTTTGGCCACCTTAAATGGCTCTGATGACAAAACTACTACGCATGCGCACAGGAGTTACTTTGTCCTGGCACAAAATTGTGCCGAAACTGAACACTGTGCTGTGCATGTGCAGCTCAGGGTACACCCAGGAAAAAAATAAACTGAAAGGTAAGAAGAAGCATTTATGAAAAAAGGAGACATACACAGTCTACAGTATTCTTTTGGTTTAAAAAATCCTATCTGTTTTTTAATACGGTGATTTACTGCTGTACTAAGCCTAATCATCAAACATGTTGGGTAAACTTCACTTGTTGCTGTGCATGCATGTGATAACCTGTCATTTTTCGTTATATGGAATTGCCATCATCCTGTGCACACCAGCTGACAGATCAGATCAGACTGAGAGCCTGTGCTGGCTGCTCAGATGATAGAAAAGCAGTGACTTCCTCCTCATATTCTGCTGACCTTCTGCTGTGCCGGTCAGGAAGTGCAGCTTTTAGGGAGGGATCAGTGTGGGGATTTTCGCTCGTGTGGCCACGCAGACACCTTGCACAAGCACGGGGTGTTTCGTCCACAGAATGGGGCAATACTTGTGACAAAATGTCCTGCAAGATGAAATCCTTAACAATTAAAGAGCTACTCTATAGACAAAATGGAGCCATTCAATAGCAACCAATCAAAGAGCAGACAGAACATTAGCAGAGGATTGATTGTTGGTTGCTTAAAGAGCAACTCCACTTTTGTTGAGAAAAAAACACCCCCCTCTGGGTGATCTATGTACATTGCAAGGATTTTAACAAACTTTGTCGCAGATTCCTACGTTTTGCTATTTTGAAGAAATAGCTGTTTGTTTGCCTGTGTCTGTGGAAAGTGAATCTATAATTATATATTATATATAGTGTTTTTATAATTATAATTTGTAATATAATATTTATAAATCAGCTGCTGCACTTGCAGGGCTCTAATGAGGAAAGTGGCAGGGTCTGCATCCCTTTAGTCGTGATTTCCCTTTGGGAGTATAACACTAAAAATTACATTTTTGTTGCATGGGATACCCAAAATCTGGCTTGTATCTTAGTGCAGACTTCTGGGAAAATTAGTGAGCCAATCCCAGAAGTAGGAAATTACATTTCTGGGGGTGTTCTCTATACCAGTGGTTGCCAACCTTTCGGATCTCATGGACCACTAAACTCACAATTTTGAATCCCGCAGACCACTAACATAGTTACATAGTAGGTAAGGTTGAAAAAAGACATTGTATATCCCTGTATGTTATGGTTGTTCAGGTGATTATCTAATAGTTTCTTAAAACTATCGATGCTCCCCACTGAGACCACCGCCTGTGGAAGGGAATTCCACATCCTTGCTGCTCTTACAGTAAAGAACCCTCTACGTAGTTTAAGGTTAAACCTCTATTCTTCTAATTTTAATGAGTGGCCACGTGTCTTATTAAACTCCCTTCTGCGAAAAAGTTTTATCCCTATTGTGGGGTCACCAGTACGGTATTTGTATATAGAAATCATATCCCCTCTCAAGCGTCTCTTCTCCAGAGAGAATAAGTTCAGTGCTCGCGACCTTTCTTCATAACTAAGATCCTCCAGACCCTTTATTAGTTTTGTTGCCCTTCTTTGTAATCGCTCCATTTCCAGTACATCCTTCCTGAGGACTGGTGCCCAGAACTAGTCAGCATACTCCAGGTGCGGGCGGACCAGAGTCTTATAGAGTGGGAGAATTATCGTTTTATCTCTGGAGTTGATCCCCTTTTTAATGCATGCCAATATTCTGTTTGCTTTGTTAGCAGCAGCTTGGCATTGCATGGCCTGTGCCCCATACAGCCTCACCTGTGCAGAGGAAGAGGCAAGCCACCCGGATCAGCAGAGAGCGGGATTGCCCGCTGTAATAGCTTTCATTTGAATTTCCCGTCTTTCCGGGGCTCATCGTCACATAGCCCCACCTCTTGGCCTGACGCCTTTGATGACGTCACATGTCCCGCATTGGATTGGCGTTCTGTCTATCAAAGGCGCCGGGCCAAGAGGTGGAGCTATGTGACGTGAGCCCCGGGAACACTGGAAGTTTTAATGAAAGCTATTACATCGGGCAATTCAGCTCTCTGCTGATCCGGGTGGCTTGCCTCTTCCTCTGCACAGGTGAGGCTGTATGGGGCACAGGCAGACCAGGCTGTATTGGGCACAGGTCACGCTGCACTGGGCACAGGTCACAGCTTGCCTCTTCCTCTCCTCTCTCTTCCCCTAGCTGGGAGACTGTGCCGGCGGTGCTCTTATCCTCACTGGGCCCCACTTGGCTGCGGGCCCCATAGCGCCCCCATGGGTCGCTATGGTGGTAGTTATGCCCCTGATTGGGTGGTATACATGCACCACAATGTTGATTTATGGCAGAACCCCTGGGGACCACAACAATTTTCTTGTGGACCATCAGTGGTCCACGAATCCACTGGTTGGCGACCGCTGCTCTACACCATCTGTATACAGAACACCTCCATGTAGGCATACTGCATTGCATTTTACAGAAAATGGCAGAGCTGCAGATTGAAAAAGAAAAGTCATTTTTAATATCATTTAATTACAATATAACTTGTGTAGCAAATGTATATGCTATATTATTTTTTTTTATTTGCTATTTTTTCCCACGAAAGTGGAGTTACCCTTTAATAAAGTCAGAAAAATATTTGTTGCTATGGAGCTATTTGTCTGCAAGAGCAGAGCAGGGAAAGTTCCAACTGCATTATGAGATTTTTCCCAGGTTCAGATCTTCACAGCTGTAAAATTCTGAGGAGTGGAAGCCAACAGATATGACAATGGACATTTCCTGACAGCTCCATGCCAGCCTATGCAGTCCTTCTGTAATTAGAAGCCCAACTAATCATGGTTCAAAGTATGCCTTTCTCTCCTGCTAGAGAACATAGCTGTGGTAAGGTACTGAATTGTCCTGGTGTTCCTCTCTTCACCGCTCAGCGTCTGCCTGCCTGGTGACTACTGGGACCATAGCTCAGTGGATAAGATACCCTTTCCAGGGGTTTTTCTTCAACAGTGGATATACACCAAACTATTTATATCACACATAGTACAAATCTTCTCAGCTGCCAGACAGTGGCACAAGGTCAAGTTTTCCATCCAGCTTCAGGGAAGCTCAAGTTAGTGGCCTGGATTTTGAGAGGTGAAGGCTCTCGGATTTAGGTTGCTCTTCGAGAATGGTAGATGCCCTCATCAGAGCATGGAAGAGCAACATGAACAAAGTCTTCAACAAAGTCTGGCAAAACTCAAAGAATATGCTACATCAGAAGTTTTCTCCAGGGAAGCAAGAGTTTTTCTGCTCCCGATGGTGGATTCTATTCCAAAAGTGGCCACAAGATTCCATATAAGTCAAGAAATCGTGTTGCCTACTTTTCTTTTGGAAGACGGACAAGAAGTTAGCCCTTTGGATATCGGGAGACACTGAAGATGTATATCCATGCTATCCCAACTTTCAGGGTATCAGATTGCCTCTTTGTGGTTCCCAGAGGTTCACGCAAGGGGGCTAGAACTTTGAGCAGAGTGATTGCTTCTTGGATTGTGAGAGTGATCTCCCTCTCATAGAAGGATAGGGGGTTGGCCCTTTTGTAAGAAATAACGGCACACCCCACAAGAAGCCTCTCAAACTCCTGGGCAGCTGCCTGTAGCGGCTCAATGAAGTCAATATGCAAGGCGGCAACATGGTCATCCATACAGACCTTTATTTCTGAATATCGCATAGATCCATCATTATTGAAAACTGTTAATTTTGGGAAAGCGGTTATCTCGTTAGCCAGAGGCCGTAATAAACCCTATTTTGTTTCCGAATTATCCCACTCTGGTTAGCTAGTTAGTGCCCAGTGGTAGGCTGACATGGAGCTATCAGGAAAGCTGAAAATTGAATATCAAATACTTACTGCAATTTTCCTTTCCTGACGAGCTCCATGTCAGCACAGACTCCCACCCAGGTACAGAAATCGAGTTATGGAATGCCGGCCTGAGGGAGAGGGTCAAATTTATGAGTTAGGTCCTGCAGGTGGGGGTATGGGCAGAGCATACTCAGTGGTAGGCTGACATGGAGCACGTCAGGAAAAGACAAACTGCGGTAAAGATTTGATATTCAATTTTCCGTTTTTTGGACATGTATCTGGCAGATAAAAAAACGCAGGCCCTACAAAAGGTTTCACATAACCCATCATCCCTTTCGGTTGCTGCCATTTTACATACAGACAGCGCACAGCGCCATTCTTTACCATGAACGCCAATGTGAAATTTACTGAGATGCCCAAGCACCGCACACATGATGGCTCTGCTATCAAATTTTCTTGGACTAAGTTTCTTTGTCCAGAATGCAGAAAACAGGATTTCCCATAACTCCAAGCACTCAGGAATTGTGCTGTCAGACCTTTCACACTGTTGTGTCCAGTCTCATCGGCACAGGATACAAAAACACCACTTAAAAATTCCTTTCTTTCTGCTGGTTGTCAGACGGCTGGGCAGAGGTCAGGCTGAGGCTTTCCACCCTGTGGTCGGAGTGCTGCCTGTGCGTCACAACGCAGGTGTGGATCTGAATCATGTGACCATCAGTGTTTATATGAACTCCGATACTGAGACTTGCTGCTAGCCCGCGTTATGATTTTTTTACTTCTATAGCTTAGGTTATTATCAACTGTTTTTTTTGTTGGTTTTGGATAAAGTGGGGAATGGTTGGATTTTTTTACTGTCTGTGTGTCCCATTGGAAAGATTTCCATTTGCTTCGTATTGGAGGCACAACAGGAAATGAGAGTAAATCTCTCCAAAGTGAGGAGAAATCCCACTTTAGACACCTGTTCCCATTTATTGCTGTTTCAGTGACAATAGTACCATTTTGGATTTTCCATCACCTTCTTTCCCTGTCAGTGGCCACCAAGGTAAAACTACAATATAAAAGTTAAGGCATTGGATATGCTTCAAGACAGGACTCCACACTACTTGGGATGGTTTATACTTGTTAAGATAAAAGTAACATGCTCTTGTGTGCGCTGCTGTACCCTGTGATGTGCTGTTACAATGCGTTGCAGTGCTTGTTTTTTTTATTTTTATTTTTTTTACTATGTTAATTCAATGTGTAGCACTGATATAAGGATAGGGGGGGGGGGGGGGGGGGTGTCATATGAAGTTGCCCTCTCCACACAGGCTATGGCGCTAACCTGCAGATAACCAAATGAGCCAGAGCATTCGCTAAAGGAAGAGTGGACTATGAATATACAGTATCTCACAAAAGTGAGTACACCTCTCACTTTTTTGTAAATATTTTATTATATCTTTTCATGTGACAACACTGAAGAGATGACACTTTGCTACAATGTAAAGTAGTGAGTGTACAGCTTGTATAACAGTGTAAATTTGCTGTCCCCTCAAAATAACTAAACACACAGCCATTAATGTCTAAACCGCTGGCAACAAAAGGGAGTACACCCCTAAGTGAAAATGTCCAAATTGGACCCAATTAGCCATTTTCCCTCCCCGGTGTCATGTGAATCAGGTCTCAGGTGTGAATGGGGAGCAGGTATGTTAAATTTGGTGTTACTGCTCACTCTCTCATACTGGTCACTGGAAGCTCAACATGGCACCTCATGACAAAGAACTCTCTGAGGATCTGAAAACAAGAATTATTGCTCTACATAAAGATGACTTAGGCTATAAGAAGATTGCCAAGACCTTGAAACTGAGCTGCAGCACGGTGGCCAAGACCATACTGCGGTTTAACAAGACAGGTTCCACTCAGAACAGGCCTCACCATGGTCGACCAAAGGTGTTGAGTGCACATGCTCAACGTCATATCCAGAGGTTGTCTTTGGGAAATAGACGTATGAGTGCTGCCAGCATTTCTGCAGAGGTTGAAGGGGTGAGATGTCAGCCTGTCAGTGCTCAGATCATACACTGCACACTGCATCAAATTGGTCTGCATGGCTGTCATCCCAGAAGGAAGCCTCTTCTAAAGATGCTGCACAAGAAAGCCCACAAATAGTTTGCTGAAGACAAGCAGACTAAGGACATGGATTACTGGAACCATGTCCTGTGGTCTGATGAGACCAAGATAAACTTATTTGGTTCAGATGGTGTCAAGCGTGTGTGGCAGCAACCAGGTGAGGAGTACAAATACAAGTGTGTCCTGCCTACAGTCAAGCATGGTGGTGGGAGGGTCATGGTCTGGGGCTGCATGAGTGCTGCCGGCACTGGGGCGCTACACTTCATTGAGGGAACCATGAATGCCAACATGTACTGTGACATATTGAAGCAGAGCATGGTCCCCCTCCCTTCGGAGACTGGGCCGCAGGGCAGTATTCCAACATGATAATGACCCCAAACACACCTCCAAGACGACCACTGCCTTGCTAAAGAAGCTGAGGGTAAAGGTGATGGACTGGCCAAGCATATCTTTAGATCTAAACCCTAGTGAGCATCTGTGGGGCATCCTCAAATGGGAGGTGCAGGAGCGCAAAGTCTCTAACATCCACCAGCTCCGTGATGTCATCATAGAGGAGTGGAAGAGGACTCCAGTGGCAACCTGTGAAGCTTTGGTGAACTCCATGCCCAAGAGGGTTAAGGCAGTGCTGGAAAATAATGGTGGCCACACAAAATGTGAACCTTTTGGGCCCAATCTGGACATTTTCACTTAGGGGTGTACTCACTTTTGTTGCCAGTGGTTTAGACATTAATAGATATGTGTTGAGTTATTTTGAGGTGAAAGCAAATTTACACTGTTATACAATCTGTACACTCACTACTTTACATTGTAGCAAAGTGTCATTTCTTCAGTGTTGTCACATGAAAAGATATAATAAAATATTTACAAAAATGTGAGAGCTGTGCTCACTTTTGTGAGATACTGTATAATTGGTAGTGCCTCCACCTCCAACAGGGCTTCAGTGTGTTTAGAGATGACCCCTTTCTAGAACAACTAGTAACTCACTCAAAATTACTGACAGCAGTAGTACTAATACACCCAGCATAGATTTCTAATGCCGCGTACACACGGTCGGACTTTGCAGCTACAAAAGTCGGACAGTCTGTCCGACATACTTCCGGCGTACCTTCGGCGGACTTGGGGCAGACTTTCTTACGAACGGACTTGCCCACACACGACCACACAAAAGTACGCCAGTTTAGTACGCTGTGACGTACACCAAGTCCGACGAGACTATAAAACGGAAGTTCAATAGCCCGTACGACACCCTTTGGGCTCCTTCTGCTAATCTCGTGTTTATCTCGTGTTAGTAGAAGTTTGGTGAGAGACGATTCGCGCTTGTGAGACTCGTATTTTTCAGTTCGTTTTAACTGGTGTTCAGTCTGTGCTTGTGAGGTTTGTATCTGCTTTTCAGTGCGTTTGGTCAGTTGGCATTGAGAAATCTTTGTTTTATTGGCCGCTCGTTCCTGATTTTCAGGTCGTTCTTCACAGGCCTTGCTGTTCTTCAGTGCGTTCTGTTTAGTGCGTTCTGACCAGCCGACCGTTTTGAAGCCATGTTACCTGTACGTACTCGTCGTAGAGCTCGTGCATTGTATGTGCTTGGTGCTGTAGTTTATTCTTCAGCCCAAGACCAGTCCATGAACAGGGCGAGGAGGAGTTCATGGACCAAGAATTGGTTGCTTCAGCGTGACCAGTTCTGTCACATGCCTTTGCTCCGTGAGATCCGTGAGAATAATCCTGAGGATTTCAGGAACTTTCTCCGGATGACGGACCCCGTTTTTGATCGTTTGGTGGCTTTGCTGACCCCCTATATCAGCAGGCAGGATACCTGCATGAGGCAAGCCATCACTCCGGAGCAGAGGCTGGTCGCTACCTTGCGGTATTTGGCCACAGGGAGAAGCCTGCAGGACCTTAAGTTCTCGACAGGCATCTCCCCCCAGGCTCTGGGGATCATTATCCCAGAGACCTGTTCTGCCATCATACAGGTCCTGCAGAAGGACTATATTAAGGTAAGCTATTTTTAGTTTATTAGCATCACATGTTCTTTTATGTAATCTTTGATAAAGTAATGTATTTCTTGCTTCAAACACTACTTCCCATCATTGCAATATAGTGTGAATGTCCCCTTTTTATCCTCACACATGCTGGGATTTTTTCCTGTTATTTTTTGTCATGCATGTATAGTTTCCTTCAATAACCTTCCCAGCATGAAGTGATGGGAACATATCCACCTAGTCTACTCATTTTGAATGTATTTTGTTGGAGTGTATTTAGTGTGCTTAGAATTAGCAATTAGCTAGATTTCACAACCCCCCCCCCCCACCTGAACTCACTCCAAATAGTGTGCTGCTAATTAGCAATTAGCTAGATTTCACAACCCCCCCACCCCCACCCTCGTTAAAATTTGCTTGAATGTTCTGTGGTGTTGATTTGTCTAAAGCAAATCTATGTTGCACTTTGCAAAATGCATGTGCACTCTACAAGTGCATTTGTTCCAGTGCTTTAGTAAATGAGCAGAAGCTCTGCTGATTTCCATCATCAAATCATATGCAAGCCTCAAAGTGTTTTCATTAATTGCCCTTGCATGTGATTGTGTACTGTTTGCAACATGAATGCCTTTTGACATTACCTCATTTACTGTAAGCTGGTTTGCAACTGCACCTGCAGAGTGCGACAACTGCAGTCTTGTAGCCTTTGTTATCCCTAAATTCCTGCGTGTTGTTAAAGTAATTTTTTTTTGGGATTTCACAACCCCCTAAAATGTAATCAATGTTCTATCAGAGGGGGTGAGCAATCTGATAAGTGTGCCTTTTTCCATATTAGTTATTCCAGAAGAATTAAATTATTGAATGTTATACTGATGCTGGGGAATAATGTTTTTAATTGTCTAATTTTCTTGCAATGTTAGCTTCCAAATTAATTGATTTTGGTTTTCTTGTTTGATTCCCCAGTTTCCTTCAACGCCACAGGAATGGCAGACTGTGGCATCCCATTTTGCAAGCCGTTGGGACTTTCCCAATTGTGGAGGGGCTATAGATGGGAAACATGTCCACATTGTGCCACCACCCCATTCGGGGTCATATTATTTTAATTATAAGGGGTTCCACAGTATTGTTTTAATGGCGGTGGTGTCGGCACACTATGATTTTTTATATGTGGACGTGGGGAAGAATGGCCGGATGTCGGATGGAGGAGTATTTGCCCAGACGGAGTTCTGCCAGCGTCTCCAGAGTGGTGGCCTGGGATTGCCACCTGATGAGGATAACGTGGAAGGACTCCCCTTTGTCTTCATTGCCGATGAAGCCTTCGCTCTGAGCAAGCACCTCATGAGGCCATTCCCCCAAAGAACCCTCACCCCGGAGAGGAGGGTTTTTAATTACCGGCTGGCCAGAGCTAGAAGAGTGGTTGAGAATGCGTTTGGAATTCTGGCCAGCCGGTTCCGCCTGTTTCAAACAGCCATTAATTTGGCGGAATACAAACTTAATTTTATAATTTTATCGTGCTGCATTCTGCACAACTTTTTAAATAAGCATTCTGCCAATTATATAGGCACAGTTGGGCCTGAGGCCGGACAAATAGAAGCCAACCTTACAGGCCTGGATACTGTCCGTACTGGCTTGGCCCCCCAAAGTTCCCGTCAGGTTAGACAGCAATATGTTGATTATTTTATGGGTAGGGGGGCCATTGCAATGGGCCAGGATATATAATTTTTTTTACAATAAAAAAAATATTGCTGAAATCTGGCATTATATTTATTGCTTGCCTTTCTTTTGGGCTGTCTCCTAGGTTATGGTCGAGCAGTTGTAGTGCCAACTGTATTAGAATTTTAAAAATGTATAAATAAGCTCCATTGCCACTGTAAACAACTTTTTGACAATTATAACCAAACTGATACTGAGCCTTGAAATAACAAACCACACATTTGTTAAAATCCTATAAAAGGAGATGTTTTTATTAATGGTTGGTATGCATTCAGTTCTGCATTTAGTATAAAA